>OY282388.1:1212500-1812500 GCA_958295455.1 Coleophora deauratella
AAACCGCAAATTACCTTTCATTCAATCAACTCAAATATAAAAAATATAGAGTTCAAGACATGTGTGATTATGAATTTATACGGAACCTTCGGTGCGCGAGTCCGACTCGCACTTGGCCGGTTTTTTTTTGTCTTTTCCATGTTCACTACATGTTCGTCTGAACAACTTTGAATGTAGAGTTTCAAGATTCAGAGGATTTTGTGTGATAGGGACATTCGAGTCAATTTTTGTCTTGTCCATATTCACTGCATGATCGTATTGTAGTAGAAGCACATAGTAATCGGCCCGGAAAATATACAATCGACTGCCCGAAGATATTAAAAGTGCAGCTTCCACTGTAATTTTTAAAAATAAAAACTGGCTGCTAGAAAATTTGTTCTAGATCTACGAAGTTTTTAGAAATTTCATGAAATTAGGATATTTTTATATATAGGGTGTAAGGGACAGGTTTCTGAATTTTTTTTTATTTTTTTTTTTATTTTATTTATTATGAAATCAACAGCGTACAATTTTTATATCTGAATTTCGTTATCAATTTTTTAGGCCAAAAATAGATTTCATATCTATAAATTCTAAAAATATAATATAATATAATAACAAAAACAAAGAGACAGCTGTTGCAAAACTTCAAGGGCTGGCTCAGTAGACGAAATTGAACAACTTTCCACAACAATTTTTTTCAGGAAACGAAAAAATCTGCTTCTCCATACAAACTGTCCAATCAAGTTTATAATTTTGTATGGAGAAGCAGATTTTTTTTTCGTTTCCTGAAAAAAACTCTTGTGGAAAGTTGTTCAGTTTCGTCTACTGAGCAAGCCCTTAAAGTTTTCGGAAACCTGTCACTTACACCCTGTATAATATTAAATGAAATGAAATGAAATTATTTATTAATAACAATTTGTTACATTTATTTACTATTTGTGTACTACGGTACCTATTGTTGTATTGACCTATAAGTATTGTTACCTACTAAATAAAAAAACCGGCCAAGTGGGAGTCGGACTCGCGCACCGAGGGTTCCGTATAAATTCATAATCACACATGTCTTGAACTCTATATTTTTTATATTTGAGTTGATTGAATGAAAGGTAATTTGCGGTTTACGATTTATGACGTATTAAAAAAACTACTTACTAGATTTCGTTCAAACCAATTTTCGGTGGAAGTTTGCATGGTATGTACATCATATATTTTGTCTAGTTTTATCATTCTCTTACTTTTGAAGTTACGGGGGGGGGGGGGGACACACATTTTACCACTTTGGAAGTGTCTCTCGCGCAAACTATTCGGTTTTTTTGTGTTTTTTTGTCTATTTTTGTGTGAAAATCTTAATGCGGTTCACAGAATACATCTACTTACCAAGTTTCAACAGTATAGTTCTTATAGTTTCGGAAAAAAGTGGCTGTGACATACGGACGGACAGACAGACAGACAGACATGACGAATCCATAAGGGTTCCGTTTTTTGCCATTTGGCTACGGAACCCTAAAAATTCGTTTCGTTTTGAGACCCACTTCTTGAGTCCATCGAACTTTGTTCCTAGGTCTTTGAAGATCTTAAACATGCCCAGAATATCGTCAGCCAGTCGACCGGTGGACAACTACTCGGTGTACCGATGACCTGTGGAAGGTCGCAGGAAGATACTGGATACGGGCAGCGCAAGATCTCCCTGGAGGAGGTCTTTGTCCAGCAATGGACGTATTTTAGCTGATGATTGGGACGATAAATATACTTTAAGTCACCATGCGTCAAGCAAGCTACCAAAAAGAAACAAGCTACCAATAACAAACAAGCTACCAATAAATAAGTAGGAAAGAGATGTCAAGCATTCCACCTATTAACGGCTGTAAGAGATTCCTAAAAATAGGTCCTCAATTCCAAAGCGAAAAATCACAACTCTTCACAAGCTCAGTATCATTTCCACGAGAAATAAAGCAATAAAGTAAAAAGAAACGTGCGAACCAATATTATCCGATTTTATTAAAAAGCACTCACCGAGTGCTCCCCGACCCTCTTCCACAGCTCTCTTTAATTTCCCCGGATGTTTATTTATTTGAACAAACAGTCGACAGGGCAGTTCGTTTGCGCATTCCACCTTTTTTTATGCCTGCAGGTTTTTTATTACACACCCTCTAATTTTCCCTTTTACCCTTGTTCGAGGAAACCTGTTGCGATCTATCTAGGTAGGCAGTTTGCTTTATGTAGGTGAACTGAATGGCTCAACATGGTATTTTATTTATTGCGTACGTATCCCTTTAAAAACCCTTACCCGACTCAGTAGTCATTAAAGGCAAGTAGGGTTATGAATTTATCAAGCTAGATAGGATGTATGTTTATCTGTTTTCAGATAGAAGACGACCAAAGAACTTATATATCTGTAGGTACTACATATAAATTCCTTGAAGACGACACATAAAACCCATCATGGCGGCTTATATGACATAAAGTGCTACAAAAAAGCATGTTTGATTACTATACATAATTATGATGGTCGCTTTGCACACAATATCTGTAGATTAAAATTTAAATGCCCTACACACTGCCGTCTATCTCTTGTGACAGTACAGTTAAATTGTGCCACATGACATTATGATAAGAAGATGAAGAAGAATTAGTTAATTATTATAAAGTTACGCTTTCTCGATTCTGCTCAGTCAACTTACTATTGCTTTTTGAGTATGTACCAAATTACTTGCAAAACTGTTCTTAGTCGCTACGACTCGAAACAAAGAATAATGTTTTTGTCCGCTACGCCGCGCTGCCGTGTGGCCATAATCAAGAGTTATAGATACTGCGACAGTATAATTATTAAAAAAAACTGCAAGAGTATCTAATTACAATCAGGGACTGAAGACTAACAACATCTCGCACTACAAAATTAATTTTAGCTACAGTCGGAGAACACTTTAAGGATACAAACATACATGCGAAGAACATTATCCTTTTTTAATCCGCAATTGGTAATCTCTTGGCATTATCTCATCTGATAGTAAATGATGATGTCGAAGATGGAAGGACCAAACTTTCCATGATTCCGTAAGTGTCCCTCCCCACTTACAGGCTAACTACGATCTTTTGGCAGATGGATGACATTGACAGGGCGGCGCTTTAGTCGCAATCAGACATTTTTTTTCATACAAATAGTGTCGTTTTTCAAGATGGCGGCGTTAGTTCCGGCCTTTCACTACCTGGCAAAAGATCGTCGTCGGACTGTAGATAACCTAGCCATCGCACGCTACCGAAGGCGTTGTTGTTGTTGTTTATAGGGCTTGTACACAAAACTGCGATGCGACGTCGCATCGCGAACTTGCCCATTCTAATAACATAGACTTTGTATGGGCAAGTTCGCAGATTTCTGGATGCGATGCGAATCCGCAGTTATGTGTGGGAGCCCTTAAACCTCCATTTGTTCAGTCAGGTAGAATCTAATATTTCCTTTTATTAACTTCTTTTTTCTTTTAATCTCCCTGAAAAGGTCAAAGCATCAACAAGTTATGACCTTGACAGTCCGGCACTTTAAATAAGTTGGTTTAATTATCTACTTGTAAGCACAAGACGCACAGGGCTGTATCGAGGTTAGGGTTAGGGGTCCCTAAGTAAAGGAGCAGACCTTTTCAACGTATTGCCTAACTGCTGTAACTGACAGTGATGATACTGCTCTAATAAACTTTATACATATCGAGTTAAAGATGAGTTTTCAAATTGTGTTGGCAGCTACAGTTGATAATTGCGTTGTTTTAAAACGACTTTTACAATGAGTTTAAAGGAATCAAGTATTGTGCAGTTTATTTGCTTGCATAAATTATGAAATAGTGTTAATAAGGCAATTAGATATTTATAAGAACTTTAGAAATGTTCAATTTTCTTCAAACAGAATCTTAATGAATATGAAAAGGGTACCTATATTAAAAGAATGACTTCATAGCTCACTATTTAAAATATTTTAACACAAAATTTATCAATCCAACGATCAATTTATATAGAGAGTTCAATTTTATTTAACAATTGTTGATACATTTGATCCATTGATATGCCTGAATATATTCAAATCCGCCATTAAAACACCTTGTACATTATCTAGCCGTTCCATTAACCTGCACCAAAAAGCGGATTAAGCACTTAACTCTGAATTAAACGAACCCTATATTAAACACAGATAACGATAGCTGAAATATTCCAGCTTCACATTATTTATCTCACAAGCGACACATTTAAAATCGCGCCTGCGTTCAGTGCTTGTATAATGCGGCTAATTTAAAAATTCTCAGCGCATCCTACGAGGCTTTTCCGGCCTGGGGCGATATATTTGGTCGCTTATCCGCCATTGAATTATGCAACAAAACGTCCGACGCCTCGGGTGAAATTTTGAACAATGCATTTTATAAACGCCCCGGTTATGCTTCTGACTCTAAAGCTTGAGTATGTGTCGTATCGCAGTTTAACTTTGCTGGTTAGTCAAAGAATCAGCTCAAGATCAGCTTAATGTTGGAAGTAGTATTTGAGACTAAACAAGTTGGATTTTTTAAAAGAAGTTGATTTAACAATTAGTTTTAGGGTTCCATACCTCAAAAGGAAAAAAGTAACTATTATAGGATCACTTTGTTGTCCGTCTGTCTGTCTGTCTGTCTGTCTGTCTATCTGACTTGACTTGACTGACTCAGTGGCTAAGTGGTTAGCGATCCTGACTTTTGATCCGAGAATCGTGGGTTCGATCCCCACACAGGGTAAACTTTTCTGTGATGAGCAGAATTATTTGCTCTGAGTCTGGGTGTATTATATCTATATATGTATGTATTTAAATGTATATGTGTATGTATATCAGTCTCTGGTTCCCAAGATACAGGGAATCTTAGTTTGGGGACAGACCGTGTGTGATTTGTCCCAGATATTATTATTATTTATTAATATTATCTTACAATACCCTTATTCTCAGGAACGCGTGGAGGTAGAAAGCCGAAATTTATATCAAATACTGAGGCCTGTAATCCCCGAAGCTGTGAAAAAATCAAACTTCTATACCAACGCAATCAAGAGATACAGCTATTTATGCCGCAGGACACTTGCATGGGAATCAAAAACTATAGGGTTTTTTTTAATATAACTACAAATTTATGGTTTTCGGACTTTTCCTTTTACTTGTGCTATAAGCATTGCTCTTTGCCATATTTCATGATTCTAGGTCAACGGCAAGTATCCTATAGGTTTTGATTCCCATGCTAGTGTCCAAATATGCAGCATAACATAAACGGCTGTATCTCTTGATTGCGTTGGCATATAAGTTTGATATTTTTCACAACTTCAAGGGATTACAGGCCTGAGAGTTTGATATAGAGTTCAAGACTTGTGTGATTATGAATTTATACGGAACCCTCGTTGCGCGAGTCCGATTCGCACTTGGCCGATTTTTTTGGTCATTTACTTACTCTTACATTCACACATTGTAATAATGTTTATAGTTCTACGTGCGACTTGATATTTTAAAGTTATTTATTAAATTATTGTGTTTATAGTTTATAAAAGGTGGTACAAAAAGTGATACTTTTAGTTTAGATAAACTTCTAGCCATAAAACTGAATAACCTCAGTTTTATGAGTTTGCTGAAATCGCAGTTAGCTGACTGATTTGTTTTTGAGTCGATATAGCTTGATTTAAATTTAAAAAGAATGGGATTTGGCCATTGACATAGAATGAAACTTGACAATGAGTAGAGGACATTTCATTTTGTTTAGCAGTTTTAAATTAAAAACAAGAAGGTATGCTGTTTGGTAAAAATCGGTACATTATTCAAATTTTATTCATTATTTCTTACGAATCTTACGTACACACTGTTTTATTCATAAATGGCGATTCGTACTTATAAATCCAGATTGACATCGCTTACGGTGCTCCATATAAAACTTATTTTGCCTGTTATATGTACCAGTCTTTAACACACCTAAAGAATTGCTGTGGCTCGAAAAAAAAAGAACTCCATCATTTCAAACTTACTTCTCAACATTTTTGATTACTGCAAATTATTCTTACTCAGAAAGCTTATTCACGAGGGGATTTGGCCACAGATCAAAGTCCAAAGTTGCAGTTGATTTGTGGAAGGGGCCGCCTTTAGACTGAAGTGCTTCAGTAAAGACATCACTCACAGCTTCAGTGGAGGAATTATCATCAGCAATTTAACTTATGTCCTCGGATGAGCATCCGCTGATCTTGTTCCAAAGGTCGTTAGTCACAGCCATTGTCTTTCAGCTTTGACGGGAGAAAAATTTTCAATTTCCACTCACAATGTCGTGTCAGCGCTTTGATTGTATAATTTTACGATCGAACCGCCCAACTCTTGGGCTCTCACTGTGTTTTTGGAACGTTCATTTTTGTAATTTAGGAGTTTTTAAGGATTTGCTATTAATGCCCGTGGTTTGAGAAATATAATCTTGTTATTGCCGGTCGCGTTGGACGATCGTTGTTACAGAGGATGAATTTTATTTGCCAAAATGCGATAAATGGTAGATGTTACTTATTGAAATTAACTGAACAACTTATAGTTACATCTGGAGCAAAAGAAAATTGACTTCGTACTAATTATTAATAGTTGTTATTTTTAAATTAAAAGTTATTTTTGGTTAAGTTTCATTGACTGTAGCATCTAGGTACTAGGTATTTGGTATTTTTTTATTTAATTTTATGCGACTAAATGAATTTATTTTATATTTTTTATAAATTATTTATTTATTTTTATTTGTTTTCTTTTTCAGAACACGGATGCAAAGAGTTCAGGTGTAAGCAGCGCGAGTTCTGCGTGAGCTCAGACTTGATGTGTGACGGAGTGGACCACTGCGCAGACGGCTCCGACGAGGACACGGCCGCTCTCTGCCCCGGTCAGTAACCGTCATCTTGTCATCAAGCAAAATACGTCCGTATATTTTTTTTTTTTATTGGAATATCAATAAATAAACATAGAATAATAACACATAAATAATAAAATCGAAAATAAATGGCTATAACTTCGGCTTTATTGATGTGTTTATTCTTTTAACGAAAGCAACGGATTTTAATGAAATAAAAGAAGAATTTTAAGTAAATTTAGATTGCGTATGTCAGATATACACAAAAAAACGAAGTCAAAAAATTTAAAGAAAAAAAAGTTATATTTTGCTGTTGTTAAAAGTTCACAGACAAATAAACAAACTTCGAGATTCTAAACAATAGAGAAGTTTCCTAATCAATCCGTTCACTCACTTATAGGGCTTACAATTTCCAACAAAGTTACTAAAGGTTTTCCTGTTTTCCCATTTTTAAATGTGACACACTTACTTTTTATTAATTAAATAATCTGTCTGTCTTTCTTCAGCATATTAGCCAGAAAATGTTTGATATTAAACAAAGTCCTTTTCACAGACTTCCACGGTTTTCAGCAGATTCCTGCAGATATGGACTTATCTCCGTAAACCACACATAAAACTTTGGAGGCCAATTGTTGAGAAGTGCTGTCAATTGTGGTTAAAAAATCCATTCAAACTCGCATTTTATTCAGTTTTATAATACTTGATATTCCAGACAATGGGAACGGCGGTCCGAACAAAGCGTGGGTGGTGATTGGCGCCGGTAGCGCCGCGCTGCTGATCCTCGTGGTGGGCGCCGCGCTCTGCTGCGTGTGTCGCCGCCGCGCCGTCAGCCAGCGAACACATCTGCACTGTAAGTAACTAGAAGAGCCACAGGTTGCTACTTCTCTTTAAGCACAGTATATGTATCACTATTATCATACCCTCCTGAAGACCAGAGATCCTAAAGTTGATTTTTTAAATAAAATTTTCATAAATTATTATTCATGGTAGTAATATCACAGGATGTGACCTGGAATTCGCATGACCGAAAACCGCTTATAATAACACGACAGTTAGACGTTACGTGACGTTTGCATAGTGCACAGCATTCCACGCTACACACATTTCGTTAACAACCTATATCGTTTCCACATGCTTACACCAAGATGGTCGTGGGTTCGATATTCAGCAAGATTCTCTGAGCCTACCTGGTCAGCTACCACCATCTGATCTATGTTTTGCCGCTAAATATTAATTTTAACAACATAAATGTGTTTCCTAATGGATATAAGATAGCAAGTTTCCCATTCCATTGAGAACATTAGCATAACCTACATAAAATTACCAAAGCCCGCTTACATCTTCGGCATCCACTTACCATTGGTGAAATGATGCCAAAGAATGATGCTAAAGATTTATATCCAGGAATGTGTAATAATAGTGAGTTAATACCCACCCTACAGAGTCACAGAGTCAAATTAAAAAACTTTAAAGAAAATATGGTAATAAACTAATTTATGGAAACAGGCAATTGCCACTGTTTAGTATAGTTTGTTTGAGCGACAATAACGAGATTACTATCAAATATAAAATGCTCTATTAACTTGCTTGCTTGATGCTTCAATAAACCACACGTCCTAATGCTAATCATGTCACTCTGTTGCGATTTCAGTACAACAAATGGCGAGCAGTAACGGCGCGGGCGCTGGCAAGGCCCCCGCCGGCTCGCCGTGCGGCAGCGAGACCCGGCTGCCGGGAAACTGGGCGCACCCTGCGGGCCCGCGCGGGTACAGGTACGTCTGATGAGACCCTTATGTTGGGGCCGCGATTTGCCGACTTGAAGGGTACTGTTTAGAAAAAAAGAAAGAAATTGTTTGTTCATTTGTCATAATAAATACGATAATTTAAAATATTCACTTCGTCAATAATCTATATAGTCTCTACTGCTGTGGTACTGGGCTCTTTCTTTACCTACCTCGGAAAGGTAAGGCTGTGGCCTTCCACGAGCACCAATTTCGGATTATAAATTATTTTCCTAACAATTATTATGAGGTTTTACAAAATCTGCTGAAATTATTGGAACTGGGGATTAGAATAACTTGATACGCAATCTTTGTATAACCGGGTTGTCGTGTTGCAGGGCGGCGCGGCCGGGCCGCCTGCGGGCGGCGGCGTCGCGCTGAGCGGCGCGCCGCACAAGGACGAGTGGTTCGTCTGAGGCGGCCGGCCGGGCCCGCAGGGGGAGGGGGCGCCGTACCGGCCCCCGCACTCGCCAGCCCGCACTCCGCCGCCGAGAGGCCCCGGCCTCGCGCCGGCCCTGTCGCTGCCACGCTTAGCCGCGACCTCGCTAGTTCCTCTCCGCTATCGTGTGTAATATATCGGTCCTCAAATATCAGATAGAAGCAATAATGTGTGATTATCATTTGTGGTTTGAGTGTTCGATGTTTGTAT
The DNA here is from genome assembly GCA_958295455.1 of Coleophora deauratella. Lineage (NCBI taxonomy): Eukaryota > Metazoa > Arthropoda > Insecta > Lepidoptera > Coleophoridae > Coleophora > Coleophora deauratella. The sequence goes on from OY282388.1 coordinate 1,221,764, forward strand.
GTATAATAGGTGAATATAAAACCCCATGACAATATTTAATTTACTGTAGTGTTCGTGAGAGGTAAGCGCGCGACGTGTACAGAGCTTGTGAGGTGTACTTGTAAGCCGAGGGGACTAGCGGCGCGGCGAAGCGGCACGGGGTTCTGGCGGCGGTAGTGATTGTTAAATTAATGAAAACTACCAGTTTTGTGAATATAACGTGACTTTTCGTGATCTCCAGGCGGACGCCTGACACGGCGGTGTCGGCACTGTTCCCTTTAGTTACAATACTCTTTGATAACCTAATATCGATATCGTTTTCGCGAAGCAAACCCAGAAAACACCGTACTGCCCGTTCTGAATTCAGAAAATCTATTTTGTAAAAAATAGCTGCTTCTCATTCTTTTTTTTTTCGAGTAAATTTCAATGTTTTTGGACTACTTTTTCAGAAATCGTTCCCGAACCAAGGTAGAAATGAACAACTAGGAAAAATTAAGAGTAGGAGCTATTTCAAGAAAGAGTCGTCTTCGGAAAGAATTCAGAAACTTTTTGAGCTTTTCTATGTATTCTACTACCTTAATATATCTACCTTGATTATGGCTTTGTAACTTTGACAGCCGTAAGCAATAATATTTCAGAACGATTCCGAAGAAAAAAATCTTTGTTTGCCTGTTTAACATTGACTACGAACTTCCTACCGAGTATACAGTCAGGCGAATTTTAAAAGTACCTAATCAAACAGTGTTGAAAATCGCATTTGTGAGTGGAAAATTACTTTCATCAAACCGTTCCGAAATCCTGACGGAGAACTGTCAGGTGAGCGATCGGTTACACTCAGCTCGGTTTTGTAAAGATTTAGGGTAGAGTGCGTTTCAACAAATAGTTCCTATGCGGTTATGTTGGCAGCAATGTTTTCCATACACACTGTATAGAACACAGACATACACTCACAAAATCGATAGAAGCGTCTTCGCGTGTTGATGTCGTTGACAGACAGGGGAGCCAACATAACGGCATAGGAACTAGGTATTTGTTGAAACGCACTCTAGCGAAAAATTTGCATCACTTTGAGTGAAATCTTTGGTTCTGGAACGCAACCCTAATTAAATCTTTGATATATTATAATATACTTAAATATAATGCATGGGCAGTAGCGAAAACGAAGTTGACCATATTTTTTTCTAATTTTTGTTAATACAGTTTTCAATAGCTAATAATATATTTAGGTTGCTATATTATATGTATACGTTCGGGAGCGGTGTCGGCCACCTTCGTTGGTGATGTGAACTATAGTTTTTCCACAATAATAATGACTGTGACCTGACACTGCGCATATCGTCGAATATCAGTGACATATAACGTCGCACCTATGATGTAAATGCTCTAAGCGTGCACTTGACGGGGTGTTGGTTACATGGGAAAGTTATAAGCAAGTTTTAAGCGGACCAGACACTATCAGTAATTTCCGTCATTCCGTCATTCCATCATTCCGTCATTCCATCGTTTAGTATGCGTCAGACCATCATTCCAACCACTACACTGTCAGTAAAATGTCAGTTTAATGATGATTTCAAGTATTGACATTTTACTGACAGTGTAGTGGTTGGAATGATGGTCTGACGCATACTAAACGATGGAATGACGGAATGATGGAATGACGGAATGACGGAAATTACTGATAGTGTCTGGTCCGCTTTACACAATCGGAAAATTTATGTACGAGTATGTTTTACTTATGTCCTATTTTTTTTGTTTGTCGTGAAGGTATGGAAAGTGGGGAGTATCATAGTGTTCTCTTGGTCTTGGGTTACAAACAGAAATTTTAATCTTTAACCGCAGCTTCTTCGCATAAAATGGAACAAAATTTTAAGAAGCCAAAGCTTATGGGAAAACGGATAAAACTTCAGCCTGTATGCTATTGTTGTTCATTGTAACACACGTGCAAGAAATTGTTTTCTTCTATTAGATGAGCCTGAACGTCAAATAAAAATATTAAGCTCGAAATAAATAATAATTTAGAAACGAATCAATAATAGCCCATAGGTACATATAATAAATAACCATCGAAAAAGTCGATTCTGGGACCAACCAAAGGAAACGATTAAAAAATAGCATTGAAATGTTATCAGTATTTATACCTATTTATTTTATAATTATCATTGCATCTTGGTATTATTTTACTATAGTAAATTTAACGTTGATTTTGTATTGTTTCTTATCCAGTGATTAAATATATAATATTTTACGTATTTTATATAAAAAAAAGGCATTCGCATACAAAACAATAAGTTTTATCAAATAAAATACCTGTCGGACCCTTTAACTTCCCACAATAACCGATCAGCTAATCGGCCAAACTTGTATGATCATTTCCAAAAACTCAATTTGAACTGAAAACCTTTTTCTGTAAAATATTGGAAAGTCAGTTAGGTACGTCAGTAAGTAAAACAAGCGACGTTGTTCATTACTGAACTCTAATTATTATCTATGGTATAAAAGTGTTACCAATTATCAGACATTTTCCGTATCACAAATTGCGACGCTTTCCCAACACCCCCTCGACTGCATATTATAAGAAAATCTATCCGAAAACATATATCTATGTATGTATGTAATACCTAATTTTAGCGACAATTTTTAGGTGAATTTTTTACTGTTTAGCAGTGGCGCGACGTCGCGTCCACTCTTGGTGTTACCGTAACTAAACGCAATGTAAATTTAACGATATGACATTAAACATTTTTGGCTTATTCTTCGTATGTTATTGATTTGTCATTTTACCCAACCTAAAACTGTAATTCCTCACCAAAGATGGCCTTATGTACCCTTACCTGCATACCCTTTTTTTAAGATACAGCAGGACCTATTTAATCAGAACCCCTTCAATCCGAACCCCTCTATAATCTGAACGAACCTCTCCGCCATTTCTCAGTAAGTCGCTGTACCACGCGCGCTTTTCAGCACTGAGTTAGGTATACATCTGAAGTGGTACACGAATTGTACTTGACCTTCCCGCGTTACGCGTTTGCATAAATTAAGGGATAAAGTGTTTTCAATGTCGCTAAATACTAGTCGTCAAATTACTATAATACTGGAATTATTTAAAAAAATATAAATTATACAGGGTGTAACAGAAGTGTGTGACAATACTTCAAAGTTGGCTTTTACCCATCAAACTGAACAACTTTTGTTCTACAACTTTGTTGAAATCGCAAAAATTTTTTTGGACTTTTCATACAAACTTGGTTCGCCAGCTGATCGATTTGTATGAAAAGTCCAAAAAACATTTTGCGATTTCAACAAAGTTGTAGAACAAAAGTTATTCAGTTTGATGGGTAAAAGCCAACCTTGAAGTATTGTCACACACTTCTGTTACAACCTGTATAATTATCATTTAGTTTTATTAAAGTTTTGAATAATTAAAACATAGTTTCAGTATTGTACACATTTGTTTTATTGCCAGAAATGCCTTTCAAAATGCCTACATACATCGATATACCTACATACTATACTCCGAACGCTCCACGGTTCCGAACGGGGGGCAAATTTAAGTTGTTCGGATTAAAGAGGTCCTGCTGTACTTGCTCACCAAAACGTAACCTTATCTTATTAACTTTTTATCTTTTTATTGAAATGTGCATGTTAAAATTCTGATATTTCTTGCAAACGTTAATTTTCTTTAGAATTTCTATTAAATACGCAATAGCAACATTCTACTCGTTGATGAATTTTAACGTACAATAAAAAGACATATCAAGATTGTTTTCATTTAATTAAATTAATTAATAAATGGAAGGTCTGCCTACATGGGTATACTCCTCGTCCTGCCACCAAGCAGCTTCCTTCGGGTGGTGTAGCCAGCGCAAGACCCGGCATAATAGGCGATACTCTTAGCCCTCCATGACTCTTCTGAGGTCACCGATATCCATAAAAAAGCGATAGGTAAGTCTTTTACCACCTTTTAGACTATTTTAACACCTTATAGACTATTTTCCACCTTATATTAGTCTATAATAATAAAAAGAATACTGATACTACGCTTTCAGTGCTGCCCCGAGTTTTTAATTAACAGTTCTTTATACGTAAGTACCTAACATACAATTAATCTGTATGTATTTCTAATAAAAATAAAGTTCGTTATTGAAAATATGAACACAACAAAGATAAATTTGTTTTTATATTGCAAATAGGTACCTACTTACACCTACAATATTTTCACAAATAACATTACGTATTGAAAAACTGAAAATTACGTCAAGCACGATGTAAGTTGCATAGCGCTATCTTTTATTGAGTAGCTAAACTCCATGACAATATTAATCAATTAGCGCCATCTAGTATTGAGTAGCAACACTCCCGAAGCTCTCATGAAAGCTCTCTCGTAAGCATCTGCTAAGTTTGTAACTCGCGTCTATTTCAAGAGATCTGACTAAATGTCGAAACTTTCAAAACAATTAAAATATAGTTCCTAGCTTAATTTTCTTCGATTTCAAACGTTTTGTTACGATTTCCATGACAATTTTAAAGGAGCTTTTTGAGTGGCATGCAACGAGCTTGCGAGCACCGCAGCGATCGGGCCGCTGACCGCAGCGTGCGGAGGAGCCTAGCCGGCCGGCCGGCCGCGGCGTGTTTTGTTGTTGTCTGGTCTGTCTATCTCACTCAGTCGAGTTTAAAGCTTTGTGCGAGAAAGCTGTGTCGCGTTCATAAGTATTTTACATAAACTTCGCGCGATTTGTTAAAATTTTGTGCTAGCGACTTTGAAAAAAGTGTTGTTTTGAACAAGAAGTGAATGTGTTTCTTAACTTTTAAATAATTATTCCGATATATTTTTATTGATAGTGGGTTTGATAAATAATTAATTAATTTTTGAAAAATGTTTCGTTAAAAATATCGTAAACAGGTCAATTGATCATTCTTATTTGACCATTTTAAATTGTTAATAATTCGTTAGAATTTCCTGTTATTCATTTTTCTTAGTACTCTTGAGGCGAGCGCTCTAAACTTTTTAGTCGTGAACTTTTTTCACAAATGTTTTCCCGCGCGTTCAGTGATTTGTGCTGTGATGGTTTGAGCGTGTTCTAAGATGGAGTGGCGTTGGTTGGTGCTGGCTGCGCTGGTGGCTGGCGCTGCCGGCAAGGGGAAGAAGCATCGTAACCATAAACCTGGTAAGATTCTCCATGGTTTACTTGTATCGATGACTCTGACTATGTAGGTATATCAGCGGTTCCCATTTTTTTGCTGTGGAACCCTACTTAATCTAAATTTTTTTGGCGGAACCCTACATCACCAAAGGGAATATTCATCTTTAAGTCCCATCCAAAAAAAATTGATTTTGATGATTGTTATTTTTGTACGCGCCATGTTTGTACCGTATGCGCGAAAAAGTAAAAATATGTGTTGCACAGATCGGTACCGAATTATACCGAAATGACCGATAAAAGGCAGCATGTCTCATATGTAGCTACGACAATAAGGCCTAACTCTAGGAACCCCTGTAACCCTCCCACGGAACCCTAGGGTTCCGCGGAACACCTTTTAGGAACCGCTGATCTATATCGTCTGTTAGTCGCGAAAGGCCAATTACGATGATAATGACTGTGACGGCCACTTGAATGGTAATCGAATCTGCTTCCACGAATTCTTCAAACCGTTTACGAAACATAAAATAGGTATGTTAGTAGCAAAATTAATATTTAATTTAAATAGATAGGTATCAATGTACACTTTTAAAAGTTCATTCTTTAGTCTACCTAATTAGAGGTTCCTACCACTTGGAACTCGTATACCCGCCGTTTGGGGAGTATTCAACGACGCTCGAACTCCATCCCAATACATTTTTTTTCAAAAAAGGGTTATGGTTTAAAAAAAAAAAAATTACACGTAACTACTGCTGAGCAAAGGCTTCCTTTCCCTTTTTTTCGCCACCGTTCCCTCTTCTCCGCCAATCCTTGCCAACTGTTATTTCGTCCCGCCATCTTCTTGGTCTATCGCGGCCTCTACTACTTTTCGGCACCATTTTCGTGGCGACCTTCGCCCACCTATCCGGATGCACGGAGCAAACGTATCCTGCCCAGCCCCATTTAAGTTTAGCGGCTGTTTCTCCTACATCAGCTGTTTGGGTCATAGAACGCAGAGTGGTGTTTCGGATTCCTTCTTCCTTTTTACACCTCGATATCAAAGTAGGCGATATCAAAGTAGCGCCCACAGCAGTTAAAATGGTGGAAATTACCTAGTTTGCGATGTTACGGACTAAGGGCATGTGATGAGTGAGGCGGAACGAAGAATACGTTTTCAAGAAAGCCCTAGCTATCCCGGACAAGAAAAGGGGGAGAGGACGTCCGCAGGCCACGTGATGGACAACCGTTGCCAAAGATTTGGAACGGGCACAAGTAGACGAACAGACAATCCAAGACCGACTGTCGTGGCGCCTTAAAACGAGGAGGGCCGATCGTAAATAACGGGATAAGAATAATAATAATATCTTTTTCATAAAAAAATTAAGAGTACAAAATAGATCAATTACAATAAACTATACAATTATATTAGTTGGCTCTTACGTCAGCTTGTAGAAGAAGACTTAACCTCGTAAGGCCCAAGCTAAAAGGCAGGTAATCATTGCGGCCCAACGACCTAAAAAATTTACCCTAACACTTGAACTCAAATGTGGTTCATTCAGAAATGAAGCCAATATTCAAATCGTAATAAGAGTTTAAAAATCTGTTTAAATTTCAGGTATTTGTGACTGAACTACTACTAAACCTATGTCCTAAAAATAGGACGTTGGGCCTTACGAGGCTATAGTGCGTTATTATTAAATCTTAAATTTAGATCAAGAATCTTTATTCAAAGAGAATATTATTAGCTCTGGTAGTAGATACCTATTCTATGTCCAAAGAATGCCGAGGCGTGCCGGCGACACCCGATATCTTCCCTGACCAGCGGAGCAGCCGGGATCAATTAGATAATCGGCTAGAGTTACTGCTGAGTCAAATTGGCTTGTCGGCTCCCGATCTGATGGGTATCCCTGGAATTGATCATCGAGATGCCATGAGCCTGATGTGCGAGACTTCCGGCGTCGGGAGTACAAATGTAATCGAATTGTAATTATAATTAGCTGAAATATTTCAGCGAGTTTGTGTAAATGTATCTGACTACTTACTAAAACTAACAATACTACTAACACTTTACTGAGCAGAAGGTTATGTTTTTTGGGTGTATATACGTACGTTTCGTCAGTACAGTCTTTAGCTAAAACGGCTTGATGAACTTAAAGAGTGCTGCTGCAAAGGCATTCGTTTTGATTTGAATCCCAGATACCTTTTAAAGCAGTTGGGTATTTTTTGGATGTTAGACTAATATTTGGGACCTTATTATTGTAGCTGATAGGACAAGAAAATTGCAAGCGCCGTAAGAAGACGAGTTTTACAACCAATGGAAACTGATGATTTAGTCAGTAGCGAATCTTGCATGACGAAATTCGAGGTTTGTTTGTTTGTTTGTTTGTAAACTCTTTATTGATAAAATAAAATATGTACAAAACTTAAGAGGTAAGAGAGTCTATAAAGTTAGACTACTGTAAACTACTGTAAAATACGAATATAAATCACATATAGGGTAGAAATTGTCGTTTTTATACATAGACTTATTAAAATTCAGTTGTACATGAAGTAAATACAAGAAGATTGGATAAAGCATTGACATAAAACATCGGTACGGTATATTACTGAGATAACAATATAATATTGAAAACTTACCTTTTAAGGTAAATTGCCGTCGTTAAAGTTTTTAGAAAAAGATTTTAATTTGTAGTGCAACTAAAAAGTTGTTAAGGCATGGGTGAATACATTCCTCTGTGCCTATGGTCACGACTCCAATTATCTAGCCTATCATGGACGTTAACTTCCACACGGTAATGCATGGTCATCTCCTTCCTACAGACACCATAAACTCGATTGGCGCAAATCCAGCTTAATGGTTCAATACCTACATTTCACTTGGCTCCAACATTTCGTTCTATTATGTTTTTCTTATTAAAAAAAATATTACCTACCTACTATTATATGATAAATTGATAACCGATCCATAGTCACACGTCACACCACGTTACCACACCGGTGTGACTACGGATAATTATAATTATCTGTAGCATAGATAAAGTTTATACTGTGCAGTGTCATTTGTCTAAAAATAGACATAAAATATGTATTCTTTCTCTGTGTGTCATTCACGGAGCGAATATCAACAATATTTACTTAGTATAAGCAAGACGCATTTAATTTACAAAACGTAATTTAGGTATCAAAGGATACATTTTATCATTGTATTCTAAGAACAATAATATTGAGCGTAGTGTAGTGTGCAATAAGCTTATCCTCAAGGTTTGTTTTTGCACCATAAACCCAGTACAATTGAAACCCCATAACCTCTTATTACGGGAGTCGATCGAAATGGAATTGCGTTTACGCAGCGGCAGTTTGCTGCACTCGACACGTCATCTTGCTGTTGTGGTTGAGTGAGGGGTCTTACATGGACCACTGGGGCAATGTTTTGTTAACAGCGTAGATAGAAAAAAAGAAAGAAAAAAGTTTATTCAGCAACATTATAGAAGATAGCACACAAGATAGTAAGCAAATAAATAAGCAAATAAATCCGTAGTTACTTTAAAACAATAAAAAAGTTGTGGTCAGTAGAATTTTCAATAACTATTTATTTATTTAGCTGCCACATTTAAACATAAATAAATAAAGCATAAAAATAACGAAGTACGTAAGTAGTAGTAAATTATAAGAAAAAGATCTTACAGAAAGCACAGAAGAACATTTATAAATCTAATTTGTTACTCTCTTTCTGGATTCTATACTGGAAGGCCATACCTTGTTACTTTCCTCAAATAAACAAAAAAAAATCTCTTCATTAAAAAGTTATGAGAAGGATTGTGAACCAAATCGTACATATGCTTAACAATGTAGTTCTTACCAGACAGAACATTTGAATTTTCTTACTTCAAGTGTTTTACAGTAGACCCTTGGCAACAAAAAAGCCTTTCACTATTGGACCTACGAAGAAACATCATAACCATAAAATCTGAAATAGAACTTGGCCGGTTCTAAAGCCCTTACGGGCCGTTCCGCAATCGAGTAGTTAGCTTGTCTAGCTAGGAGCGGGTTAAAATTAGGCCCTGAGGCGGTACGTGTAAACTTGGCCGTTTATAGCACCGCACTGGTACGTGCATGTACAATCTGCGCCTTTAAGAAAGCGTTCCAAACAGAACGCAACGGAATTTCCAACGCACTTGTGACTCCTCTGGTGTTGCGGGTGTCTATGGGCGGCAGTAATCGCTTACCATCAGGTGATCCGTCTGCTCGTTTGCCACCTATCACATAAAAAAATAGAAGGTAGGTATTTTTACCCTGATAGCAGGATAGCCTATTGTGATTCTCCTAAGTGACAAAGGGACATACTTGTCCCTTAAAAATATTCCCTTGGTTCTGGATCTAGAACGAGACCTTTAATGACTAGCACAGTGCACCCCGCGATTGATGGTATATAAGCTCTAACAAAATCTTCTGAAACTCAAAAAATCAAAATCAAAACTCTTTTTTATTTAAGTAGTAGTTTACACATACTTTTAAATCGTCATATTTTTTCTACCTAGCACAAAGTTCCTACCACTCGGAACTTGTACGCTTAACGTTTCGGGAAGTGTTAGCGGAGCTAACTACTCATGAAATTAAAAAAAATATTCCAAATAACTCTTAGGCATTTCGCCTTTTCATAGCTAAAGAACCTTATAAACTAACCACTCCTGCTTATCATATTTTGCGATATGAGAAGGAGCTGGGGTAGGCACTGGTGGCGGCGAAAGGTCTTAAAAGCTTGGAATTATTAAAATATTTATTGCAGGCTCAGATATCATACATTGACACTTGACACTGACATAACAGCTCATTTCTTATTCTACTCGCTAACATTCCCTGGTCCTTCGAGCCGGATTTAAACCAGCGACCTCACGACATCTGTTAGCGTAACTAGCAAATATAGGATACAAGCTGTACCTAGGTCCATAGATAAATTGACCTGTGGAAAGAGGAGCTGGACCTCGCACTGGGTACGTATAAGTGTGGGTCGTTATGATGATGACTGGTGCTGAAACCCAAGGAAACTAATTGTGTAGTATCAGACGGGAAAGGTGATTATTAAGATTCGAGTATTTTGCATTTATCTATTAACTACTTTCTGGAATCTTTATACTGAATATCCAAGGCGCTCTTATAAAAAATACAAAGAAATTAAAAAAATACCACACCTGAGATGAGAAGCCGAATAACTCAAAAACCGCTGAATGGATTTTTTCCAATTATAGCTGTCTTCTTAGCTTAGAACTACCGTGATGAAATATGGGATTTGCACGTCACGGAAAACATTCAACTGAAACCCGTGATGGGGTGTTGGTCAGGCGCAAGTAGAGTCCAACCTTAAAATAAATAAATAAATATCCGGGAAAAATCACATGCGGTCATACAAGGCTTTATACAACAAGGATTTATTGTACTATGTAATACTCCCAAGCAAGGAGCAAAGAGAACTGCTCATCACATAAATATTTGCTCTGAGTGGGAATCGAGCCCACGAACCACGGATATGTTTTCTTCATTCTTCATTCTTCATTTAGGTTTCCTTAATTGAGTCTCAAGTGAAGACTCTTCTTCCACGAAGACTGCTGCGTGAATAACAAACGGCAAGTTGACTGACGATAGACGCGTTCACAACCTGGATGGGTTAAGTGGCAGTAACCGTTTCCATGGTTCGTAAAATAGTTTAGCTGTTAGACCTCGTTGCTATCACTAGATATCAGTCATTTAGCTATGTCAGATGCCACATAGGCGGCTTGAAAATTTTTGCTGAGACTGGAGCTGGCCCTACTCACAACCTCCACGAATCTGGACTTGTGTCCTGTGTGTGGAGTTTAACGTCACATTCCCGCGATTATGGGTGGTTAACGCACATTATTGCACATGCGCTTATCAAAGTTAACGGCTTAAGTGCTCTTATTTTTAAATGCATGACCAGTTTCTTAATCTAAACAGCCATTTACTTCTTAATGGTCGTTAATTTATTAAGAGCTGATAAAGAAAATGTCGAACCGAAGTGTTTTTCTAAGTTTTTGTCTTAGGCGCACCACACACAGAAACTTTTCATAAAAGGCGTATCTATTTTAAGTTCTAATATTTCTGTGAATATATGTCATATATATTATATTTTTGAGTAAATTTATATCCCAAAGGTCGCAGGTCTCAACGAGAACAATATATTTATGCATTTTCGTTTCGCTTGTAAAATATAGAAAAATCAGTTACGTCAAATAGTAAAGCAAGCTACTGTATATAAATCCTTCGGAAAATCCACACAATAAACACAAAAACTTTGCCATTTGTACAAACCTATCTACGTCTTTTCAGTACTTTTTCATAAGATTTTATTGGCTATCTAACAAGTGATCTTATCATTTTGAAACTGAAGCGTAAACAAATACACGCTATGTGTGAGTACAAGCTCTGAATATTCATTTATGCCTCGCGGGAGTGTCAAAACCATCGACTTACCAAGATTTACATGCGCTTTAGTCGGGGATTTAGTGCGATGAACCGTTTTATTTTGGATCCGGCGATCAAACTTGGCACAGTTATTCCCTAGGCCGTTCTGAGTAGATTAAGCCCGGGAGCCATCGGGAGCCATCCCCCGTTTGGCAGGGGGAGGGGGGGAAAGTTTGTTTCTGCCGCGCTCCATTTGTGGGCTTATATCTCCAAAACTATTGGTACTAGGGCAAGTGAGGTATCATTTTCGTATGATTCAAGGATAAGGAATTCATTTCTGTAACAAAAAGAATGACTTTCCATATATAAAAAAAGAAATATTTGATAAAACGTATAAAACACGACTACCTTTTTTCCGCATATGTGTAAATTAATTTTTAATGGTCTAAGATATTAGCATGAAAAAAATATGTTCTGAAAGCCACACTTTCTAGCATTATAAAAATATAATTTTCATTAGATTATCATAACAAATACTTAGTGAAAAAAATAAAATTCAATGCGTGGCAGCGTGGCATAAAACGCACGGTCCGCGCGGTTCTAGATTTCAATAGTTATATTTTTTAAGAAACGTATATTTTTTGTTGCAGAGATGAATTTGTCATCCTTAAAATATCCGAAAATGATATTGGACTTGCTCTAGTACCTATAGTTATGGACATATAAGCCCCAAAAGAAGCGCGACCCAACAAGTAGATGATGAAGTGTGGGTGGTTTTTGCCACATATGTGTCGATTAATTTTTAATGGTCTATGATATTAGCATGAAAAAAATATATTCTGAAAGCCAAATTTCCTAGGATTATAAAAATATAATATTCATTAGAATAGCACAATAAATACTTAGTGAAAAAAATATATAATTTGATGCTCGGCAGAGTAGCATAAAACGCGCGGTTTTAGTATCTGTTGTTCGTAAGTAAATAAAATGAATAATCTAGAGCCCAAAAAAATGACTGTTAAATAACATAATATAAATAGGTACATAATATTATTATTTAAATATTTCTCGCACGCACAAAATATTTGTCACGTAGAACAAAAAATATTTTCCTTAAAAAGCATATATGAGAAAAACCGAAAAATGTGACTATTTCTCATACGAGTTATGGTGGTTTACTATCTATCAGCCGAAAGACGTCCACTGCTGGACAAAGGCTTCCCCCAAGGATTTCCACACCGACCGGTCCTGTGCGGATCGCATTCAGCGGCTTCCCGCAACCTTCACCAGCTCGCCGGTCCACGGAGTCGGAGGCCTGCCCACACTGCATCTTCCGGTGCGCGGTCGCCACTCGAGAACTTTACTGAACCAACGGCCATCTGTTCTACGAGCTATGTGCCCTGCCCACTGCCACTTAAGTCTAGCGATTCTAAGAACTATGTCGGTAACTTTAGTTCTCCTACGCATCTCCTCATTTCTGATTCGATCATGTAGGGAAACACAAAGCATAGCACGCTCCATCGCCCTTAAGGTGACCTTGAGCCTTCTTATGAGGCCTATAGTAAGCGACCATGTCTCGGATCCATATGTCGTCTCATCACGGGCAACACACACTGTTCAAAGACTTAAGTCTTGAGACACTGTGGTATTTTGGACGTGAAGATATTGCGGAGCTTCCCGAACGCTGCCCAGCCGAGATGGATTCGACGATTGATCTCTTTCTCGAAGTTGGATCTACCTAACTGGACTGTTTGTCCCAGGTATACATATTCGTCAACAACTTCGAGTGTAGAGTCTCCAACCTTCAGAGAAGTGGGTGTAATACGGACGTTTAACATGATTTTCGTCTTATCCGTGTTCATTTTAAGACCCACTTGTTAGGAGACTACTGAGTCCATCGAGCATTGCACCTAGGACCTCCAAGGTCTAAGCCATGATCACGATATCATCAGCAAATCGAAGGTGAGTGATGTACTCGCCATTGATGTTGATGCCGAGTCCTCTCCAGTCCAGAAGCTTGGAAACATCTTCCAGTGCGGCGGTGAACAGTTTCGGAGATGTAACGTCTCCCTGTTTCACCCCACGCTACAGCCAGATAGGTTTCTAATTCTGATCCTGGAGGTGGACCGACATGGTGGCGTTTCCTACAAACACTTTAACACTTCGATGTGTATCGATAGTCAATTTGGCACCGCTAGAGAGACTGTAACACAGCCCAGGTCTCGATCGAACCAAAAGCTTTCTCATAGTCCACAAACGCCATTATACTCTTCGGTCTTCTGTATAATCTGCCGCAGCATATGTATGTGGTCTATGGTACAGAAGCCTTTTCGGAAACCAGCTTGTTCGGGAGGCTGGAAGTCGTCAAACCTGCGTGCGAGACGATTCATTATGACTCTCGACATGGCTTGTAGACATGGCTCAGGAGTGAGATGGGTCTGTAATTCTTCAGCAGAGTCTTATCACCCTTCTTGAAGAAGAGCACCACCACATTTCTGTGCCATGCTGTAGGCGTTTGTCCCTCGAGAATGACGGAAATGAATAGCTTCTGAAGAGCTATAAGTATCGGTTTGCTTTCAGAAGCTCAGCAGTAATTCCGTCATGACCCGGTGCCTTCTTGTTCTTAAGCTGTTTGAGAGCCATTCTTATCTCGCATAGGCTGACGTCTGGGATATCTTCGGTATAATGTCGGCTCAATCCGGCTCTCGGATCTTCTGCCAGATTACTGATAGGTAAGGATGTAGTCGTGTATAATTTTCCGTAGGTTCCGTCCGTTTTTCACGAGGTTGAGAAGTTAACCTCGTCCAACAGCTGGGACTTGGACGACACGACTCTGCCATCTTCGATCTTCACCTTTGACCAGCAGACAGATTCCTTGCCAATACTTTTGACCTTTTATTGCGCTCGATAGCCTCTTAATTACGATTAGTATTAAATTGGCGTATATCACGGGTCAAGGACTTGGAGATCTGTCTGTTTAGTCGCCATATTGACAAGCATCTTTAGAGGATTTCAGAATCAGGCTCCGTTTTTCATCCATGAGCTTGCTGGTGAAGTCCGACATCCGACATGTTTTTTTTGTAACGTCTTGTTTTGAAGGCCTTATTCCCAGCCGTTTGGACAATTTTCACAAACCTGTCGTTGTATTCGTCCACATTTTCACATTCTCCTAGGCATTCTAAGCGGTTGTGCACCTCGAGCTGAAAGCTTTTGGGGTTTTGGAGTTATATAGGCGGTGATAGCAGCTTCATCAGTTGTCATGAAATAATTTGACGTGGCTTGCGAAGCACGGAAACGGTTACGAGATTAATGCGCCAATGAGAGCCAAACTCATTATGGTTATGTATGACCTTTTCTGAAGTCAGTTAACCTGAGTGATCAACGTGACCACGCAAGTTACATAGTAGACCACCATAATACAATGCAAGTTAGATAGTAAACCACCATAATTCGTATGAGAAATAGTCACGTTTTGCGGATTTTCTCAAATACGTTTTAATAAGGAAAAAAATATTTTTTGTTTTACGTGACAAATATTTTGTGCTTGGTAGAAATATTAAAATAATAATTAATAGTCATTTGGGCGCTAGATGATTCATTTTATTTGCTTACGAATAACAGATACTAAAACTACGCGTTTTACACGATGCTCGGCAGAGTAGCATCTGCCGAGCATCAAATTATATATTTTTTTCACTAAGTATTTATTATGCTATTCTAATGAAATTTATATTTTTATAATCCTTAGAAGTATGGCTTTCAGAATATATTTTTTACATGCTAATATCAAAGACGATTAAAAATGAATCGACCCATATGTGGAAAAAAGGTAGTCATCTTTTATACGTTTTATCAAATATTTCTTTTTTTATATATGGAAAGTCATTTTTTTTGTTACAGAAATGAATTCCTTATCCTTTAATCATACGAAAATGATATCTCACTTGCCCTAGTATCAATAGTTTTGGAGATATAAGCCCAAAAATGGAGCGCGGCAGAAACAAACTTTCCCCCCCTCCCCCTGCCAAACGTGGGATGGCTCCCGGTGGCTCCCGGGCTTAATCTACTCAGAACGGCCTAGGGAACAACTATGCCAAGTTTGACCGCCGGATCCAAATTAAAACGGTTCCCATACTAGACGTTGCACTAAATTCCCCACTACTTTGAGCGCCACCGCCGCCGAGAATTAATGCAGTAATCCGTTAATCGAAGCACGATGAATGCGTCAAAATTTCGTGTTTAATTAAATGGTACTTGGTAGCGAAATGGAAGAATTATTGTCTCTTGTTTCTTTGAAAATTGCTAACCAGTAAGCAAAATTGGTATAATTAAACTTTCATGCTAATTTATACGGATGATAAGTTATCCGAAATGTGCAGTCTACACCTTGAGAAAAGACTGTTAATTATGCCAAATGATAAGGAGATCAATTATTTTTCTATAAGAACCTTAAAAGATCTTAGCTTATATAATTCTTTCTACTGTTTTTCTGCTACTACTTGCTTTAAAAACAAGAAATGCATCTATTTATAACATGACGATAATGATATCTATGATGTACCCTAAATCACTTATAAAAGCCTGCGTGTCATATAAATTCTCGACTAATATTTAAGGGGGGAAAGTGCACTCAATCTGAGAAGGTCGATGCATGATAATATAATATCGACCGTAACGCCACTCATTTTAAGTTCAGATCAGTGCGAGTACCATCGCGGCGGTTACGTCAAGGCCGAACGCAAAATTCTCGAGATTTCGATGTTTTTATTACTTTTCTTGGATTTCAAATAAGTTAAAAAAAATCCGTTCAAGTTAAACTGAAGGTATTAAAATGGCCGATTTTTGGGTGTTGGTTTAAACATAAACAAATATTTTGTTTCCGAGCGAATTTGCAATTAATACAAAAAACAGGGTTTACAGGATTTTTTTTTTCATCATAGTTTTTGTGATTTTTATGATTCTGTTCAAGACAATTTGTTTTATATTGTTTCAAGTATGTTATATATTTTTTCCATGGTGATAGCTTTAACCATTATTTCAAGAATTTGAGTTGAATATTTCGATTTGGCTATACTTAGCGCCTTAAAGACTCGACAGAAGACGAGGAACACATAAAAAAGAAAGTATAACTACAAACCTGCTATGAAATTGCACTACACAGAGATGCAGTGACAGCAAATGAGACGATTCGTACTATGAGTCTTGTAGCGACGCGTGCGCAAGTCGCTAGTATTTATAGCTTTCGTCTGCGGGAGGAACTGTCAGCGTGACAGTGACAGATCTCCGCTTTTTGTTATTGTCCTAATACTAATCGTTCCATTTTTCCTTGGGAATTAGTTAACAGTACTTCCTCTACTTTGTATAACTACAAATTAAAATTTTACAAGATTTATTTGATTTGATTAAAAATAGCGCAAAATGGAATTTCTTCACATCTCTATATAACCATCAATGGGGGAATATCTTCTGGTGTGCACCTATAATTATAATTTATAAAGATTACTTAAGATATCTACAAGAAAGAAGCTCTTCAGACGAATTAATAACCAATAACTCAACTAAAATCATTTTAAATATCGGTTCCAAATAAGAAAAAATATCAAAACTTCGCGCCTCCCACATTCTTCACCTATAATAACTTAACAAAAACAATTTCCAAACCTCATCTCGACTTAACAATAACTAAATCCATCAAGCAATGAAGTGCGAAACGTAAACAGTTTTTATTGTAGTATTTTTAACAAATTCTAACGGCACCTCCCGCGGGCAGTGAGTTGTCAAAAGTTCCCTTTGAGAGGCCGATACCTGCAGGTATGTAGGTTACAGGTACCTGGTTGGAGGGCTGCCCTTCGTGGAACTCATTGTTTCGCCCGATTAGGCAACAGGGTGTAATGTTCAGGATTTGGATTCTTGGGAAGCTTGGGTTTGGATGTGTATGTATGACGATTGACGATTATTTGAGAGCCACATCAAGTACCTAGACATCTTCAGCAAAATTGTGGCTTCTGTTGGAACGATTTATTTTTTGTGACTTTTTGTCCAAAATCCAAAATCTTTCTATTTAAGTAGAGGTTTTACACATACTTTTAAATCGTCATACTTTTTCTACCTAGTACAAAGTTCCTACCACTCGGAACTTGTACACTCAACGTTTCGGGAAGTGTTAGCGGAGCCGAAGAAAATATTGTTTCTTTATTGTTGGTTTTACTTTGTTGAAGTAGTATATAATATTAGATGTTATTACAGTATTCCTTGATTTCGCTCAAGAAATCTTCAAAGAAATCTTCAAGAAAGTTCAAAAACGATCTTCTCCAGTCGAATCTGATATTATCATATCAACATCGACCAACTCAATCGATGGAAAGCGCTAATGTTGTCACATTTCTGTCAGTTCCTAATGGACAGGATCTGAATACGTCATTGGTATCACATGTGATGGCATGAGTCACGGAACCGGACTACTTTCGTGGAACTAATCGAATTGCTGATCAATTTAGCAACCTTTTTGAGATCGAGTAAGATAAATTGATGTGTGCCATTTTTGCCAGTGTCATTTTTAACTAAGTGCTTTCATTTGTCAACAATTTATAGCAATTCTGTATTTGTAGTAAGAGTTTTTTCCAAAATCTTAAGGAGGTCTGTTCTTACTCCTTGCAGGAACCAAGCGTAAACATCAACCCCAGTGTTAGACGTTTTGAAACCGCCTATAAGAAGTATTTTTACGATATTTATGTACCTCTAGATATTATGTGTATGTCCATTTTATTGTAACTGCCTACATATACAGATAGGTAAACGGTTTGATGAATTTTGGATATCCATGTGTCATTCATTAGATTCGTCTTGTTCCGTGGCGGACACATATTTATTGGTTTTATTGTAGTTCATGGTTTATTTATATTATACGTATCAGTTTTTTTATATAAGGTGCTACTTTATTAGTGCCCGATATTTTAGCCAGTGCTCCTACTCTTGATTCTGTTCAACTTTCCCCAAGGAACCCATAGTCAAATCGCAAAAAATTTTTTGGGCTCTTCATACTAATTTGGCCGCTCGGCTGATCGGTTTGTATGAAGAGTCCAAAAATTTTTTTTCGATTTGACTATGGGTTCCTTGGGGAAAGTTGATCAGAATCAGGAGTAGAAGCACTGACTAAAACATCGGGCACTAATAAAGTAGCACCTTATATGTATACAGGGTGTTAAAAAAGTGCGTTTGAAATTTTAAGGGGTTACTCAGAACCAAGTACAGAACCCAGGAAAAATATTGAAAAAATCCGCTCTTCAATTTTTTTTTCACATTCTCATACTAAATCTAAATAGTGAATCGAGAATTTGTATGAAAAACTGCAAAAAAAATAATTGAAGCGCGAATTTTTTCAATATTTTTCCTGGATTCTATACTTGATTCTGAGTAACCCCTTAAAATTTCAAACGCACTTTTTTAACACCCTATATAAAGTGTAACAAAATAGGCGTAGAACCCGTAAACTGAACTTTTTACACATTATATTAGAAAGTTGCACAGATTGCAAAATAGTGAGCTTTCCATACAAAGTTGGTAAATCATCTGATCGATATGTATGAAATGTGACTTCAGCCAAATTGTATAAAGGGTTATTCAGCAAGATGAGTAAAAGAACCAGTGAATGGGATACTTATTTTATTAATGCTTATGTAAATAAAGATATCCTAGAGGATGTCTTCTTCTTTCTTTATTATTCTGAAGTCCTTCATTTTATTCTTAATGTTTAAATCTTATTCATCTTTCTTTGTGAGTCTAACCACAATCCTTGTGCTTTTGTCCCACTTGTGCTGATCCCCTTTCATCCTTCACATCCCTTATAAACATTAAAGACAGTGAATTGTTCTGTCCTATGAAAGCTCATGTCATCACAGTGAACCGGAAACATAACCCGACGTCTAGCCGGCTTTGCCTCGAATTTGCTCAATGGACGAAACAGGGGCTTGGAATAACTACCGTCATAAGAAAGAAGACCGCAAAATGTATGGGAGTTTCCTTACACTTTGCGGCCTTGTTTGTTATCAGGACAGATAAATAGTACGCGAGTCGTACTCCAGACCAGGTGAGGCTGGGCTAGCGGGGGGAACTACCGATATAGACTGGACGACATTTACCCAGCCCATCTCGCACACGTCACACGCGACTGTCAACTGTATAGTGGTAATTATAGAATGCTATTTGGAATACACTTTCAAGGGTAGATAGGACTTTAGTTAAATGCGTAGCGCTGAATCATCGGTCACTTACCCTCGCTGAGCTAGAAAATGAATTTTTGGAGAATGTTATTTATTTACTGGGAAATCATATTTTATTGGTAACGTTTGAGTCGAACGATTTCAGACTCAGATTTTCGCATCAGTATTCACTATCTTCTTCTTATCATGTACTTGGATTAAAAAACTCACTATAATAAGAAAATAGTGATATCATTGCTTACAACTTGGTTACATTACAAAACTGGTTGCAGTTTTTTGTCTTAACTCAGAGTTGTCACAATTTGTAACTTATACAAATTTAGAGAATCGCTTCTGTTAAGGACCTACAAATAAACCAGTACCATGAATATTGGATTCGTTGGATTACTCATTCCTCCTGCCATGTCCAAAGTCAAGCACCATTGTTGCCCAAGCTCTCAGCTGGTCTTTTACAGCATCAAGCATTCCAGTTTGTCTATCTGGATGATTAAATTTAAACTGATTAACCTCTTCTTAATCTTCAATCATACCATCGCCATCATATTTGTCATATTCACTCTTGAACGCTCGTCCATAGACTTTCAACATAGCACGGAGTCACATACATCCTGCGGCTTACTAAATCGATATGCTACAAGTTTAACTAACTACTAACTACATAGGTTGTATGTTCATCCGGTTGGGGACCAATCTGCACTATGTCTTTTGGCCCGCAATCGTATCCGTAAAATTATGTCACAAATTATTACCTAACTTAAAATACCTGAGTGTTTTCGAGTCTGTATCCTATTTAGATTTTGGAACGGTTTCCAATGAAACGGAAATATTTAATTCATTGTACTTTGATTAGATCAGATCTTGATGTACCTAACAACCAACGCCATAGAAGAGAGAAAAGTACTCAGTCTCCATATCTTTATACAAATATCCCACTAAAATATCCGGTGTATTGTAGCCACCGGGAGCCTATTAGCATGTCCTATTGTCCGTCCGTGCGTCTAGCTCTACATTGTGTTTACTCATTTCTTCGTTGAGACAGCACGTTAACTACTCACTGCTTGAGATGGCGTAATTGTTCTGTTGTTTCAGTGATTAGACATGGTCAAGTTTTTTGTTGTTTTTGAAAACCATACTTGTTGGTATAGTTTTCAAAAACAATGGTTTAATTACCATAAAAATGTGGTGTATTAACCTTATCAGACCAGTTTTTTTGTCTAAGAAAACTACACTGTTCACCCTTACAGTTTTTTGTATCGGAGTGAATTGTAGCTTCATCTGTAACACTTTGTTCATCTTTCTAAAAGTTATGTATGAAATGATATGTAAACCTTGCTAACTAATAAATCTTGTCCAAGCAATCACGGCGAACATCAACAAATGCATGTCTCAGTTTATTGTGATAAAGTTTTTTATAAAGAACGCAGTTATTTGTAGAAATGATTCGTTATTTTCTAATCAAAAAGTATCATCAACCTCAAGTACACTGGAATAAAAAATATATTAAGTTTGTCCTTTTTCTCAGTAATGGTGAATTAAAGCAACTGCGCTGCAAATGTTATTAAGCTTAAAGGTTTGTTCTATTTAAGTAGCGTTTGCGAGAAGTAAATAATGTGATGAATTATTTTTTAATACAGGATTGATTAATCTGTGTTTTAGTCTGACTAATAAATTGTTCTGTAGATCTTCAGACTTATGTGGTTTATTCTAACAATCACAGGTGTGACCTTATACCTCTGTCTGTTTGTCTACCTATGATGCCGGCTCGTCTGCTTATCTAGTCTACATGGTGACTTGTGTTGTGTAGTGTGTGACACTCTTGCGCATGTATGTATTATTGTAGACGAGTTTATTTATAAACAGTGGCAGTCGGGCCGCGGTGAATCACTGTCACCAAGTGCTCTGAACTCATTTGATTTTTACAAACACTGCATACATTAATGTATAGGTATACTGGTAATGTGATAATGGTGTTGCATAAGTATAGATGCTTATTTATACGGTACACCCCTTAAATAAAAAAATAAAAAAATTGGTAAGGCCGCTTCCATCTTCGGCATCAATCATCACTTACCATCAGGTGAGATGATGCCAACGGCTTAAAACGAGTATAAAAAACGGAATTCTTTAATGTCGATTTCTATGAATGAGCCCCTTTTTTCTATTACCTATGCTTAAAACGCAATTTTGTTACAATTTACATACAAATGACTACTTGAGGAAGTTCGAATTCAGTAAAGTTGACGCAAGCAGTCAACGAGTAGTGGCCCACCTTTTAATATCGTTACATCTTCTGTAAAAGAGTTCTGTGAGTGTGTAATATGAGACACAACACCTGATACAAACTTGGCAGAAACGTATGTACCTTAAAGTGCATATACAGAATTATTAAAAAAAACGTAAAATGGACTGTTAAATTTAGTTTGGAAAATCGCAATTTCCATTTCATTGATAGTTTTGTGAATTAAAATTCTTGTAAGCTAACAGCTTTATTATACAGGTGTACATAAATTATGTTTTTAACAATAACATCACAACTCACGTAAAAATTTACATGTTCCAGCATTTATTAGACGTATGATATGAACTATTCATGAGACGCCGACTAACTGACAAGGTTTTAACGAATTTCTTCCCGAAAGCAATTATAAAAGAAATTTCATTATAAGCCATTACGTCAAATTTATTACCTTCGGAGTCCCTATGACAAATAACACAGCAGTCAGCAGTGCTACAAGTTAAACCTGTCTGACGGTCGCAACCCATACATACACACACGACCACAGAAATACGCCCTTCACGTTTACATAATATTCAAGAGTTTTCAATTTCCTGATGGAACGAACCACTATAACGCGAATGCTTTTTGGCACAAAAAACACCAAAAAGTTGAGATTAAGAACAAAAGCAAACATTTTGAAGAGTTCATTTTTGTATTACCTAAATACTTACATTTGTTGTGGATACATTGTGGATCAGCAATGTGCATGAGAAAGCACTGAATAGGTAGTTGAATACCCGCCTTGACTCTTGTGCATTTTCACAGATAGAAATGTCCGGTGCCAGGCGTTAAAGAGTTTTGTATTTTATTTATTAGGACGATCTACACTTGACAAAATCAAATACATGTATACTTAAAATCTCTGTATAGCTTTTTAATTTTCGCTCCAGGTTCGTAGTAAGCAATGTAAGCTTTTATCTCCATTTGTTCTTAACCTGTTGCATAAACAAACTACATATATACAGTGTCTGTCTATCTCATTTCACGTGTATGTAGGTACACCTAAGGATCACAGTGGTAATTTCTTGTTTCCCTTTCTTATCAACTTATAGTGTAGTGATGCTTTAAACTCTGAACACGTACAAACTCCTATGATGACAACGGAGCACCCATCGTCGCCTGCGCTGCGCCCGGTTCCCGGGAACCGGTCCGATCCAATTGCCCCCCGCGCCGGCTAATTGGTACGTGCCTCCACCGACAGTTACTCCTGTTGCGCAGGAGTTGACAACAGTTATACTGGAAGAAGTTATTGTATTTTACAGCGTAAACTGAATGGACGTTAGGAAAAGCACATAATTTTGTCTTTTAGATTGTCCATTCGTAATGGACACTGTAATAGAATGTGAGCAGGTTCCTAATCAGTCTGTCGACAGTAACCCTTGTTGCACGTGAAGTAATTTTATGGCCTTCACTGAATAGACGATATTCATTTAGAACATCAGTCACTCTTTCATCTAGTCTAACTTGCAGGGAACCACAAGATGAATATAATTAAAAATCGTGTTAAGTGGAAGCTTATGAGAGGCTTATGTTCAACAGTCGCATGTTTATCGGCTGATATGATTATCGTAATAATATTACTTAACTTCGTAGGGGTGAATTTACAATAAAGTAAGCTTACCTTACTTATTGGTGAACAAATTAAACGCATTACTTGACAGATTCCTTGTTACACGAGAGACGATGACTTTCAGTTAGTTGGCAGACGGTTACAACCAGAACTTCACTTAATATATGCTTTTTTTCGATCCATTGATAAAAAATCAATCCCCGTGTTTAAAACTACATGCAAGCAAATGAGATTACTACAGATAAGCTCGCCACGCTTAGGCAGCAGATTGCTCGGCTCAGACAATCGATTTGTGGTTTAAAAGGTATCCCCCTGACCACAATCAAAGATAATATAATCTTAAGCTCCATAAGCACGAGAGGTTTTTGTGGTAAAGAACTCATTGAAATTGGATGAAAATTGTGTCGGGTCGGAAACATCCAAAAGGACTCAGGTTACCTTAGATGTAACGCAGTGTCCGCGCCTGGTTCTCGTTGTCTTCGGATGTCATTGTAAACAAACAGCCTGTTGAAACTCTTGTTAATTCAGTTTTCTATATCAACACTAGATCAACCTACATTTTGAACCCGCTTAGATATCAATATTTGAAAAAAACCTGCTGGTGTTCCTTTATAACGTCTAAGGAACGTCATGTCTCAATTTTAAAGTTTTTTTCTATATGGTCCGAGATAAGGTAAAACTTGTCTCTGATATAGTTTAGGCTGTGCGTCTGTACGTTGTCTGTCAGTCCGCATAACGCGGTATTATTTTACAGGTGCAAATAACTTCCTAAAAAATAAAATAAGAGTTTAGTGACTACATCTATAGCGCTCGCCACAAACTCACATTTCCTACAAACGTAAAAGATTCTCAAGCTAGTTGACATTCATACTTCAGCCAATTGGCACTTCAGCTTCTTGATACTTGATAAAACAGGAGGAGACTTATGGAAATATGGCAGAAGAGGTAACGCCCCAAACGAATATTGCACTACATAAAGACCATGTGGAGCAGTCAGTGCACCGAAAGCGTGTTGCCGGATTGCCCACACGCGTCGATAATGAGTCGTGCTCTCGCGCAGGCGATGGCACTCCGGCTGTTTGACGTGCAAACAGTGCACGGGCTTTGAACTTGGGACAAGGTAGATCAGAATCTGGATAAATTTTTCGTTTTTGCTTTTAATCATTGCTTACATATTCAATGATTTCTCAAGATGAATCTGACAAAGAGTAGATAAGTTAACTTTGATAACTTGTATAAAATAGGAACTGATTTCGTTGCATTTTGTAGTAGCAATGCAAAAACAAGTAAAATTGCAATTTTTAAGGTAACCAAAGTTTTTTGTACTTAACTTCATA
This sequence comes from Coleophora deauratella, assembly GCA_958295455.1. NCBI lineage: Eukaryota > Metazoa > Arthropoda > Insecta > Lepidoptera > Coleophoridae > Coleophora > Coleophora deauratella. Next base: position 1,246,681 of record OY282388.1, read on the forward strand.
CCTCTAATTGTAAACCACTAAAGAGACAGTTCATAACCATCATACTTTTTATGAATATCATTTTTATCAAGTAAGTTAATAAAAAGATCAGTAAATACATATTTATCTAAAATTCAACTCAATCCGCTGCTGACTCACAACTTGCACCACCAAAAACCAAACTTCTGGAATGGTATGCGGCAAACAATCAGAGCGGACACCTGCATTGTTCACGGATTGTTCAACGCGTCCAAATTCGCCGGACCCCGTGAGAACTGGACTCGTTACGAAATACTTTCCTTACTCGGCACCACCTACCTATAAGGTTTCCAATGACTAAAAGGCTCTAATTTTTTTGTTTTCTTTTTCTATTAACGGGAACTGAGTGTGTGCTCAGAGCTGTTGCATCTTTGCATAAGTTTGTTGTTTGTAGTGCGTGCGGATATGCAGCTATCATCTATATTATTAATTAGAAGGGGCTTCTTCCTTATAATTTATTTCGTCTTGTTAACAACCCATAACGTCCCCAGTACAGGGGCACGGGTCTCTTCCCATCCAGAATACGTTTACTGTTGAAAATATTTTCCTCCATAGTTCTAATACTACTATTCTGAACTACATAAGTACATGCATTTTATTTTATTTGAAAAAAATTCATCGATGTTCATTTCAGGAAGGTACAAACCTTACCATCATTCATGTAACTTGATTAAAATCTATTGTTTCGATGCAATCTATAAAAAGCTCCGTCAATTATTGTAATTATTATTGTATATACTTGTATATTATTATAGTATACAAATTATTGTAGCAACTGCTTTTTGTTATAAAAGCTAAACCCTAAACACTTGAGCTGCATCATTGATTGCAACAAAACGTTTCAATAGCTTACTTAATGCCATCATTACAATTTTATGAGCGCTGTTGATTTAGCTGAGGACAACTCCATCGTTCACGGCTCGCCCGTAGCCCTGCGTCGGCGCATCGTTAAAGAACATCGTAAAATTTTACACAACAAAGACTTTCTTTGAAGTTTACAACATGATTTCTTTGATTTCATTTTTTTCCGTACGTGATTGGAATTCGTTGATATTATGTTGACGTTTTTGAGCTTTAAGTTTTCCTTACTGCATATGTTATTTGAGGAAATGCAAAGTTCATATTGTAGATGTTTTTTTTATTTTTATTTTATGCAATTAAGTATGTAAGTTGTGCTCAAGTTATGTTTAAGTTACGTTCAAATAAAATAAAGTGCTATCTTTTAGTAGGTCAGCAATTAGTCCACTATATTTCCTAAGAAAGTTGCAATTCATTTTACATTACACATATACTTTATGCATGTATGTATCTGTGTAACAATGAACTCTACTACGTTATATTTTTAATGTTTCCGTGAGATCGTCAATGAACAAGAAGTATTTATGAATATTGTTTTCTATTGCTTTTCACTGTTCATTTACGACCAATTTATGATTCTACATCAAATGTTCGTAATCCATTTGACTTCTAACCCAAAGAAATCTTTAGTATTTGAGTAGTGGAACCGTCTATATCAAAAATATTTTTGTGTTTATCACTGTACCTTGGTTTACGATAGGACAGTTTTAACTAAATACAATAGAATAACAAAGAAGATTTTTTAAAATCTAAACAATAATTACGTTAAGTTTAATGACATTCTGAGTCCTTTATCTTGGATTTTTTATCCAGCTACACCGAAAATTGTGCTAAGCGGAGTCTATGAAAGATGTTCTTGTTTAACCTACAAGAAATAATGATGATAGTGCATATAAAACAGTGTTGTCATTAATCAGTAGCTAGCTATACTAGTAACTAAGTAATCATAAGCATGTCAGCTGGAAAATGTCAACTGATGATTAGGCCTCTCCATAGACTTTGGCTTTTCTCGAATCCATCCGTCTACGTTGACCACGGATTTGAACCACATAGGGTTACCTGCAAGACTGAGTACGTTGATTATCTATCAGTTTATCTGATGTGGGGCCAAAACGATGTCTGGTCACCATTGAGGAACCTTTCTTTGAACTGATGGGCAGTCATCAATTCATAATTAGTACTAGCTATTGACAGCAAAATGTTGCTTCCTCTGCTTGTTTTTGTTAAATGTCGCTTTGAAATAAACGTATACGATATCAGACGATATCTAGAAGTACCTACCTAATCGAAGCATAGTTGCTTAAAACAGTAATAACAATAAACTTATCTATCAATTAACTGTTCACCATCTTTTAATCGGAAATAAATTTGAACTACCTGTCAAATTACTTAGTAAGGCTCCCCGCTATTAGGCATAAAAGGCAAACTTTACGGATCATGTAACTGGTAGTTTACCGTCTAAATAACTTTATACTTTGGCCATAAAATTATCAGGATTCTTCCGTAACTGGTTGCGAGTGAAGCCAGGGACGGAAGATAGTGATCTTCGAGTGTTGGACGTGCTGTAATTGTGTATCGTTGTAATTATTGGGTATGTGCAAGCGCTTGCATTTAGAGCAGATGAGGGAAGTGTGATTAAAATGGTTATGTTGTGTTGTTTATTTTAGAACTCATAAAAGGATGACTAATCTTGGTAAGCCCATCAGACCTACGCCTATGTGTCGACTAATTAGTGTAAGTGGAATAGCAATGGTTTAAATTCACCATCGTCAAATAATTATAATGGCTGTCCTACTTTCTCAAAACTAGCGTCTAGTAAGATCGAGCTTATTATCCCAAATATCTTTTGTGTCAAAAATTATTAAAATATTGGAAATCTACATTAAACCTTCAGTGTGACTATTTAATTGGACTGTGTCTAAATTTAGCGTTATTAATTTAAATTTTAATCTAGTAATCCTGAGCTTCTTTTACACATTTGAAGCCACCTTTGAAGAAAAACACCCTGAGGAAACTTGCACGTCTGAATACTAGGTGTGTTAACGGTCTCGTGGCACACATAGTACGTGTACATTCTAAAAGCCCTACACGTGGTCGCAGATGACACTTGATTGTGCCACACGATAAAAAAGAAAACATAAAGTCGTAGATTTTTTTCCTTTTTTGTACTCCTTGTGTAATAAGGACATAAGCAAGCACATTATCTTGCGTGTACTTCAACGCTTTTTACTGATGTGTCTTTAAAATTCAGAATGTACTTTTAAAAATTTGCAATGTGCATTTTAAAGTTCATAAAATGCGCGTAAAACTCTTCGATTTGTTCGCGCGGTACTGAGAAGTCGTTGATTTAATCAGAGTTCAACTTGGAACGAGTTATTTGCAGTTCTTATGGGCTTTTGCGAAGCCTTATCCGATGTAAGATACAATACTTGGATTACAAAATTTGTTAGTTGTTTTAATTGCGATATATTTAACATTTAAATTATTCATAAAAAAATGATGCTTACAGATTAATATATATAATTAAGTTATTTTCTGTTAATGATATAAAAACCTATATCGTCCCCACTGCAGGGCACGGGTCTCTTCCCGTACTTCGGGAAGCAAAGATTTTAGGAATCAGCAAAGTTTGAAGTAGTTATAATGTATCTAATAAATTGTAGTTGAATAGAAATATAAGAAAGATAAAACGTGCAAACATTAAGACGAATCTAATGATTCCCTGCACTAAAAATCCATCAAACTATTTATTTGTTGGCCAAATAAACAGACATACACTCTATTACTAGGGAAATCGAGTCAAACAACATTTTTTTTGACGTAAGTCTTTCTTTTTTAATTTGGAGCAATATTTACTTTCCACTTCTTTGAACTAATTTCATCATCATTCTATATTTTTAATCCAAGGAACTATATACCAATCTTGAAGATATCTTTCAACGTCTTTGAAAATAGCCATAAAAAGCCCCCTTTAATTAAAGAACCGACTTCAACAAAGCCCTTTTGTGCTATAACCGGACCGGCGGGGGCCTTAAATATTGTGCCCTTAAATATCTCAGACGGTAATAGTGTTTGCTGTTGACTTTGGCCTTAAGTTTTTCTTACGTCAAATTTAAGAAGCAATAAATGCAATGGTTGCTTTACTGAAGATAATCTCTTTTCTTTCTTTTTGAAGTAGGATTACTTCTTCGATCTCGACGTAGGGAGAAGTCTTGGAATGCATACATTACTAACTATTGCATTGGAACCATAAAATAACTTCCTTCTACTGCAATCAGAATTCGATAGGGCAATTGGAAGATGCTAGAATAATCCTACTTAGTCACTTTGCGAACTTGCCTTGCACTAACTGTTAGTGTTAGTGACTAACACATCTGTTGTTTATTAGTTATATGTTTTTGTGCCTGTGAGTGAATGACAAACAGTCGAATCACGCGGGTGAAGCGAACAAAAGCTAGTTACATATTACTATAATTTTAATGACCTCAATATAGGGAACACATGTTTCATTAAACATGGACCAGATAACTAGTTCTTCATTTATTACCGTAACAAAAAAAGGAGGTCAAAGAATCCACTGACAGACATATCAAAGCTAATTGCAGTCTGCCTTCAGAAGGGGCTCAGCTCAATTCTTTTATTTTATTGAGTGATCTTAACAAAAACTTCAAACGCATCATAATCTACGTGTAAGCCAGCAGGATGGTTTAGAATAAAAAAAAACAACTGGTAAACTCTTTACATATATTTTTTTTATGGCATAGCTGGCAAACAAGCAGACGGATCACCTGTTGGTAAGCGATTACGGCCGCCCATAGACACTCATTCTTGGATTGTGATGACAATACCGAAAGATGGAAGCAGATATACCAAGTTTTCCCAGGGCGGTATGGATCCGACTATAATTATTATCTCCTAAACGGAACACAACCTAAACATTGATGTTTGACAGTAAAACTTAGATAAGATGGTTTAAGACAGCAAGGCGGACTCAGAAATTTCCCATCTAAACTGAGGCCTACAAAGTTGGTCATTTTCATTTTGATTATTTCAAAGTCTAGTAAAGAAGTTAAGAAACTTGTTTTTATGTAATCATGATTATTATTTCTAAAATGCTTCTAAAATCATTCTCCCAAGCTTTAAGCGAGCTTGGAAACGAAAACAACACAACTTGCTTCCTTTTCAGAGAACATTTTATTGAAATTCACCGCACTTTTTGTCAAACCCATATCTTCGACAGCCATTTATCTAGTGACTAGCAATTGTATTCGTGTCGTCCCTTGTATGGGGGGCGCGTATGGTACACATGGCGCGTTGTGCTCGTTACAGCCGCCATATTAGGCGCCGCTGCGCATACGCCGTTGTTCGCGCGACCTGCTGCCTCCTGCCTTCTGCTGGAGGGTCAATCTGCGTGGAACCAATTGTTATCGACAGTAATAGGAGTTGCTTGATTTGTGTAATGTTTATATTGGCTTGATAATATATAGGCAAACGGAATAGGTGGTAGGACCCGTATACTGCAATTTCTTCTGAATAAACTACTTGAATTTTACGGTCGGCGGCAGGGTTCCAACTGACTAGATGGCGTAGTAGGTAGCGCTCCTGAATTCGACTTTAAGGGTCGTGGATTCGATCCCCACCCAAGGCAAACATTGTGTCATGACATAAAGCGCAGATTTATTATTTAAATGTATATCAATCAATATCTTGTATCACATAATTTCGAAGCTACTTACGTAGTGATGTAATCTCTATAGCCGCGCATTGTGATCTTTTCGGCGTTGGAACGTTTCTATTAAAAATAATAAGGATTTAAATCGTTCGCTGTCTGATTTTGATGGTTTGGAACCGAAGATTCTCTAAGGGTTCGTCATGATGTAAACATCTATCTAAATCTTTTAATAAGTTTAATTGGAAATAAACCAAAATAGTTAAAAGTATCAGTGTTTTTTCATAAAGAACCTTATACTACTAAACTGATGTTATCATATCATTCATTCTTCTGACAATAAGTTTGTGCATTTTTATTAGTTCCAGTTTTTAGACTAGTTTTAAATACATGGGTACCTTTAAACAATCATACACAAAACAAAATCCAACATCATTGCTACTCATACCATTATTATTGTATGGAAATACATGCCGCGGTTTAATTATACTCCACAGACCTTTTCTATCGTCGACACCTTCAAAAGGGTTTTAAGGCGGGTGCGTGCACGCATCAAAGGCCTAATGACTACCCTTTGTACAGTCGTCAACATAGACGCGCCTCACCACGTTTGGTTTTGAATTACAATTGAAGAGGACTTGAGACGAAGGCTGTATGCTCGTTATTTAAAATGATGTGTCTATTGTTTTGTTCGTTGGAAGTTTTGACGTTAAACACTTCATAATTTGAACTTGATAGCTCTTTTGGAGAAAAATATATTGTCGCGGGCACGATAATTATTTAAAGTCTCCTTTTAAACTGTAAAATTTGGTTTAGGGTAAATAAATCAAAATTAAACATAAAAGCAGTTAAATATACAGCTTCGTTTTAAAGATTCATTCACAAAATTAAATTTTATGATTATCTCCCAACATACTGTACGGATAAGCTCATATTTTTTTATGATTTTGTCCACAAAATTAATTGCCCCTCACGGGAAGCCCACAAGTGTCTGATGATGCCCTCAAAATTTATAATTTAATTTTATAATCTCTGGCTCTTTAAAAGGGAGTTCTGGTCACGGACGCCATCTTGTTTAATGAAACTATTAGGCTAATCGCGTCAGGCCTTACCGTGGGAAAAAAGGAAGGAAAGGAAATAGATAGGAACCCGTTAGATGTTTTAATTATTTATTATGTTAAATTAACTGAATTCGATGCTGTAAGAATATGTTAGCTGTCAGATAAAGCAGTTAAGTTACTGGAGTAGCCTAAGGGAGGATAATGTTTTTTCGGATGTATGAAATGTATGTATAATAATCATTGTTTTATTATTGGAATTCACAAACTATAACATATAATAAATTTGAACTTATATTTATAGGAATATGAGTTAACGAAACAAAATAAACTTACACAAAGTCATTAATTAACAATTCGTTTGTTAACAATTAGTTTGTTAAATATTCGTTTTAGTGGTTTTATGGTTACCGCGTCGGAAATAGCTTAGTGATTTTTATAAAAGTGTGTTTAGATTCATATATGAACAGGACAGACATACGATAAATTTGATGCAGTCGGTTTTTTTACTTATTTAGATTATTATGATTATTACCTCACTTCCTCGTTAGATGATAACGAATTTCTGGAGTACTTATACTTACTTTCTTTAAGCAAGCAGGTATGCGATTCTACAAGTAATGTCAAAACAAATATTATATTTAATATCTCTGTCTTCCCTTGGGTTGTGGCAGAATATCAGTGTTTTGCTCTTAAATGGGCAAAGTTATTCACTGAGCTATGGCCCATTTGCACTGCAACACACATATACTTACTGATACATTATCTTTACTTTTATTTTGTTTTTGTTACATCTGATTGTCTGTTTTTTTTTTATGTATTTTAGTTTATGTGTGTAATTAAAGTATCAAATAAACGTTTTACTTACTTACTTTTACTTACTTAAATATTAACCGTATCGTATTGTAGAATTATTCTTGTCATTTTGATTCATGTCATAGAAAAGCTGTACGTCCAACCTCGTGGGTGGCTAGTTGCAAAGCTAGGCTTTACTTAGCACTTCATTAATATTTTCTTACAAAATCCCAAAGCAAACCTGTTCGATCTCCATAACAATTCCTAATTTTACAGCCGTCTTTGTGTACTAGTTTTCATAGTCGCCGCAAAGGTGCGCCGACGCATCGAAGAGGCGGCAAGAGCGCGTTAAACACGCATAAATTAGGGTTCCGTATCCGTGACGAGTTTCTTTATGTTTGCTCGCCCTCGCAGTCTTTTCCATTTCAATTCAACTTACCTTGCCGGAGGCGGCACGCCACAGACGGCTGGAGTGGAGTTCTCTTATGAATAGTCGTCTCGGCTATTGAAGGCTTGTGTCCTTGAAAGAGCTCATTTGTGTTGTGTTGTACTGAGAACCTGAGCATAGTTTTAGCATCTGCTTGTGAATTTGCTCATTGAGAATGGTTTTCAATGCGATAAGTACCTAAATACTTACAAGTCTAGTAGTACTAGAATGCAAAATTTCTCTAATAGTATTTTATACTTGGAGTCCATTGTTAAAATATTGACTTCATCAATCAGTGTCCCTATCACTGTTTTACATACATAAAAGCAATAAGTAGAACAAAACTTACGCTACAAAAAGAAATTTTAAAATTCCATGGAAGCAAGACATTTTAAATTTACTCAAAATTCTGAATATAATCTACCTATAACACAAGTCAGATAAATTTTGAAAAAACTCGGCAATATATCAAACAAGTTTATTTATCACAGAATTCTAACGCACGTTTAACGCAATTTTAAAAGCCATCGATTTTTACGAGTGTTGTCATTTGTTACGGGTCTGCGCAGGAGTGCCATCGGAAGAGATGACAATAAAGAAGATCGTAAATCGTAATGAACTGGATGTTTAAAGCAAAGAGCCTGAGCGCATCTTCGCAGCAGGCGACCACTCAGGTAGCGATTCAAAGTGCGAGGTGTTATTTGTTTTGAAGTTTCTTAACGAATGTTATTTGCTGTTGCCGCCTATGAACAAAGGTTGCATAAAATAATTGACCACGCTGAATACGTTAAAAACAACCGACTTCAATCGCAACAACTCCAGTTTTGCTATGTTTTTGTTGATTTCTCAAAAACCGCTGAATCGATTTCGATAAAATTTATATGGGACCACCTGTAAACTATACCCTTTTAAACAAAAAAATAAATTCCCAAATCGGTTCTGGCGTTTTCGAGTAATCGGTGAACATACGTAAAAAAAAATCCGACGAATTGAGAACCTCCTCCTTTTTTTGAATTCGGTTAATAAAGTATGTGTACAAAACACATTTTTCTTATCCATTACCAAAGATAGACACACCAGTTCAAAAATAAAACACCATTTTTGTCTCGGGCGTAAAAATAGAAACTACATTCCGATTAAAAATTCGTAGACCTCCAGCACCAACGCGATCTAATTTGTAAACCTGTAAGTAACAAAATATATTACTCACATACTTATTATAATGTTAATGTATTTTTTGTGCCCTAAAGGCTCTTTTTCCGCCTCCCACCTCGGACCCTTGTCAAGACGGCGGCGCCGGCGCCCGCAGCGTTGCGCAAGCGCCTAATAGCTTAACAATGTGCGTGCCTGATCGTGGAATTTGTATGGAGCAATGTCGGGGTTGGTAGGCTGGGCGCAGGATCAGTTCTGTCATGAGATCACAATGGTTTGTTTTGTGCAAAGTTACCATTGGTTTCGGTACAAAGGATCTTTCGAAAGTGTATCATGAATTGCACATTAAAACTATTTCACAGTTTTGAGGGAGGGTGGGAGAGATAACTTTACTAGTAAGTGTTGCTAACACTAAATACTATTATCTTAGTAGAGTTGACACCAGATTTAAGCTCTTTTGAATTAACTTTCGAGATTTAATGCAGAAGGTTCGGTTTCTGTTCGTGTGGAAACAGTTTTATAATTGACGAAAAACCGTTGTCACTTTTTTGATTCTTTCATCACTACCATCAATTAAATCATCAATCAGGTATAGTTATCTTTAGAAATTAAACATGATTGACCCTTTTCACTTTTCATTCCTTATCGACACTACCTCCAAGAAAGTCAGTGAAACAATCATGATTCCTAGGCAAAAGCCTGGTTCCTGCTCGCTTCACTAATCGAGTAATTTTAAGAACTAATAAGCCAATAAGAAGCTGGTCCAAGCTGTTCCGCTTGTTTTATTTGTTTCGCTCCATTGGCGATACTCCGCTCCATCGAGTCCGTGAATAAAATCTAATAAGTTACTGGAAGTGATGTTAGTCTAAATTAAAAATCGAAATTCGAAAAAAAAATGTGGATATCAGTTATTTTACCTATTAAATTAATAATCTGTGGTGACAGAAAATCAAGATTTTGTTATAACTTTAAAAACATCTTAAAAAAATACTACGCGGACGCGGTTATGTGATATGTGATGCGCATGAAAAATCCTACCCATTAAATAGTGCATACGTAAGCAATAAACAATATTTTTGCTTGTAATCTAAATATTTTTGAAGCACTAGCGACTTTTTAACTCCGCTGAAAAAAGGCTAAAACCTAGAATCTAAAAAGGCTAACAAACCCAAAGCCTAGAATAGGAATTTCATATTTTTTTTATTATCACGTGAATAAACATAAAATTACCAAGTGTTTTTATACCCATCCAGTGTTTCCTATCAGTGACCGCTCCAAATTTGTCAACTGCCTTTGTTTCGGGAACCCATCCAACAAGCGACAAGGCGAACCGGGGCAATTACCGCTGATTTACGTTTATGTAGCTGTCCCCGAATTCCCTTGCAACGAAGGCTAATTAAATTTACGAATGGCCCAGCGGTAAACGTCGGCAGACAGAGTCCTATCGGTTTTGGAAACTTTGAAATTCTTCAAGATTAAAAATCTACGTAAAATTTATTTAACGAGATCGCTGTTTGATGTGAAGAAAGGGATTGAAAGGAATTTATCTTTATGTTTGTTTGAAGAACAAAATGGACAGGATATTATTAGTTAACAAAACGACGGATATCGTAAATAACTCGTTGAAGACATTCCCAATAGGTTATGGCTTATAACAAATACAGAAATTGAAATAAAATCAGCACTTTGTTGCAACATAAACAATGGTCCATAAGGTGTTGAGGACCTCCCACTTGGAGTCGGTTCCCGTGTGGGAAGGGCCACGATAAAACTGAAAGGACGTTATGACCAACGAGTGACCACAAAGTCATTGTGATGGCTGCAATTGTATTGTAGCCAAGACGAGGGTTTGCTTGCTGTAAGATCAAATAGAATGCTCGCGGTTCGGACAATAATTTTCATGGTTCTATTATAATAGAAGGAATCATTATTCTCGAACATCGTGGCGCTAAATTTGATATTCGTCAATAACTTTCGTGCGTACATAATACATGTTATACGAAAATGGTATATATTTGAGACCACTTTTGTAAAATATGTATGGAATGACCTAGTAGGGCCAGCAAGAAGAAGAAATATAGTATTCTAATGACTCGGGGGTTCAAAACAAATGTAGAGATAACTCGCATTCTGAAATCCATCGAGCAGTTTGGCTACATTACCTTCCACTTGGGCAGTTGTTGAAATAAAATTCCGTGATAGATCTGAGAAGCATTATTTAAGTATTCCGTAGTTCCGTAGCCAAAGGGTTCTTCAGACGGTGTAATTTTTTACAAAAGAGGGGTACAGAGCATTAAAGAAACGTTTTTCCAATGAATTCCTAAGTACCATTGGACGACAACAACAACAAACCGTAAGTGGGTAAAATTGTTAAAGTTTTAAATCTACGCAGAAGATGTCCTGGGAGTCTCGCTTCGCAAACACTTCCCGAAACGTTGAGTGTACAAGTCCCGCGTGGTAGGGACTTTGTACTAGGTAGAAAAAAAATATTGACGATTTAAAAGCATGTGTAAAGCATCTACTTAAATAAAAACATTTTAAGTTTGAGTTTGAGTAATAGTACAATACTTACACTTAATTGTATTTTTTTAAGAAATCTGCTGCATGTCTCTCAATATAAACAAATCTCTTTGTTATGATAAATGGACGTAGTTTATAACCTCTACGACAGACTGGACTTCTTCTAACATCGAAACTAGTATACCTAGCTGGTTAGAGTGAAAAACAACACAGAGATTTTAATGCAAAAACTCGCTTTGTTATTTTCCAGTCATACTTATTCCTTACAAGTATTCCTCTGACATTCCATGTGGCGTTTTTCCTTCCCTACCTGTTTCACAACCACAACACAACAGTACTCAAGATCCAGAACACTCCGTTTGCCGTTGGAAACAAATTGAATTCTATCCACCTTTTGTTCTGTTTACCGCTATTCATCACCTCGATCTTGTTCTGTCTGCGTCTCGCCTGCGCGCGCGTCGCGGAATTAGATCTAAAACAGGATAACGGACGTTGATCCTTATTTAACTTACTTTGTAGCTTGGATTAGGGACGCAATCGATTTATTACTGGTTTCTTTCGATTAAGTGTAATTACATCATGTACATTTTCATTTAAAGGGAGAACATAACTTGTTTTTATAGTGAGATATAAAATAGTGAATTAAAGTCCTTAAAAATAAAGAAAAAAATGAACAGTAGTTTGACTAATGATTATATATTTGCGTGCAGTATTTGGTGTCTAGGTCTACCTAATTACGCTAAAACTTTCTCTTATTAATTAATTATGCGCCTTGAATTGTTGGCGATATCTGATATTTTTTCCACATTTTCAGAAGACATCAGGGTTCGCATAATATATATCAATTGATATTTATGCTTGATATATATCAATATTGATATTTATATTTTCCTAGCTTCTAAGAGCTGCTTCTTACGAATGAATGTGCCAAATGCAAAGAATAAAGATATGATTATCACAATAATAAATAAATGAGTTTAGTTTAATTAACTATCTTCAAATTTGCAAAAATAAAATATACATTTTAGATTCAGTTATTTCGAAAAAACATATCAGAGTATAAAATTTGAATGTAATTTTAATAAAAATCTTCAAATTATCAAACATATACCTACATTTTAAATTCAGCTATTTCGAAAATCATGTATTAAAGTAAGAAATTGAAATTAGTACGTAATTTTGATAAATATCAAAAATATCAAAGATATCGAAAATATCGGATATATATCAAAAATATCTGATATTTTGATATTTATTATAAATATCGGATATTTACGTACCCTGGAAGACATATACAGGGTGTAACAAAGTTGGTGTAGGACCCATTAACTGCGGACTCTACTCATCGTACTGAACAACTTTTGTTCTACAACTTTGCTCAAATCGCAAAAAAAATTGGACTCTCCATACAAAAATGGAAAAAAATGGCAAAACAGATGATCAATTTGTATTTTTTTTTTGTGATTTGTGCAAAGTCGTAGAACAAAAGTTGTTCAATACGATAAGTAGAATCCCCAGTTAACGGGTAGGACCAATTTTGTTACACCCTGTATTTTACTTTTACTTATAAATCTACCAATTCAACGCTAGATGTTTATATATGTATAGGAGTTACTTATGCCACAACACGAACTGTCCATTCAATTCATTGACTTGCAGAGCTTAGCTTTGATATGCAGTCAAGATAGCCGCCAAGGTGATGGATGCAGCCCTGATCTTGATGAGGATTCCTGCGATTCATGCCGCTCTACGCGCGTGCGTTCAAACAGCATGCGAAGGATTCCATCGATCTAATCAGTTTAATGGCATTCAGTATTTTTGTTTGGACTTATTGTTTTATTTGCATGGCGATATACTCTTCCTTTTTTTTAGCCCCACAATCTCCACCAATCTGGACTTGGCCCCCGTGTGTGGAGTATGGCCTAACCTTCCAGAAGTATGGAAAGAAACCCGTGCCCCTGCAGTGGGGACGATATAGGTTGTTAACACACACACTCTTTCAGTGTACCAGGATTTCATAAAAAAGTGAAGAGTGTTGAAAGATGTGATGTTTTAAATGAATTATTTAAATGTTTTTCATTAGACCTTATCACACTGCCGTGCCATGCTGATCTACGTCGTGTGCTGAATGAGGCGAGTATACAACAACGGCAACGTTTTCACATGGACCTTAATTGCTTTGCTTTAATTCTGTTCTTTGAGATTTTGAATATGATGGTAGAATTTTGAGATTGCGTCGATAAACAAAGGCTTCCAAAAAAACGGGCGAAACATACGATTGCAATCAAATCTTTTACCTATCTGAGTTTTAAAGTTGCTTCCTGCAATAAATTGCAACTAGATCTCCAAAAACTGGAGAAAATATACATTGCAATACTTGCAATCAAAACATAACAACTGCTGGACTATAACCTCCAGTCCAGGTCAAACTCCCTCACGAACAAAGAACTCTTCAAATTTAATGCACTTTAAAACATATTCAACCCTGTCCCTACTTCATTAGCCTCTTTGTTATTCGCGTCGTATCGTGACATCGCCGTGCTGTCACAAAAACGCCACTGGTCCATATTTGGAAGACCTAATGAGCCTAATGTGGCGTCCTCGGTAGCCAAGCGGCTGGTCCCACGGCTACCGTTTCTTGGTTCTTGCCGCATCTCCTTTTCGGTAGCTAACCAGTCATAGGCAGTTTTTTTGCGAAGTCCACTTTTTTGTCAAGGGTTGTTGATGCTGTAAATAGAATTATGGGTATTTCTATGGTCAGATAAAATGATTGCTTGCGATTGGGTTTTTGTTCTGGATTGCTGATATAAAGGGATTATTCCCATCAATTGATAAGGTCTGGTTTCTAGTTTCCAGGTACTATTTCTAGCCATGTCACTTTTTTATATTGAAGAAGCTAATCAAGTGGATGTATTATATGTATGTTTAAATATTTTTTATGGAGAAGAAAACGCAAAGCTATTTGCAGATGGCGCTACGGACGCTTGACTCATAACTACTTTCAATTAGTTACGCTTTTTTTATTATCGAGGTGTTATAAATTAGTTTTTTTTCTGTAAAATTGTTAAATGGAAAATGTATGCGACTTGGACTGTTCCTCAATTAAAGGCGAAGTTGAAAAGTACATAATTGAAAATTTAACTTTTCCCACGTCTTCTTCATCCGAGAATCTTTAGGAAATTAATGATTTCCATTATTATTGTAACCAATCGCCACACAACGCGACATTTTTTAATAATCTTATGTTTAGTTCACGTAAACAATTTTTTCTATACGTTTTAACAGTTAGTATGAGTCAAGCGATATCAGCGCCTCTATCGGCGAGCTTTGTCAGTTTTCTTCCCCAAGTAGATAAATAATGCTTTAATTGTTGTTTCAAGTTACGCTAAAGGTGGTTACACTCTGCGTGTGCGCAACATGTCACGGTCTCAGGTTCAAACAAACATAAATGAATCGTTTTGACTGCCTTTGCCTAAGTTTATTTATGTCTGGTATGCTGAAGCTCTCCTAGTTCCTTGTTCTACTAAATAAACATGAGCTTGTACTTTAATTTACTTCGCACAAGTTATTTAAACTTATGTTCTTCTTTTTAACCGAATTCAAAAAAAGGAGGAGGTTCTGAATTCGTCGGAATCTTTTTTTTATGTATGTTCACCGATTACTCGAAGACGCCTGAACCGATTTGGAAAATTCTTTTTTTGTTTAAAAGGATATATTTCACAGGTGGTCCCATATAAATTTTATCGAAATCGATTCAGCGGTTTTTGAGAAAATCAACAAAAACATAGCAAAATTGGAGTTGTTGCGATTGAAGTCGGTTGTTTTTAACCGACTTTAAAAAAAGGAGGAGGTTCTCAATTCGTCGGAACCTTTTTTTTAATTTTTTATGTATGTTCACCGATTACTCGAAGACGCCTGAACCGATTTGGAAGATTCTTTTTTTGTTCAAGAGGGTATGTGAAGTCACAGGTGGTCTCATATAAATTTTATCGAAATCGATTCAGCAGTTTTTGAGAAAATCAACAAAAACCTATCAAAATTGGAGTTGTTGCGATTGAAGTCGGTTGTTTTTAACGTATTTAGCGTGGTCAATTATAGTGTGTACTTACTCTCTAATGGTGAACTTGAACATATTTCGAACTATAAGTTTGCTGAAAAGGGGTTCTTTTTTTTAAAAAAATGGAAAGTCAAAAATGTTTGTGAGCCCTACGACGAAAAAGCCTAAGGATAGGTACCCTTGGACAACGTTTTTTTTCGCAATTACGTACATTTGCAGTAAGGTGATTCGCTATGTAGGTCGCAGTCCCGTAATCAAGTCTGTTCTTAACGTCATTAGGTTCGATAATTTATTCAACTTTATGGGTGTCTGTCTGTGTCTTCATAGTTTTGAAAAGGATGGACCGATTCTAATGCAGTTACAATATTTTGCTTGAAAGCACAGGTTTTGTCGCGGTGGTTTTTAGCTATGTTTGATGGAAATTGGTTCAGTGGTTTTCCGTTTATTTTATTTTTACTGCCTGAGATGGTTTTATATTTTTAGTGTCTTAAATGTCAATATAAGATCTAGAGCTTTTTCGTAATCATAGATGAAGATGACCGGTGGCTTTATAAAGGCTAATGCAGTACAGTCTAAGGTTTTTTAATAAAAATATTTAACAAAGCCTAACAGACAACAGTCCATTGTTTTATTCAAATCGCTTAGACTTTTTTAGTTTTATATGGACATTTAGTCAACAAATGTTACCTATAATAGCTTCAAATCTTGAAATGATTAAATAGTTTGCCCGGTGCAGAAGGGTGACAGAGATACGGCACTGATTGCTTTTAGTTACTTTAAAATTCCTTTGATCTGGACCAACAGCATCTCGACTGTCCGACTGCATTTCGACAGGTTCTTCCACCCTTACTTATTCAAGCTTTGTGTTTAGAACAAACTTGGCTTGTTTACAGAGGCGATCGCAGCCACTTCCTCAGTTCAAACAAATTTAAACTCGTGCGCATGTTCTGACTAGGACTGCTTTAGTGGTGTAGCCGAAGTGTCGATAGAGTCGTGACTAAACTATTTACATGTCGATATTTATAGTTGCTGTTATACTTCTAGATTCTTAGGCGACAGAATGGATATTGTATGACAAAGTCTCGACTTGTTCTATGAACGTTTAAAAACTAAATGGAAACATGATTATTTTAAAAATATATTAGGAACACATTAAATTAAACATTAATGTCAGTTGCAAGAGTTACGAAGCCCTTACCTCTTGTCAGTTAGGTATATTCTCTCTAGAAAAACTAAAACTATAGTAATTTTTATCGATCTCATATGAATATTGTAAGCATCGATAGATTTTCTTCTTATAGAAATTATAAGTATATAATGTCGACAGTGTAGTATAAACATCAAACATTTCCACGACTCGCCTATCATTATTAATGTAACATAGAGTCTTCACATCCCTATTCCCATCGATGGCAGTTTGTTTACAATCCTCGCTGCAAGTGCAACCACTTTGGAGGCACACGGTCACGGCTACTCGATGTGGTTTGGCCTGGCTTGTATTTTTAGTGGCAATTTCAAGTAAAGCTGTTTGATTTTCATGATTATTGCTTGCGTGTATGTATGTGGGTAATATAAAAGTATGATTGCATGCTCCATGACCAGCTATGGTAATGGTACAGCCACTGAACATCAGGTACTTCAGATTTTGTTTCATAATTAGGTGCTTTCACGATCGCAAACACTGAGGAGTATCTTAGAAAAGAAATATTAATACCAATAATAAGCAATAAATAGTTTGACTTTAAAAAAAATGCCGGATTCAAAGAAGCAGGTTCACCAATTTCAACATGTAGGCCTAGAAATCTAGCGATCGGTCTGCAGATGCTGGATGGTCCAGATTGACGTATGATCCACTGGAATATTTCTCAAGACACCCACTATAAATCCAGCAGAAGCCAATACACCACATACCTACTTTTGGGCAATTGGATTTCATGTCCCTAACAATATTTGACCACAGGTCAGCGGTGGATGACCCCCCTCATATGTTTCTCTACGGATAAATGTATTCCGACTTCTTTTTCTCTTCTAATAAAAAAAATAGAATAAACATACAAATAAACTCACTGCGGATTGCAAGAGGCGCCATTTATTGCTGTCCACTCCCATACAACTAATTTGCATACGATGAATCTTACACCGTTCTCTCGCTACAAATGTCACACCAGCGCCGATACTCGAGACAGATATGTAACACCGGCCATTACTGCGCCATTATCTGGTCTGCGTGTGGTCCTGACCGCAGCTCCTGCGATGTTAGTTAGGTACATATCAGGTCTTTGACCTTTGTGACCTGCTGGAAGTTTAGGTTCACACTGTTGGTACAGCAGTCTCTCTAATCCAACACTGCATCTGCATGTTCATCAGGCCGACAACCTATGGTACTAACTACTTCTTTGACCTCTTAAATAATTATGGTTCAAAATAAGCAAATTCATATGTAGTGATTTCAATCTTGTTACTATACAGGGTTACAGGAAAAGTCGTACTGAATATTAAAGGACGTTATTATTCAAGTCATTTCTGATGGATTTGATTCTATGATATGGTCTCCGAAACTTATCCGTTTTGGAGATATTGAACTTTAAAGATTTTTTAAAAAATCCTCAATTTTTTGGCTTTTTTGTCGATTTTTTTGGGATTGGTGCTTCTGGGGTAGGTTTTTTGATGTAACTAGTTAGAAGGCATGTTAATTAATAAAAATGATTAACCAAAACTGAACCTACCAGTACGACTTTTCCTGTAACCCTGTATAACTAGGATGACTTATTACATTATTTGCTTTCAAGCGTCAATTTTTTAAACTGAATAACTTTATTGACTGAATATTTCTTTTGTTATTGGCTCTATGGAATATGTATAATATGTTGTAATCGGCTCAGGTCTTTTGAATGATTAAATCTCAGATAATCAAGGGAAAAGTATTGAGTCTTGACCTTCTCCATATCCTCCGAACATGCCTCTTCAATCTATATCCTTTCCCGCAACAAGGCTAGGTATTTCCTGCGGCGATCAGATAGCGCGCGTCGCACAACACGCCTTTGTGCCGGCCCGGCCCCGCCGCGGCGCGTGCGCACGCAAACGCATTTTGCCGCTAGGAATAGGGAATCCGATCCCTAGATGGGTTTCGGATATAATTCCTTATAAAACACAATATTGTTTTACGGCTTTTTAACTATTGAACGTAACATTGTTTAAGTTAAGCTATACTAAAGTAAATAAGAGAATGTGGAACTATAGAGCATTGATTTTCCATATTTGCTGGATAATAAAATATATTTGTTTATATGGTTTTTGTGGGCACTTTAACCTGATGCCCTTTGAGAAGTGAAAATTGCGGATGATAAAACATACCTCGATTTAATTTTGCCATTTTTATAAGAAAATTAAATACTTTAGTACGGTTGGTTATTGTTAACCTTTTTATGTTCTTGGGGTATGATAACTGTTTTTTGATACAACAGCTTTTAAATTAAAGTAAACAATTTTTTTTTACGGATACATCTCCGCCTTTCAGTACTTTGCCATCCTTATCCAGGACTCGCCATGACCTCTCTCCCTATTGTGATTGTGAATCATCTCGCTTATGCAACATGCATTCGTCTGCAGTCCGCACACTCGATTACTCCCGAGGTATGGCTGGACACGTCCGTCCTTATTTACAAGCGATTGTTCCCAAACGTCTATGCGGAACCACAGACGATTTTATTGCGGCTTTTATAGAAGAAAAGAGGAAGAAGTGATGCTGCATTAATGCTCGTTTCCACGTTGAATTGTCGTAACGGTGTATGTACTAAATAATTGCATTTTTATTAACCTACAACAATAAGAAGTCATAGGAAGTGCATCTGTAAGGAAGCTACATCTCCCAGACTCTTCCAATCCATATTAATACCAAGCTTAGTGTAGACCTCCAGTCAACATAAGCCACTCAGCATTAGGACTCCCGAGTCCCGACCTCAAACCATTCTTCGGTTCTGAGCGCCACAGTTTCCAGACGAGAGTTGGAATTAAAAAAGCCAGAGTTGAGCATTTTTGAATGCTTTTGATCTGATCTATGTATATCTACAAACTATAGAAATGTTTAATTTTATTTTGTTTTATTTTTGCGACGACATTTTTAAACTTACGTAGGTATTAACATTTTTTATCTCTTTCTCTTAGTTGGGGTATCTCTTAAAAGAATTCTGCTAATCACATTTCTATGAGCTGACTTTTAGATGACATTTAATACCAAAACACAAAAATGAATGCAACACAAGCATTTTCAAACACTATTACGAAGAAAATGTTAAATTATCAATTATTTTGTATTCTCAGGACATTAATCACTTATTTAGAACATCTGCTTGAAAAATAAGTATTCATTATCCACTAGAGAGGCGGGCACAATGAAGGCTTGAGTGACAGCCCCTCCCGGACCACCTTGGAGCCATAAACATGTTTATTAAGTGTTAATGGCAGCCCCGGGAACGATGATTTAATTATCAACTGGTGTCCTGCAATGGAGAAAGTCCATACAGGTGTATTGAGAACTTTACTAGGTTTTGAAATATTTGTCAATTTCATGCCGAGTATTATTGACTAGACTGTAAAATTATAATTAGCTGAAATATTTTGTGACACTGTGTATTTTGTATTGTGGAGATAAACTGATCCTACAATTTATAAAAGCATGATAGAATTTAAAGAATGGATTTTAGTGGAATGTATGTCTATGTATACCAGTAGTATTTTAAAAAGTGGTTGACAAACTCCTTGTAGCCGTTGAAAACATTCACGGGGATGGTATCTCGATTTACTTTATCTGTCATGTCCATCATACGAAAATAAAAAAAATACGTTCAGCTTGAAAAAAAGAAAATAAGAAAACGAACAAGTATCGCGACTACACACTCATGGTGATATAACAAAAATGAGACAAAACTAAGTATTTACTCGCAAACAATCACAAAGTTTCTTACAAAACGTCAAACACGAGACTAAAGAAAGCGTAGGTATACGAGCACTCACATAATTAAGTTACCAGCGATTGGTCATTCATTATAGTGCGGTGCGCAGACTTGTTTTGTACTCTGCCCTCATAAGACAGAGGGCCGCAAACTATATGGAGTTTACGGTCTTCTTTGTTATGAGGGCAGTACTGGGCAGGTGCATGATCCAATTAGTCAAGCTGGGACCACCTGGCTGTTTTGAGGCGCAAGAGAAATGAGCGCACGCGACCTGAACCTTAGCGCTTTTTCACTTTTACTGCACTGCTGATGATCGGAAATTACAGAGATGAATCAATGCAAATGTAACTAATTTATAATGTGGAGAGCAATGTTCTTAATATGCAATCAGTTAAAGAGATTGAAGATCTGTTACAGTGGTTTCCATGGTGATATGCGACAGTCCAAGTGTAGAGTCTTCTATAACCATTCTATAACACAATTATGATTTTATTTATTGTATTTGATACCAGATCTTCATCAACTATTTTATATATTTTTAAATTGTCAATCAAACGACGTTCGTTATGATGCGTTATGTCTGCGTAAATATGATTCTCATGTGCTTAAATATCTTTTTTATGTAATGAATAAAGATTAGCCATAACTATCTCCCCCCAAAAAAATCTGGATTGTAAACATAAAAATCGAAGGCATTTTCAAAGTAAACTGAAGCACAGGTAATTTTAATCGCGTTAATAAACATTTTCCTCCAAAAAAAATATACCCTCCAAAATCAACGTCCAAATGTAAAATTTCACACGTGTTAAGTTCCTGAGAAACACACTTTTTAAATGTTAAGAGGCTCTTTAAGAGGCGCACTAATTGTGTTAATGGCCGTTCTCACGAGCATTTCTGCTCCGAAGACACGTACTTACGATGGAACTTGACTCGGGTATTTGGGGTTTCTGTAATGAGCCGGGTTTTTCGTCAAGACTTTTATCTTCAGGTCTTAAGATAATTTGCAGTTTATTTAAGATAAATATTATTCAATAATTTACTCAAAAGACATTATCAATATAGGTATGTCTCCTTACTTAAATACACGAGCCTACGAACGAATCATGTTTATTTTATTAGAATAAGTAATATTTAATATTATTTATATAATTTTAATTGACCTATAATCACATACAAATTCATACAATACAATCACATTAGGTCATATACCTACGATCATACCGATCATTACTTCTGAAGTTGGTTGATATAAAAGGTTTCTACTATATAGGGTGACTTTAAATTAGTTCTTGATACCAAGGGCTATGCATGTGCTCGTGATAATAAACAACTTTCCCTAAGGAACCCATAGTCAAATCTCCAAAAAGTTTTGGACCTTCCATACAAATCAACGGACCCGCCAAATTAGTATGAAGATTTCAACATTTTTTTTGCGATTTGACTAGTGGTTCCTTAGGGAAAGTTGTTTGTTATCATGAGCACATGCATATCCTTTGGTATCAAGAACTAATTTAAAGTCACCCTATATATTTTGCCTGTATCAGCATCTACATATAAGTTCCTAGATCTGTACAATGCATCGAAAGATCGACTTTATAATACTCAAAGGTTTTATGTCAATAGTCAAATGGCACATACTATTAATATTGTTACCATATTTGAGATGAAACATAATTATACTACCTTCTATATTCGTCTGTCGTAAAAGCTTTGGCTATCGAATAGTATTACACATTATGTGACACAAAACCAATTCAGTAGAACCATATGGTTACTTTCAAATGTTCACACATTTCTAATACTGTAAAGCAGTTTATTGTGATTTAGTTTTCAATTTACTATTTTGAAACATTTTACAGAGCACGAAACTCAACTCTGCGACCTTTCAAGAGGACCCTTTATGAGATGGAGTCAACAAACAGGCAAACAAATTTCCCTTTATTTCGAATATATGGCAGCAATAAATAGAATTAGCTTGTAAGTTGTGAGAGGCTTCCTGTTTCGGCTTTCATGTATGAGAACGTGGAAGTCGTAAATCGGCCGGTTTATTGTGTAGCAGCCACTTAGTGACGGTTTCAGTGTCTTCTGGACTACTGGAAACTGCTGGAATGCAACATGTTGTGATAATATACTTGGTTTGATGAGATATCACATTAAGATGTTGATCGTTTGAGGTGCTTAATAGATAATTGGAGTCATTTGTAGTTGTGATAGAGATTCTAGCTTTAAAGAAACTTGATGCCACAAAAACACTTAAAGTGCGCTCCGGAATGGATCCCTTTTTTATTAAATGACAATGTAAACCTCGGGATGACATTTTCATTCCGAGAATTGCAGATGAGCGAGCGGTGAGTGACATGTCTAAATATTTATATTCAGAGCGCCGTAGCCGCAACTTTCAGGTCTTCGTCCGCTTCTATCCATTAATTGCCTATATTAGGAACTTCACATGATAAAATGGAAAAACTATATCCACCTGATAGGAGCCGTCTACCCTTAACATAGACTTGTCTTAAAACAGAAGTCTTAACGATGTAATGGTGTTTCGAGATACCAGTCGGTTCCCACTGTCCTACTTGCGTCAGCCACGAACCCCGAACAATCGCGCCATACATTAATCATGTCTATTGTGATGTTCAGCTCGATATTATAATTTACATCAAAACAACTGACATGAAATGGAGTTAATAGATTTAGCAGGCAGGTTCTCTTCTGAAGATTTTGCAAGTGGCACGATTTTGTAGAAGAACAGAGTTTAGGATAAGGAAGATTTTTTGTAATGAGCCAATATAAGTATTAAAAAAATTTTTCATCTCACAAGCTAGAAGAGTATCTTTAAAAAATGTAAAAACTTTTCAAGTTAATGCTAATGGAGCAAAAGATGCTTGTCTCTCACTTGTGCCTTTGCCTTTTTACCCACAGGATTATACCTTAGAACCAGAATGCTAAATAAAAAAAAAAAGAAAGGAAGGAACTTAGAATCACACGCTAAGTATTTTTAGGGGTAGACGATAAAGAAAATAGCCTTACAGCATTTACAACGTTACTTCTCAAACAACACTTCCTATGACGATACCCAATAATTTATGACCATCAGACACAACCTATCCTATCTCAATTTGGCCCTATGTTATTTACAGCAATTAATAGGCAATAAAATATGAGCGTTTCATATCGATGCGTCGGCGCCGCGTCTGCCCTTTCAAGTGCTATCGCGTTGATATGCGGAGAAAGTTCCCACATCTCATTCGGAGTTCGAGCGCCCATTCATACGCGATAACGATTCTATCAATAAATACTTGATGGATAAGGGTTAGGGGCATAGGTTAATGCTATTAAAATACCAAATTGCTCTATGTTTAGTCTGCTCTAATGAAAAAGCTTTGGTGTGGAAGTTTAAATTGTTCTTCTGTATCTTTTGTAGCTGTATAGTAGTTATTTTCTTGTGTATATAATAAACAAGAAAAAACATTTTAATAATAAGGAGTATATTTATTTACCGATTTATCTAAAACTAAAAGTGTTTGAATAATTGATTTGTTTTATTTCCAAAAAAAATATCACTAAACTATTTTCGAAGCACTTTGCGGAAGACCAAAACTTAATTTACTACTCTAGAAAGATTCTAGCACAGGGTTTGATTGGTTTTATGTAGCTTTAATTATTTTTTTATAAAAATTATCTAGGCGTGCCTGATCTATCGCCTTTGAAACACGTGTCTGTCACACCGCAACGGTACATGCGCACGAGCCGCCGCCGACATCAGCTGTTCGCCTTCCCTCTCGGTCTAAGAACTAGACATGCGATGAACTCTCCTTCATCCAGAGCCTTGTCACTATTTAATGAGTTTGTAGGCGAGAACCAGAATGTCGACCTATTTTCAGGTAGCTGGGAAGCTGTATATTATTATTTGTATATGTTTTTGTCGTATAGATATATTACCTATTAATTAGCTTGTAAGCGTGTTGGATCTTAGACTGTAAGCTTACATGTAAATAAATCATATAAATAAATAAATAAATACCTGCTAACCCGTAAACAATGAACAAATTTTCCTTTCACTGGTTTACGTAAACAAAGGTTTAATGAAAACCTTTCTTCTCCACAGGCCGCGCACTCCTAGACCGACTGTCAAGCACCACAATCAGCGAGAGCACAGTGACAAGAGGAGCGGGTAGCGATTTACCCGCTCCGCTTGATGTAGCACCTTACTCCACGGTAGCAGCGAACGCTAGTTGCGGTTACGCTGGTGCTGATGAGTTTTGCAGGGATACACCTGGAAAGTGAGTAGTCAGTTATCTCTTATCATATTAACAGTGCATTGTGAGAAATGTGTGTACGAGAGCCGCATTGCACACGTTCAGTAGGTGTAAATCTTAATGCCTTACACGTGACCGCGGGTGATGCTCGGTGTAACACCAGGCGACCAATTTTAAGGACACATTTAAGGACAGACGGTTAATTGTGTCTCACGTTATGAAAAAGAACAATAAGTGTAACAAAAAAGGCTTAGGGTGATCTATTTACTGGGCCTTATCATACTGAATAACTTTGATTCTACATCTATCCTGAAATCGCAAAAAAATTAACTTGACAAACACACTGAACAGTTACTGTATTAGAGCACACAGTTTTTTCGAGTTTTCAGTAAAGACGAAGAACGAAATTTCTTCAGCATATAGAGACACATTTGTGAGAGCCTGTCTTAGTAGAGACCTACCTAATACTACTATCACGTACGGAACGTTTGTATTTTTGAAATGCTATCATAATTCAAATGCATGTTTTTTTTTATGTGATAGGTGGCAAACGAGCTGACGGATCACCTGATGGTAAGCGATTACCGCCGCCCATAGACACCCGCAACACCAGAGGAGTCACAAGTGCGTTGCGGACTTTTGAAATGGGATGGGGGGAATTGGGGGGGGGGGGGTTGGGCCTCGGGTATCCTCACAAACTGTACAAACATTGCAAGCGCATCCTTGTATTTGAAGTCTTGAACTTATATTATCTAAAGACACTATAGCTACACTGTGCTACGGCTAAATAGGTTTTGGTTTCCACAGACGCGTGGTAGTCTGCGATATTTGCGAAGGCTTCGACGGCTCCCCGTCCAGAAGGCACCCACCGTCGCACGCTATCGATGGTGACTCCAGCACCTGGTGGCAAAGCCCCACGTTCGCTTCTGGAGACTTCCAGCACGTCGAGTTGGTGGCCACGCTACCTGACGTGAGTATTTTCTTGTTGCTCAAACTCAAACTCAAACTCAAACTCAAAATGTTTTTTATTTAAGTAGATGCTTTACACATGCTTTTAAATCGTCAATATTTTTTTTTCTACCTAGTACAAAGTCCCTACCACGCGGGACTTGTACACTCAACGTTTCGGGAAGTGTTTGCGAAGCGAGAAGAAACGTCGAGCCCAAAAGAAACTCGCTTCAACACATTTTTTAAATAAAATCTTAAATTCTATTACAATTCATGTCAACAATAAAATTGTGAGCTGGAGGATCTATACATGTCCATATATCATTATCATTTACATAATCTAGTATTTTGTAATACCCTCTAGAGCATAAACAATTTTTCACATGCAATTTGAATTTGTTTTCTGGCAAACTAGTCACATTTTCGGGTATTTTGTTATAAAATTTTACACACTGCCCCATAAATGACTTCTTAACTTTACTCAGTCTCGAATAGGCAACATCTATGTTATTAATATTTCTTAGATTAAACTTGTGTCTGTCACTGTTTTTATGAAACAAGTGCAAATTTTTACGTACATACATGATATTTTCGTATATGAATTGACTAGCAACGGTAAGAATATTAATTTCTTTAAACAAATTCCTCAACGACTCGCGGGATCGCATCTGGTAGATTGCGCGAATTGCCCTTTTTTGCAAAATGAAAATCGTTTCAATATCAGCCGCATGTCCCCAGAGTAAGATTCCGTAAGACATTATACTGTGAAAATAACTAAAATACACTAGTCTCGCAGTATCTACATCTGTCAACTGTCTTATTTTCTTAACAGCATATGCAGCTGAACTAAGCCGTCCCGCTAAGGTTTCTATGTGTGGGCCCCATTGCAGTGTAGCATCTAAAGTTATACCTAAAAAAACAGTCTTATTTACAAAGTCCAATACATTATTATCTACAATTACACTGTTTTCAATTTTCTTTACATTTGGTAATGAGAATTTTATGCATTTTGTTTTTTTCGCATTTAATAGTAGATTGTTAACAGTGAACCACTTTAGAATCTCTGAAAGAGTGTTGTTTACTTCGTCAATTTTGCTATCTTTCCTGTCAATCTTAAAAATAAGAGAAGTATCATCAGCAAACAACACAATGTTTGACAAATTTTGCACCATATATGGCAAGTCATTTATATATGTAAGAAAAAGAAAAGGGCCTAATATAGATCCCTGGGGCACACCCATTTTAACCTTAGAGCCGGATGAATTTGTGCCATTTACTTGAACTTTTTGCGTTCTGTTGCTTAAGTACGAATTAAGAAGACTGAGGGCCCCGTCCTCGACACCGTAATGCTTTAACTTTATAAGCAATGTATGATGTTCAACGCAATCAAATGCTTTAGATAAATCACAGAACACTCCTATTGCATTCTGTGATTCCTCAAAAGCATCATAGATGTTACGAATAAGAGATACTCCTGCATCGGTTGTAGATCGACCTTTTGTGAAACCAAACTGTTGTTTATGCAGAAGATTATTTTCATTAAAATGTTGTAGTAATTGGTTGAGCATAATTTTTTCAAAAATTTTACTGAGAACTGGTAGTACAGAAACTGGTCTGTAATTTCCCGGATCACTTTTGTTACCAGACTTATATAAGGGTATCACTTTACTACATTTCATTAGGTCCGGAAATACGCCACTATCAATACTGATATTAAAAAGACAAGCTAAATACGGCGCTAAAGTCATAATTACATTACTAATTAAACTTACTGATAGTCCCCAAAGGTCTTCAGTTCTTTTCATTTTAAGAGATTTAAAAGTTTTGACAATAGTGTCTGGTTCAATTTCTCTGAAGGAGAATTTTTCATTACAAATACTGACATTATCTTCTAACAATTGTTTAGCATGCACCGGTGACGAATTCAAGGCCTCAGTGGTCTTAAGTGGAATATTTGTGAAAAAAGTTTCGAATTCTTTGGCTACATCGGCATTTGTTGTAATTTTACCTTGATCTGTTTGCAAAACATATTCATTATCGCGGGGCGCATTTATGCTTATAATTGTATTCTGTTGACTGATTCAATTTCCTACCTTTTCGAAAAAGGAGGAGGTTCTCAATTGGACTGTATGTTGTTTTTTTTGTATATATGTTACGCGATTACTCCGCAAATTGTGAATCGATTTTGATGATTCTTTTTTTGTTTGGTAGGTTATGCTTCAGTGGTGGTCCCGTATAAATTGTTATCTAAATTGATTATACGGTTTTTGAAAAAATCAACAAAAACAAAAGAAGGAAAATTGTAGCTGTTACGATTGAAATCGGTTTTTTAACATGTTCAGCGTTGTCGATTATTTCTGTAACGTGTTGAGGGGGCGGGTTGATAAAATTCCTTCTAGAAGCTAATGTTATTAATAAAGGATTACAAACCAATGAGCACCCCCACCTGTGGATTGCGATTCATAAAACTTAGAAACCCTAGGGATTGTTTTGTGTTAAAAGACAGTAAAGTAATTCAATTTCTTAGCCTTCTCGTTGCTTAAAAATGGTTCTTGCTCTTGAAGAACCAGAACTAGTGGTGGACCTCGAAATTACCCGGGAAAAGATAGCGTATTACCACATGAAAAGATAAAAACTAAAAAGTAGTGAAAGTCATAATCCTATACAAAATTGGGGATAATTTCAAAAACCTAGAGCACCGTCGCTATTAATAACCAAAGGGAGCTGGTTTATTTAAGATTCACAACACACTAAACTACTTTAGACAAACCTAGATAATTAGTCTTAATTATGCCTAGCCTGAATAGAAACTTCATTTCTATGAGATCTAATTGAAACGTTTTATAGCTTACTTTATCTAGACACTTGATCTCTACATCTAGACCTAACACCAATGCAAAGCTAATTGAACCTGTCAGACAGGCAGCAGATTGCCTAGAATGCTAATACCTACCTAGACTACCTAGGTAATCAGTCGTGTATTAAACGAGATCCTTTTACATATTTGTAACTTACTTTGCAAGTGAAGTAACACGTAATTTCATTGTTAAATAAAGTTAACTACTTCAGAGAAAGTAAGCAAAAAGCGTCGGTGGCTAAGCGGTGGGTTCAAATATTGGCCAAGTGCACCAGTGAGTTTTTCGAAACTTACGTGCATTTTCATACCGACTGCTTTAACGGTGAAGGAAAACGTCGTGAGGAAACCTGCACATCTGATTTCTAGATGTGTGTGATGGTCGCGTTGCAGACGTCCGTCACAAATCTAAATGCCCCACACGTGACCGCGGGTGATGCTAAGTGCAACGCTAGGCAACCGCCGTCTATACCTTATGGATAGAACGGTTAAATGTGCCACACGATAAGAAAAAGAAGAAGCAATGTATGACCTGCTAAGGCTTTTACTTGTCATACATAAAGCTCAAAAAAGGAGGAGGTTCTCAATTCGTCGGAATATTTTTTATTTTATTTTTTTATGTATGTTCACCGATCACTCGAAGACGCCTGAACCGATTTGGAAAATTATTTTTTTGTTTAAAAGGGTATACTTCACAGGTGGTCCCATATAAATTTTATCGAAATCGATTCAGCGGTTTTTGAGAAAATCAACCAAAACATAGCAAAATTGGAGTTGTTGCGATTGAAGTCGGTTGTTTTTAACGTATTCGGCGTGGTCAATTATTTGACGCACACGGTCAGAGGATGTAAGAATTTGGCTATGCCGACACCACACCCCGGACACTTCATATAAATCGTCCGACTTATTTGCCTATGTCAACCACATGTCAACCCCCTTTCTAACTCGTAAGTGTGAGTGAGACAACTGAGTGAGGACTATATTATATGGACTGTCACCAGATCTTACAAAGAAGAACTGTTCAGAGAAGAGCAGGGAGTCCTGCCCTCATAAGAACAAGGCGGCTAAGTATACGGAAACTACATACCGGTGATTATAAAATGCCTGTCAATATTTTAACTGCGACTTCTACACATCAAACTGAACAACTTTCCCCAAGAAAGTCATGGTCAAAAAGCTAAAATTTTGGACTTCCCATACAAAGTTCATCAACCATGAAATGAAATGAAAATATTTTTATTCGAAGTAGGTAGCAGTGTACACTTTTCGAATGTCATTCTTTTATCTACCTAATACGAGGTTCCTACCACTCGGAACTCGTATACCCGCCGTTTCGGGAAGTGTTTGCGGAGTGAGAAGAACGACGGGCCCTAAAGAAACTCCCTCCAACACATTTTTTGAATCTGTCTTATATTCTATTACATCTTAATTCTAGGTCAAGAAATTATTTATATAATGTCATGACTGTAAATAAAAATTAAAAGAATAAAAAAAAGAAAGGATTCAAAAGATATAAAAGACCAATTGTAACCAATGACAAGAGCAGGCCAGTTCACACGGACAGCACCCGATTACGAGTATAACGCGAGAGTCTGCCATCGCTCCCCTCAACCATATTTGAGGGAAGGGAACGACCCGGCTCCCGATACGCCACCATCCGCACGAACATTTAAGCGAGCATGCACCGCTCTGGTCAATGGACAAAGAAAAAGGAGAAGGAAAAGTCTTACCGACGGAAAGTTTACCGAACCATCTGACGGATTTATATGAAGAGTCCAAAAATTTTTTTGCTCTTTGAGCATGAGTTTCTTGGGGAAAGTTGTTTAGTTTGATGAGCAGAAGCCACAGTTAAAATATTGACAGTCATTTTTTTATCACCCTGTATATGTACTGTACACTAGCCCACAGAGATATCTGAACCCTTACTAAAGTTATTCGTGATACATGGTGTGTTACGGACAGGTTCAAATATATTTGTGGCTGTCTGTACTTAGCCGCCTTCTTTATTATCAGAGCAGAGTATCCATAGTGTATGTGATACTATTTATATTTAATATACACTGTACCAATACCCTCCGATAAGCCTTATGCTTGGTTTGGTCGTATGCCTTGCGACAGATAATGTAGGCTGCATTATCATAGGTACTTCCGTGCGACCATGTTGGGTGCCAGACTCGCCCACGCCCCGTCTGACCCTAGTGTTTGGTGCCAGTCGCAGCGGGCCCTTCTTGTGAACACTACAACCTGTTATTATTCGACGGTAATAGCAAACTAGCTTCCTCCCGCGACTTTGTCTGCGTGGACTTCAGAATTGGGTCCAGAGAGAAATAAAATGTTAAGGCAGCGCTATCTAGCGACAAAGAAAAAAAAACAGTTTTAAGCATTCCTCCGGGAACCGTTGAGGTTTCCGGGATAAAAAGTATCCTGTGTGTTAGCAGAGTGCTTTATCTATCCACCTGCTAAATTTCATCCAAATCCATGGGAACAAACAAACAAACATGCACACTTTCGAATTTATAATATTAGTGAGATAATAGTATTGCCTATATCTCTTACAGCGTAAGATTGCTCGTTGCGGAAATCCTTGAGGAAGGCCTGAATGGATTTGTACTGAATGGATTTTGACTGACAATTGTTTGTTTGATCATATTATCACTAAACAGGCCATGATGCGTTGGGAAGGCGCATACAAAGTGTATTATGCACGTTGATATCTGTATCGACTAAAATTTGTGATTGCACCTATTTACTTGTGCACAAGGGATTTTGAAAATTTTCTCTCAGTGACATTTCATAACTTGTCCACATTAAAAAAAAAAATTTGGCTTACTTCAAATTTTTTTGACACCGACACTCCATCAATCGCGCCCCACCTTTTGCTGCATGGCGCTTGGTTGCAACTTGCATTATTCTTAACTCCGTGTCTAATGTATTACCACGTATTACAGCTGGCCACTGTCTTACGTACAATATTTACCTTTTGTTTTTCTGAATCTTGTGTCATGCTCTCAAGATTACCTTTCGCTTCACAGTACTTGTTTACAACTTGTAGGTGTAAATATTAGGTTGTTAAAAAAGTCTTGCGACACTTTGTACCTGTATACTTTTTGTACAGAAGTTTTGGTCGGAGGGCTTTGAACGTTTGCCCGATCGTTGGGCACACATTATAGATGTGAATGGCGATTACATAATATTGAAGTTATTTTGAATAAAGTAAAGTAACTTGTCTTAAAAATTGTTTTTATTGTCGCAAGACTTTTTTAACAACCCAATAGTATTATTGTAATCCGCGCAATATAACAGCATCGGTGCCGTGTTAAATGCCTTTGATTACACCCAGCTACTGTACAATGCACCGCCTTTTCCCTGTGTCTTTGCACGTATCTGTTACCGTATGTATGTGAGATCGGCTATTTCATGAATAGATCTTCCAGCTCACAATTTCATTGTTGACATGAATTGTAATAGAATGTAAGATTTTATTTAAAAAATGTGTTGAAGCGAGTTTCTTTTGGGCTCTACGTTTCTTCTCGCTTCGCAAACATTTCCCGAAACGTTGAGTGTACAAGTCCCGCGTGGTAGGGACTTTGTACTAGGTAGAAAAAATATTGACGATTTAAATTCATGTGTAAAGCATCTACTTAAATAAAAAATATTTTGAGTTTTGAATAACAGCTTAATTTCTCGAAACTGTGTACAATAATCGATGATTTCGTACGCAAACAAAAGACAGTTGCGAACATATTCAGGCTATTTATTATTCGTATTAAGTGTGAAAATTTTTGTTTAAACGCTTTTTAAATAAGCGACGAAAATAACGGTCAATATAACGATTCGATTTATATGGAGCGTGTTTAAGGTAACTCGTCTACCGAACAACCACATTTTTTTTATTTTTTTTTATGGCAGAGTTGGCAATCGAGCAGACGGATCACCTGATGGTAAGCGATTACCGCCGCTCATAGACACCCGCAACACTAGAGGAGTCACAAGTGCGTTACCGGCCTTTAATATGGAAGTACGCTCTTTTCTTGAAGGTTTGAATGTCGTGTCGGTCCGGAAATACCGCATGCGACAATTCATTCCACAGTGTTGTTGTTGTGTTCCAAATTTTACAGACCTATTAATACCTATGAAACATTTTGAAGAGTGCAAGTATGCAAGTATCTGAACGTTGCAACTTTGTTAAGCTTGTGGTTTGTTTGGTAACCGTTCACAATTTGTGACAACACTATTTCTGTGTTTATGAAGTTAACCTTATTTTGATAGACTTTACTGCTTATTGTTTTTTCGAAACAGTTATGTCACAAAATAGACACAGAAGGTCCGCTCAATACAAACCACTAAAATCGTAAGCATATACATGCGTATAGAAATATACGGTCGTTCGAGGCAAAGTCACGTGGCAAAGTATCACAACAGTATCGTGACCAGGCCTACAACGACCGTATACGTTTATAAGCATGTATATGCTTAGGATTTTGGTGAGCGTATTGAGCGGACCTTCTGTATCTGTGTATTTTGTGGTTAAGGGAAGTAAATTGATTAATATTACACAATTTTACACGCTTGTCTACATTTGTTACCGACGGCAATTGGTAAAATACAAATATTTTCCAAACATTACCTATAATAAATACCTAATAATATTTTCTTTTATAATAAAAAAAAATAAGTTTATAGTTCATTCCAATAAAAAAAAGCAAAAGGTAAACAAACTTACTATGGAACTGACACATGTCAATGTCATCTGCATACTACGTTTGTTTACCTCTTGCTTTTTTTTGATTGGAATGAACTTGTAACCTATATTCCCTAGGGGAGGCTTCATAAATAAAGTAAAAACAAGAAATAAAGTTTAACAAACTTTTAATTTAATTAAATATATTTCCTACAGAAAATAACAAAAAGTGGGTACGTTGGTGGTCCGGTGGTCACTTATTCTAAACACTTATTATAAACCGCTTCAGCCGAATCGTCGGATAAAAAACGTCAAGAGTCGCCCTTAATGAGGGGAACGCCTCTAAATTGTCTTAAAAAATAGTCAAAATACTCAGACATAGTAAAATGGAAACACGGCCCGTTGCCACATCTTAATAATGCATCCAGCAAAGCAGAAAAACAAAAACAATTGAATATCTGAGTTGCCTCCCGGTGATGAGATTGCCTCCCGGAAAAATAAAAGTTGCCTCCCGAAAACCAAACACTCCTGGCCACGAAAAAAACCTTGTTGTCGAAAAAAAACTCTTGGCGACGAATGCGTCCCTCAGATGAAACAATTCTTGGTGACGAAAAAAAACTGTTGCATCCCGCAAAAAAAAACTCGTGGTGACGAATGCGTCCCGTAGAAAAAAAAACTTTTGATGGCGTATGCGCCTCGATGAAACAATCCTGGCGATGAATACGCCCCGTAGAAACACTCTTGACTCCCGGTGAAAATAAACTCTTGGTCACAAATGCGCCCAGGTGAAACAATTCTTGCGATGAATGCGCCCCGTAGAAACTTTGTTGACTTCGGGTGAAAATAAACTCTTGGTCACAAATGCGCCCCGGTGAAAAAATTCTTGCGATGAATGCGCCCCGTAGAAGCACCCCTTTTGAGGGGCTGGAAGGTGTCAATAGTTAATTAACACGCCAAATGTTCTGGTGACGCCACGCGGCCAAAAGGGGAACAGTCGGGAACATGGGAACAATGTCCAAAGTCAACCCGGCCACAGCGTCACCAGCACTTATTCCACGGAGTGCGTTTTTTGGTGGCGCACCGCGCAACCGCGCACCGCGCTGTGAAAGCTGACAGTTCTCCAAAGAGAATTTAAAAAAAACAAAGGTGACGTTCCAAAACTGGTCGAAAAAATCAGCATATCAGTTAACCAAAACGATAGCCTATAAGAAACTCCTCAAGTGCGAAAAGGACAGACTCTAAATTAACTTTCTTAACAACAAAATTGTTACGGCTCAGGGTACGAGTCGGTTGAAAAGCAAAAAATAGAAATTTACGAAAAAATCAAAAAAAGGTGTTACAGTTTACCCCCACCTGGGTTAGAATTCACGCAGGGAATTCTACGGCTGCCCTCAGCCGAAAAAGTCCATCTGTTTTGCAAAAAAACAAAATTAAACTCACAGCTAAGTTAAAAGAAAACTATTCTACTAGAGCAAAATTAATATTCTAAGAAGTGGAGTCAGCCACATTAAAAAATGCATATCTTTCTTCCAGTAATCGTTCCATGACATAAGAAAACCAGCGTCAGGACAGATGGTAAACATTCAAAATAATTAAAAAACTCTTCAGTCCGGACGAACAAAAGTAAGTTAGTACCCTAACGGACCAACCAAATTTAACTTAACTAACACACGTCGTCATCTTGGCATCATTGGGACACAGATGGTGTACCAATGCTTGCAAAGCAACTAAGGCCCACGATGCACCGACATCAAGACTCCTAAAATCCTTGACGTGCCACGTGCCAATGTTCTATCTTCCATGTTATTCATTATCACAAAGTCAGATTTAAAAATTACTTATATCGGATTTCAAACCGGACAACCCACGCTTACAATACTACTAAATACAATTCACAAAGTTTCTTAAGTTTAAAACTATTTTAAAGGAGACGTTTCACGGGACTATGGAGCTTGGACCTGGTCTGTGTACTAAACATCATAAATAAGTCATTATAAACATAGTCTTTTCTAATTGTACATTTCCTTCGATTTACCTTCGTTGCGAGGTTCATCTAGTTTCTCAGATTTAACAATCGCAACACATAAATCACCCAACATGGCGAAGCGAGCGCAATTTTGAGCATTTTACGTTCAGAAACTAGATTTTGTACATACCATTGAAATTAATAATTTAGTTGTCCGACAAGTAACTCGAAAACCAGCTGTTATGCCTGTAAAAGAGGCAAGGCATATCCGCAGATTCTAAAAATCGTACACCAATGTCAGAAGTCAGAACAGAAGGGTGTTCAGTCAATCAGAGTCAGAGAAAGCATCTGAGGAATATGTGGACGAAGCCGTAATTTCTGAACGTGACCTACTATTGCAAGCTTCAGTGTTACCATTTATATTGTAAAAAGTGCTGACAAAACATTATGCTTAAACCACGCAACCCTGCTTCTAATATTTTTTTCATTATTTTTCCTAGAAAGCCTATATTTTTCTATATTTTTCGTACTACGTACATGTCCAGGCACAAAATGAAACGTGTCCTTTATGTATACTATATTAAGTTGACCACCGCACTAAGGATGAGCGAGAGACCACCCAAAGAGCAAAAAAAACCACCAAATGTCCCTGTTCGGGCGCCAAAATGTAACCTATATTCCCTAGGGGAGGCTTCATAAATAAAGTAAAAACAAGAAATAAAGTTTAACAAACTTTTAATTTAATTAAATATATTTCCTACAGAAAATAACAAAAAGTGGGTACGTTGGTGGTCCGGTGGTCACTTATTCTAAACACTTATTATGAACCGCTTTAGCCGAATCGTCGGATAAAAAACGTCAAGAGTCGCCCTTAATGAGGGAACGCCTCTAAATTGTCTTAAAAAATAGTCAAAATACTCAGACATAGTCAAATGGAAACACGGCCCGTTGCCACATCTTAATAATGCATCCAGCAAAGCAGAAAAACAAAAACAATTGAATATCTGAGTTGCCTCCCGGTAATGAGATTGCCTCCCGGAAAAATAAAAGTTGCCTCCCGAAAACCAAACACTCCTGGCCACGAAAAAAACCTTGTTGTCGAAAAAAAAACTCTTGGCGACGAATGCGTCCCTCAGATGAAACAATTCTTGGTGACGAAAAAAAACTGTTGCATCCCGCAAAAAAAAACTCGTGGTGACGAATGCGTCCCGTAGAAAAAAAAACTTTTGATGGCGTATGCGCCTCGATGAAACAATCCTGGCGATGAATACGCCCCGTAGAAACACTCTTGACTCCCGGTGAAAATAAACTCTTGGTCACAAATGCGCCCCGGTGAAATAATTCTTGCGATGAATGCGCCCCGTAGAAACTTTGTTGACTCCCGGTGAAAATAAACTCTTGGTCACAAATGCGCCCCGGTGAAAAAATTCTTGCGATGAATGCGCCCCGTAGAAGCACCCCTTTTGAGGGGCTGGAAGGTGTCAATAGTTAATTAACACGCCAAATGTTCTGGTGACGCCACGCGGCCAAAAGGGGAACAGTCGGGAACATGGGAACATTGTCCAAAGTCAACCCGGCCACAGCGTCACCAGCACTTATTCCACGGAGTGCGTTTTTTGGTGGCGCACCGCGCAACCGCGCGCCGCGCTGTGAAAGCTGACAGTTCTCCAAAGAGAATTAAAAAAAAACAACGAGGTGACGTTCCAAAACTGGTCGAAAAAATCAGCATATCAGTTAACCAAAACGATAGCCTATAAGAAACTCCTCAAGTGCGAAAAGGACAGACTCTAAATTAACTTTCTTAACAACAAAATTGTTACGGCTCAGGGTACGAGTCGGTTGAAAAGCAAAAAATAGAAATTTACGAAAAAATCAAAAAAAGGTGTTACAGTTCACCCCCACCTGGGTTAGAATTCACGCAGGGAATTCTACGGCTGCCCTCAGCCGAAAAAGTCCATCTGTTTTGCAAAAAAACAAAATTAAACTCACAGCTAAGTTAAAAGAAAACTATTCTACTAGAACAAAATTAATATTCTAAGAAGTGGAGTCAGCCACATTAAAAAATGCATATCTTTCTTCCAGTAATCGTTCCATGACATAAGAAAACCAGCGTCAGGACAGATGGTAAACATTCAAAATAATTAAAAAACTCTTCAGTCCGGACGAACAAAAGTAAGTTAGTACCCTAACGGACCAACCAAATTTAACTTAACTAACACACGTCGTCATCTTGGCATCATTGGGACACAGATGGTGTACTAATGCTTGCAAAGCAACTAAGGCCCACGATGCACCGACATCAAGACTCCTAAAATCCTTGACGTGCCACGTGCCAATGTTCTATCTTCCATGTTATTCATTATCACAAAGTCAGATTTAAAAATTACTTATATCGGATTTCAAACCGGACAACCCACGCTTACAATACTACTCAGTGGCGTGCAGTCCATAGAGGCAGAAAAGCACTGCCTACCCTGATAAATCTGCCAGTTTACAAAGAAAAAAATTAAAACTTACGTATTATATTACACGATACTTTAACTTTCATTTACCGTTACGCCCTCCGTTTCCATTTAATTATAACAATATCTACTCAACTCGTAAACAGCGCCACCTACCGATTTTGAGAAAAAACGCAGTACTAAAGTTGGTTAACAGAATCGTCTCATCGCATTATTTGACAGTGTTGCCGACTGGTGTCATAAGCAGACAACATTCTGCCTGTCTTTCGCCATTTTTTCACAAACACAAGTACAGTATTTTATACGGTTACAGTGTAGCCGCTATTTATGTATGTGAATAATTTTGTACTGAAATCGCGCGTGTGTGCGTGATTTGTAGGCACTGCTTGTTCGATTACACGGCCATTTTAAGAAGTCTAATATGAAAGTAGTGCTAACAAGAATTTAGTTGGTATTAACAATTTGCCGTGTATTTTTTAATTGCTGCAAGATGGTTGCAAGACAATGATGCTCTTTGAGTTTACAAATAAGAACCATTTCATTCTTGTTTTTTGTGAGTCCATTCTTGGAAATTATTTAAAATAATGCCATATTATTTGTTTACTGGTTGCAAGTGTAACGAAGTTTGAAACAAAATTATTATAAAGTAGCTTATTGCGCATTTGTTGATTATTGAAAATAGCTATTTCTTGTTGCTAAATGTTTGAGTAATTCAGGATAATGGATAACTTCAGCTACCTACGAGAACTGTGCCGGAAATGTGTGTTTAGAGCTAAACTAAAAGACGGTGTGTTTTCGAAGTGAGAAATCTCAAATAATAGCTAAAGGAAGGTGTGTGCTAGAGTTTCGTTTATTTCAAATAAATGAATATTAATTAATAACTGGCTCCGCGAATTGTTTACACGGATATACTGTATTGTTTTCCGTGCATTTTATTGTCTAACAGTAAAACAGTTTGGAATGACACTGGCTTTAATAAAATAGGTAGCACAATCTCTGTGAAAAGCACCTAGAGTCTTGTTTAAAGTTTCACATATTTAAAAAGTCGTAGGTAACGAGACCAGTTGAAAAGGCCGGTTAAAGTTAACTGATACACTAATGGTAAGTTTTCCATTTTTATATAAAATTTCATTTCTGCCTACCCTATGTGTAAACTCTGTGCACGCCACTGATACTACTAAATACAATTCACAAAGTTTCTTAAGTTTAAAACTATTTTAAATTTATGTATACTATATTAAGTTGACCACCGCACTAAGGATGAGCGACAGACCACCCAAAGAGCAAAAAAAACCACCAAATGTCCCTGTTCGGGCGCCAAAATGTAACCTATATTCCCTAGGGGAGGCTTCATAAATAAAGTAAAAACAAGAAATAAAGTTTAACAAACTTTTAATTTAATTAAATATATTTCCTACAGAAAATAACAAAAAGTGGGTACGTTGGTGGTCCGGTGGTCACTTATTCTAAACACTTATTATAAACCGCTTTAGCCGAATCGTCGGATAAAAAACGTCAAGAGTCGCTCTTAATGAGGGAACGCCTCTAAATTGTCTTAAAAAATAGTCAAAATACTCAGACATAGTCAAATGGAAACACGGCCCGTTGCCACATCTTAATAATGCATCCAGCAAAGCAGAAAAACAAAAACAATTGAATATCTGAGTTGCCTCCCGGTGATGAGATTGCCTCCCGGAAAAATAAAAGTTGCCTCCCGAAAACCAAACACTCCTGGCCACGAAAAAAACCTTGTTGTCGAAAAAAAAACTCTTGGCGACGAAAGCGTCCCTCAGATGAAACAATTCTTGGTGACGAAAAAAAACTGTTGCATCCCGCAAAAAAAAACTCGTGGTGACGAATGCGTCCCGTAGAAAAAAAAACTTTTGATGGCGTATGCGCCTCGATGAAACAATCCTGGCGATGAATACGCCCCGTAGAAACACTCTTGACTCCCGGTGAAAATGAACTCTTGGTCACAAATGCGCCCCGGTGAAATAATTCTTGCGATGAATGCGCCCCGTAGAAACTTTGTTGACTCCCGGTGAAAATAAACTCTTGGTCACAAATGCGCCCCGGTGAAAAAATTCTTGCGATGAATGCGCCCCGTAGAAGCACCCCTTTTGAGGGGCTGGAAGGTGTCAATAGTTAACGCCAAATGTTCTGGTGACGCCACGCGGCCAAAAGGGGAACAGTCGGGAACATGGGAACAATGTCCAAAGTCAACCCGGCCACAGCGTCACCAGCACTTATTCCACGGAGTGCGTTTTTTGGTGGCGCACCGCGCAACCACGCGCCGCTGTGAAAGCTGACAGTTCTCCAAAGAGAATTAAAAAAAAAAACAACGAGGTGACGTTCCAAAACTGGTCGAAAAAATCAGCATATCAGTTAACCAAAACGATAGCCTATAAGAAACTCCTCAAGTGCGAAAAGGACAGACTCTAAATTAACTTTCTTAACAACAAAATTGTTACGGCTCAGGGTACGAGTCGGTTGAAAAGCAAAAAATAGAAATTTACGAAAAAATCAAAAAAAGGTGTTACAAACTATACTTACCTGAATTATTACGAATAGCTACAGCCATCTACAAATAACGCGAGAACTTATTTACTTTCGCTACTCGACGCTAGATGGCGCTTGACGCATCTCTCACATCTCACAACCAAACATTCTTTTTAAGATTTTCCTTTTGACACAATTTATTTTTGTGACCTTTTTCTCTCAATCTCTTATCAACAATCGACTATTATTTGTAGTGTCGAATGTTCCAGCATCCTGCAATGGCAGGCCAGCATTAGCTTGCCAAACGAAGCGCATAATTGCACAAAAACCGCAGTCCAACCGATGCGTCTGCGCTGTGGCCTCCGCATACGACCAAATTAAACTGCAACAAATTGCACTACAGTCGTAATTACAGCTATTCGAGCTCTTTAAATAGAAATAAATTACAATTTAAGAATGGCTATAAACCACATTTAAGAATGGAACAACAACGAATATACTGTTTAATAAAACAAGTGTAGTAAGTTCTAACTTGCTTGTAGTAATAAACCACCTCTTTTTAATTTAAACAACTTTAAAGAAAATTGCTGAAACTACAAAAAATATTTCGAATTTTTCATAAAAATTAACGCGCTGATCGCCAATTTTGTTTTGAGAGTTGATATTTTTTTTTTCGATTTGATAAGTGTTAGGATAAACTGTAATCGGAAATTGTCGTATCTATTGCGGTTACTTTCCGATTTATATTTAAATAACGATAATGTTCTGATTGTGTTGAAATTAAATTCCAGGAACTTTATAAAATAACTAATCTTTCTTACAATACCTACGACTACCTATTAAGTTAATAAATTAACCATTAGTCATTAGTTTTTTTCTTATAACCCTTTTCAATTCCTTACAAATAGACGCATGTTTCTCCCAAGCAAACTTCCAAAAAAACCCTTAACAAAGAAGGGTAGCCGCACCACTTACCATTATCTGCGGGTCCCGTAGACCAGCAGGACAGCCATAAATAACCGTGCCCACCCGGGGCACAACAAAGGGAAGACTAGATATCGCCAGCCGATTTACTGAGGAGCTTTTAACAAGATGCAGTAGTTATCGACGGGTTTTGTGCTTTACCGACGCTACGAGGTTTATTAAGGCGGATAACATACGGCTCCGGAATCCGCTCCGGTGTGCTGTTTACTTTTCACTTTCCATAGTAAAAAACCGCCGCACCGCACACCGGAGCGGATCCGGAGCAGTGTGTTATCCGTCTTAGGGACCGTATACGCGCTCAAATTAGTATTTATTGTATAGTGTAGACTTTGTCTTTCTTTTTAACCGACTTCAAAAAAAAGGAGTAGGTTCTCAATTCGTCGGAATCTTTTTTTTTTATGTATGTTCACCGATTACTCGAAGACGCCTGAACCGATTTGGAAAATTCTTTTTTTGTTTAAAAGGGTATACTTCACAGGTGATCCCATGTAAATGTTATCGAAATTGATTCAGTGGTTTTTGAGAAAATCAACAAAAACATATCAAAATTGGAGTTGTTGCGATTGAAGTCGGTTGTTTTTAACGTATTCAGCGTGGTCAATTAT
The DNA here is from genome assembly GCA_958295455.1 of Coleophora deauratella. Classification (NCBI taxonomy): domain Eukaryota; kingdom Metazoa; phylum Arthropoda; class Insecta; order Lepidoptera; family Coleophoridae; genus Coleophora; species Coleophora deauratella. The sequence goes on from OY282388.1 coordinate 1,288,445, forward strand.
ATCAGCGGTAAAAGATCTGAATGCTCTCCAAATAGCCGATTGGTAAGAAATGGCACAAAACTGGCATGTCACCGAAACGTATAGGAAGCTAAAATCATCTTCTTCGTATTAATTAAGTATCGTACTGTGTATTATAGTGGAAAGTTCTGGGACACTAGCTTTTTTAGGATACCGAGTAAGTACAAAAGTACCAACAGATCCAACAAAATTACCAAATAATACTTACTAAGCCTATGCTTCCTTTTGCCCGTCCATCTGATTGATGCATCTTTTAAATGCCAATAGGTACTTAACTACTTAGCCAATTTGCCAAAAAAACATTGTAATTTTGACAGTAAGTCAAACAAGATGAAATTGACTTGAGAACTCACCTAAGAGTTCGCAAAATTCAAAGCAGCTTCGAAACCTGAAGAGGTCCCATTATTTTGGACGGAAAAACATCTCTCTACGATATTTTCTAGAAAAACACCTTGTATCTAAAAATCATTCTGCTTTGTAAATTATAACCATAACCAGACCTGGCACAAACAAGACTAGTCGAACAATAGAGAGGTTGTCCAGTATCCACCCTGTATAGCGGCAAATGGGAGCGTATCGGGATAATAGGCGCCGATAGTGATCTCGAGGACCTAATGGCGCCACGGGGGACCTACCTCATTGATATATTTGAAGCGGTTATTGGTGACCAGCATAAGTGGAGATATACCTGGTAACAAGGTACACTAGTAGGATAATAGAGATACCTAAAATGCCTATAATCTATTGGGTATGTGGGGAGTTGGAATAATAATGGCGGCGTGGCATGGTAGACCTAAGACATTAGAATATTTACTATAGTGCTACCATGGTTCCGATAACCAGAATCTACGAAATAGGATAACCGGTTACCTTCGTACGTGCTCACCAAACCTGGTGAGATCTCAGATGATTGTTTTAAGGCTATGACTGTTGATCGGCGGAAGAAGTCGGAGAAACACCACGAGATGGTATCTACAATACAGTAAGTCTTCTAGTCTGGAATAATGTATTGTATTTTCTGTACCTAAACTCTATAAACATGAAATCTTTTTATGTCGTTATTCAAATTCTGTCCTACACAATCGTTATTCCCTTTAACTACAATAGAATACTTCTTTGTAACAATTTACTATTTTTATTGACTTCTATCCCAGTTTCAAATGACTACCAACAATACTTCTGCTTATTTGACCAGATGTTCGTTAAACCAGGTTAAACGGAGTGTGTTGACCCGTACAATTGGCCTATCACACAATAGCAATGACTGCTCTATTAAGGAGCGTATTCATCAATTTGTCCCTATAAGCGCTCATCAGCCCAGCTGATTCGATTTGAGTTATTGCTTCTTGACAGCGCAGTGATTGAGAAGATTTATAGTGACGTCTAGATGATGTTGGTTGCTTCACGATTGCTATCAAGTTCTGACGTAGGGTTTGCGGTTTCAAAAGTAAAGGAGGCTGTAATCATAAAAATCTTATACAGTGCAAGATAACTGAAGTGAGAATAAACAAAATGAAACGAAATGTACAGAGCGGTTGCTATTTTGAATTCAAAGAAAAATCTGTCATAATTACTGTTATTTCTTCTTTTAATAACACAATTACCAAAACTCATAACATTATTGCCTCTTTCGTTCGCAATAACTAGTATAACGCGAACGAACACAACACCATAAATAAAAATCTCTCGAAATTAGCGTTGAAGTTATTACGCCTTGCAGCAAAGATGCGTTCGCGCAGCTTTATTATGAGAAGCATAAACAAGCCGCTAAATACCGCAGATAAACTTGACGAGGGCCTGTTAATGGATCGTGCGCATTAAATGTCAACAATGTGAAAGTTTTGTATGGTTAACGCGAAAAGTTTTCTTTGATGCAGAATTTGCTATTTTTCTTTTTGATGGTGTCTATTGAATAAGTATCAGAGAATTTACTCGCATACAGGACAAGGTTTTTGCTCATTCTAGCGTTGAAGAAAGAATAACACTACGTTGTAGTGGGAATTAAAAAAAAATACGATTATCACGCCATCATCAATAACATTTTACATTTACTCAGCTCGCTAGCGAGCAACAAATACCTATACTAGAAAGTGATACTAGTAGATGAGTAAAGAAGAAAATGTAAAAAACTGCCAGTGTTACAAATATTGCTTACATGTTGTAATCTGTCTAAAGCAGCAGTAAATATTTTAGCTATACCAAATATTTAAGACCATCGCTACCACCAGCGCCTATCCCAGCTCCTTTTCAATGCATATCTATTCATGTATTTCTTAAAGATAACTTCTCATTAATCTTTACGATTTAGTTTATATGTCTTTCCTGTTATTATATTTTGTTTAAAATAAAATGATGTGGACTGTACAGTTTCCTGGAAGCTTTAAAAAGAGGTATTCTAATTACAGCACACTTTTAAAGATGCCAAAGGTGTAAAGTTAAAGGTCAGGATGGCCAGATCTGTTTGTTGGCATCGGCTTTGATTTTACCGCTTCAGCTAATCAGGTTTTTAGGGTACCGTAGTCAACAAGCAACCCTTATAGTTTCGCCATGCGCGTCTGTCTGTCTGTCCGCGACTTAGCTCAGAGACTATTAGTACTAGAGACAGTAGCGTAGCAAGGCGTGGGCGAAGTGGGCCCTCGCCCACGGCCTCGCGCTCAAGGGGGCCTCGCGCGAGGCCCCCTACCTAAAATGCTAACGTAAGGGGGTCACATTATTTCATAAAATCTTGTAATTAAAGAGGCCGCGCGCGAGGCCCCCTTCAGTGCTTTATGTGGGTATGGCTAAAAATAAAAATGGCAAAACTGTATACAATCAAGTAATAACCATAAAAACATTTGAAATCCAATTGTTCCATTTTATTTATAAAGGAATAATATTTTTACATTACAAATAGAGTCGCGCGAGGCCCCTGTGACTATTAAGTATAGCTAAAAAGTAACTGTGATAACCTATACTCTATGAATAAAACCGCGATGGCTATCATAGTGGGGTCTCGCTCGAGGCCCACTACTAGGGTGCTGACTGCTGACTTACCTTAAAGTTAAATGTCAGTGCTCTGTTAGATGACGTTAATTTGACTATAACTTTAATTGTGTGTATTTGTGTAGTTTTTAGCCAGTTTTTGTATGAAATAGGGTGATAGACGTTTAACCTTAAGTTGTAATATTTTTATATTAAATAAGATCACGCGCAAGGCCCCCTTGAGTGTAAATATAGTTAAATAAGCATAGCTAAAAAAATACTGTAACAACATGAAATATATTCAACCAAAACTACCGATAAACCGTGGAAATCCAGTTGTTTCTTAGACTGCGAGCTAATAAGTGGGAATGTTTTTAAAGTTAAATTGGCTCCGCGCGAGGCCCCTCTTAGTGCTGACCTGAGTATTAAAAAACATTAAAAACTATTTGAGGAATAGCATCTCTTTGCTTTAGCAAAAAAACCATAAAATAACAATTAAAACTAAATACTGAACTTAAGAAACTCCTAATATATACTTATTACTACATACATAAATACATACATACATTATATATAACATGTACTATACTAACATATACATAATCTACAATGTGATACTTAATAACCAAATATGTACAACCAAAGACAATAAGTGACAGCGTAAATAACTTAGAGAGTTAAAAAGTGCTCTTTCACTTGCAACTTGAAGATATTGAGAGAAGGAGAACGGCGAATAAATTCAGGAAGAGAGTTCCACAGTCGGATAGAACGAATAGTGAAAGAATTAGAATAGAAATTTGTGGAATGAGCAATTATTTTTGTAAAATGATTAATATTTTCCAATGCATTCCCACAGATTCCTTCCCGAGCTGCTGTTTATTCTCAGTTAATTTGTTTTGCGTTTTTTATTCAGTTTGTTTTGTGTAATACTCAGTATCGGGCTTGATGAATTAGGTACGAAGTGAAAAAATATTTTTTTGCGTAATAAATTAGAGAAGTAATTAAATGGTTTGCCGTTATTTAATTTGGTTAGCAACAAAAATCTGCTAATTAATCATTGAGACAGCAAACAAATATTTTGTCTGCAACAAATAAAAATCTTGCTGCAAAAAATCTTAATATTGTCAGCAATTTAACTAGTATGCAGACAGCTTGTAATATTATGTGTCTGCTCAATAAACATTCGCGATATTAAATAATTACTCGGTTAGCAAGATTTTATAATTGGTCAGTAGATAAAACATGTACATGAAATAAAAATATATCGTATATAGGCAGTTTATCTGATAGGTACGCATATTTTACAAACGGTAACTTATATGAATAATTAGTTTGCGTTTGTATTGAAAAAAAAAAGCAGGATTTTTCGTTAAAGTGGGCGGAGCAAAATGCTGACGCGTGACACGAGCGGTACGTACGTACTGAAAAAAAAATTATAGTGGCGCCCATTTTGTGCTTGACGAGTAAAGTTTATTTATTTAATGAATTTCTGCTAACAGTCTGAGTGCTTACCATTTGATTAAATGTGGTTCACCCAATGCAGCCAAAATATGTAATTGGTTGTCCAAAAAAATTTCGAGTAGTCCAGTATGACATTAACTGCTGATCGAATCTGAAATGTTTGCTGGTCATAAGTTGCTGACCAACTAGTTATTTTGTCTGACCGAATATATTTTTTTGCTTACAAAATTACGAATATTTTGCTAACCGTTTAAATGATACCCATAAAATTATTCGACACACATTTTAGTTTTTTAGCACTGGAAATAAAACCGTGAAATGACTGACCATCTTATCATACCTATGTAAAAAATTCTGAAAGATAGGGGGCCTCGCTGTGCGATTTCGCCCACGCCTAGATTACACCTTGCTACGCCACTGACTAGAGAGCTGTAATTTGACACGGATATACATATTAATCAATTTTTGAGTGGTCATGTTTTGGTAATAATTATTGTACAGTAATTAATTTTGTTATAAAGTGTATTACTATACAGTGCCACACCTGCCTACATGTGCTGTGAATGCGAACATTGTAAAGCGACTGTGTTCTCATGTAAGTGAGGTATGTCTTTTATGAAAATAAATTATTTTTTATTTATTGATTTATTACGCCGACACAAAGTGGTAAAATAAAATCGTAATTAAAACTATCGTATGGTGTGGGGTGTCGTTGGATAGGTCTCTTCAAAATTTTGTGGGTTTGTCAAAACCGTTTCTCGAAGAAAATACATTAATTTCCGCTGAAGTCCTAACTAAAACGCTATAATTGGCTTTGTTTGTTTGTTTGTGAATTCTTTACTGCACTTAAATACAGGTACATACAAAAGTAAAACAATAATGTAACTCGAATAATATATTATTATTATTATTTTACAAAATAATTGAGTGCCTTTAACTACATCTCTCCTGACGGAAAGTGAGGATGTAAAGTCGAGAATGGTATAGGCAGGCTCAATTTCTGATCTACTTTTCCTATGGAACCTATGTATACAGAATTCGAATAAAAATTTACTTCACCAGTCAGTATTTAATAAAATTTAATTTGATTTAATAAACGTATTATGCGCCAATTTTGTAATATTTTTTTACCCTGCTGGGAATCGAACCCGCGACCTCCTGATGTAGAGCAAGCAGACTATAGTTCATTCGAATAAAAAAAAAAGCAAAACGTAAACAAACTTACTATGGAACTGACACATGTCAATGTCATCTGCATACTACGTTTGTTTACCTTTTGCTTTTTTTGACTGGAATGAACTATAGCTACTACAATACAACAGAAAAATAACTTTATTCATGAAATGATGCACATTATTACAACACCAATTACAAAAAAGTTAACATAAACTTTTGACTGACTCGGTGGCTAAGTGATTAGCGATCCTGACCTCTGATCCGAGAATCGTGGGTTCGATCCCCACACAGGGCAAACTTTTCTGTAATGAGCAGAATTGATTGCTCTGAGTCTGGGTGTATTATATATATATATGTATGTATTTAAAAGTATATGTGTATGTATATCAGTCTCTGGTTCCCAAGATACAGGGAAACCTAGTTTGGGGCCAGATGACCGTGTGTGATTTGTCCCAGATATTATTATTATATTTTTATTATTATTATTTATACACTTTTTAGTGTTTCGGCATTCTATGATAGATAAGATAAAACAGTTGCGAAATCCCTTTACTAAATGTGGATAGAAAACCTGCGTAAACGCATGACAATAATGGCGAATCATGGCTAAAAATAAACTTTAGCAAGAATCAACTGCATGCCACAACTCGTATCTCAAGATAACCTGATTGATCGATGCTATCTTCAGCATTTTGGTCTCGATAGTGAACACGCTTAGAGATATGTAATTTCAAACAAGTTGTTTTTTCGTTCCCGTGACAATATTTATACCGTGATTGCTACTCATTGTTCTTCTTGTTCTTCATTTCTTGTCTAATTATACATAAAAAAATCTGTTATTGCTACTCCTTGTTCTTCTTGTTCTTCATTTCTTGTCTAATTATACAAATGTCTAGGTGATAAAAAAATGTCTGGCAATATTTTAACTGTGGCTTCTACTCATTAAACTGAACAACTTTCCCCAAGAAACTCATACTCAAAAAGCAAAAAAAAAAAATGTTGGACTCTTCATACAAATCCGTCAGCTAGTTGATGAACTTTGTATAGGAAGTCCAAATTGTTTTTTTCTTTTTGACCATGACTTTCTTGGGGAAAGTTGTTCAGTTTGATGTGTAGAAGTCGCAGTTAAAATATTTCCAGACATTTTATAATCACCCAATATAATACTCGTTGCCGAGTTCCTGGTTTTTAAGAAGCATCTGGTATTTTTGGAAGTCTGTTTTTGCCGTTTTTAGTTATGTACGTAGTTTAAATTCAGGATATTAATCGAATTCTGATTATGATTCTTTAAAGAATAAACCTTTAAAATTATGAGAGTCATCCATCAGTCTGTTATTACTTCTCATAAGAATTAATGTTTCTTCGTGAAAGGTGTTTAATCAAGATAAAAAAGGTTTTCGCCTTTCATTATATTTAATTACTTACATTTTATTTTGCTGTACTCGGGAGATTATCATTGACTCGCTGTCCATGGTTTGCAGAGCAAACATTTCTGTTATGAACAGAGGTGTCGCTCTGTGTCTGGGTGTATCATATCTGTACATATTTGTATGTATTTGTACACATTTATCTAGATAGATATTTGAAAAATACTCCTCCTCTACACACTCTAAACATATCGATACTTCTGGGCTCAAAGGGCGTAAACGCTAAATAGACCTTAGGCGTATACCTACGCCCTTTGAGCCCAGAAGTATCGATATGTTTTTGTTTTTAAGTTTCCCATCTTTCATGGTGCATTGTCTGTGAGTCTGTCTGTCAGTCACAGTACTGTTTTATATGTAGAGATTAGCCAACCTACTAGATTATTTCTGATATCTTTGTGATCGAATCGTATCTAAGCTGAGACATCGGTTGTTTTTCAAATACACTTACTGGAAAAAAAGGAAAATTCACCAAAAAGTTTAAGTAACCAAAAAAAAATGTATTTTACGCAATGAAATATTTTATTTCATTTTACAAATAATTTTAAATTCCAATTGTACGACAAATCAATCAATTCGTAATTCTTAAAAACAATCAGATATAAAGTTAATTAAAATACATGTTATCTTTCCAGACATAACAAAAGAACGATTTATCATCGCACAACGTTTTTAAGTTTAATTTTTACGATATCTACTATCGTTTTTATCTTTGGTATTATTATATTTGGTATAGTAAAAACCTATTGATTCATAAATAATATCTTAGAAATGTCCACTTCAAATAAAAATACATATTTATGCAAGTTTTGAAACTATTTAAATCATAATTCTTAGTTAAACTAATCGTAAACGTAACATATTATCGATTAAGGTGGCCTTTTTAAAGTAATTTAGACGCTAACTAATACGAAACTAATATGTACACATTATATCGATACTTCTAGGCTCAAAGGGCGTATACGCCTAAGTTCTATTTAGCGTATACGCCCTTTGAGCCCAGAAGTATCGATATAGTAATAGCGTAAGCTAGGCCCTATTTTGTGCAGTGCATTTGTTCATCAAGGACGATCTAATTTTTAATAATTAGATGTCATTCGATTTATCTAACCATTATCTAAAGCTGAAGTAGTGCATAATATACACACATTACACTCACTTAAACACAGAATACATATTGTATCTCTTTTTCCATCTGTAACCTCACTTTTGTATATGTTATATTTTATTTATTACAATCAAGTTCTTTGATTACAATAAAGTATATTGAATTGAATTAAAAATGAGTGAATACATGAAAAAAATAACAAATTTGTCCGCCAAGGAAAGAGCGTACTCCCATATCAAAGGCCGGCAAAGCACTTGTGACTCCTCTGGTGTTGCGGGTGTCTATGGGCGGCGGTAATCGCTTACCGTCAGGTGATCCGTCTGCTCGTTTGCCACCTCTGTCATAAAAAAAGAAAAAAAAATTGGAGCCAGCGACTGTAAAAAGAATACTGCTATAACCAATTATAACATAAAAAACGTCAAGAACTCCTTAGTCCGGTGGAGTTCTCGCCCTGAAGACGACCAGGTCCGGCTGCAACTTTCTGATGATCATGGTGATGGCGAGTCCGATGACGATGCCGAAAAGGATGGCCACTAGTACGGCCAGGATCCTCTGCGTGCTCGGCCAGCGAGCGCAGGTCCAGTACTGCTCTCGGATTACACTGTATAGGAAGATGAGATTGAAAATGAGAATAAGAAAAATGTGTGTGCCTGCTTAAGACCACACGATAGGAGATTTTAGTATTTGGCTTATGTAGAATTTTTATTTAGGGTCTTCTCTTCACTTTTCATGCAAATGCAAGGTATTGGCGTGCTAGCGCAACCCTATCTTACAAAAGTAGGATTCAAGAATATCGTTTGAAAAAACGTTATCGGAATCGTTAGGACCAACACAAATAAGCCCAAAGTCGAGGGGTTTATTAGAAGCCACTGAAAATGTCCACTATCTAGCTCCTTATTCCATAATCAGATCACTCTTTATACGAATCGATAATTCAATTGACCATTCTTGGAAAATATGTTCATTACGATAAACGTTAAAACCCACACCATCCCCACTGCAGGGACACGATAAGTCTCTTACAATAACTCGGAAAGGTAAGGCAAGGCTTACAATAACTCGGAAAGGTAAATACACGGCCGAGTCCGGAATGGTGGAGGTTGTGAGGTTAGGGGCCAACTCTAGTGTCAGAAGATTTCATGCCACATATAAGGCTTCCGACATGGCTTACTGACTGCCATCTAGTGAAAGCAGCTGGCATCAACGGCCATGCAAAGCACAGAAACAGTCGAGATAAATGTCAGTAACACTAAAACTTATCCAGATTATGAAGTGTCTATAGTCAGTGTTCGTATCCGCCATAAAAAACCTGTTATATCTTATTATTCTCTAGTTAAGTTCGACTTACACTGTTATATGAGTATCTCTGCTTTAACAAGTAGTAATAGGTAACTAAAAGGATTAAGTTATCTTAATATATCGATTGGTAGACTATCTCCACAAGCAAACTTTCAAGTTGCGACCACGACTGATAATATATTGAGTTCTGCACTCTTTTGTGAAAACAATGACATGTTTCGTAAGGTTAGATATTGTTTGCATATTTCCTAGAAAATGTAACCATTCACGTCTACCAGAACTATCTTTTTGAAAAGTAAACTAAGGCTAGATACTGCTGATCAAAAGTTTTGACTACATATTAACGAATATGCAAAGATAATCTTTTTTTTGAGGTTAATTACTAGGTATAGTTTGCATAAAGCTTAGAAACTGTATAACAAAAACTTATTTATCAAAACCAAATTTTAATCAGATTAAGATAAAATGTAAATAATATTTGTTAGAATCCAAGAGTTACTGATAATATTCTATATTATCACTTTTCAGATGTCTAGAGGTTTCAGACGTAAGAAAATAATTGAATTTGGCTGATGGCCGATCAATTTGTGTTAAAAGTAAAAAAAAAAATGTGCCTCCAGTATAAATTCCGTAGGCAAAGTACTTCAGTTTCATGATTAGAATACCCTGTAACTTTTCGGGAGTGATATTTTTATACCCTGTATATTCATGTATCAATTATCGGTTATTGATTCTTCACTCTATCTTAGCAAACACTTGTAAAATTGTAGGAAACTTATCTATAAATCCTCACGAATACGATAAGAACAGGGGATAGTGTTGTCTTTACAATAAACTTAGTGTTAAATAATCGGTGACTATTGTGTAACTTTGATTTTCTATGATTATCTGTTATATAATTATAGCTCCTAATAAGGATTATTTGAAACGGTGAAAAGTAAATGGGAAAATTCAAATATCGGTTTGAATTTTAGTTGAAAAGGTGAATGGGCAACATGAATTATTATTTTTCCTGATCCTATCTTATCTTGCAAAGGACACGTGTTCTTAGTCTGGCAAAAATCACGAATTGCGATAATCAATACTACATACATTCATAGCTAATTAGTTACAAATTATAGCTCCTTATAAGGGTTTTTTTTAACATAACCACATAACGATATTTTGACCGCCTTTGTAGCTTGGTGCTAAGCCCTCTCACTTCACATCAAGAGGTCGTGGGTTCGACTCCTGGCCGGGTCCAACTTTGTAGGACTCTGTTTAGTTGGTAGTACATAGTGCATTTTCTAATTCCACATGGCTAGCTACTACCTTATCTTACCCAAATTATCTATGTGAACTGCGTTAATGTTTCTGACATGAAGATAAGATAGCCAGTTTCCCGTTGCGTTGGGGAATCTTGGCAAATCCGCTTCATCATCTCATCACCTACCATAAAGTGAGTTGATGCTAAGAGCTTCCGATTGTGAATATAAACTAAGCAATTGTGCCTATTTCGATGAAGTCGCTCTATTATACTTCTCATTTAATTTTAATTTTATTTCTCCACTGTAAGAACATTTTCTTGTCATACAAATATGACAGTCCCGCTGCGTTCCGCATTCGAATAACACGCATGCGATTCAAATTCGCACGTGAAGCCAAACCCGCATGACAGGAAATAAGCTCTTATACGAATACTAGTCATTACCCTAAATAGGTCTATGAAACTATAGCACCAAACATTCGTAGTAATTAAAGTTTCAAGAAAACTGTTTACGTAAAACGCCTATGCTACACTCATAAAGAGGAGTGTTTGTTTATGTTATTTTGTATGAATAGTGATTTTTGGCTGGCCTGATTATTATTTTTTAAACATATTGGGGTATGACACTAAGTAGCCTCACAACCTCCACAAATCCGGACATGGCCCCCGTATGTGGAGTATGATCTTACCTTCCCGAGGTAGGGGAAGAGACCATTGCCCCTACAGTGGCGACGATATGGGTTGTTAACAGTAAACACGAATACTGGTACACTAACCTCGGCTGTGGCGCCCTATCCAGACGGTTCTGACCAATACTGCTCATACTGCCAACATAACCCGGGTTCACGTACACAAAATCTGCGTTCCTGGACATTTTCGCGTGTTGCACTTTCTCTGGTTCAAGTTTTCTGTTCTTGTAATTGTGAGCTAAAGGATCAATCTTTAATTCCTCTAGGTTTGTCTTTTTGTCCGCCATCTTTTCAATATTTGGCCCAAAATCACTTTTAATCTAAATATAAAGATAACATATGACCGCTTAGTTTAAGATACCGCGGCGAACTGTTTTGTTAATGTTTTTATCAGCCGATAAATGATAATGATAAGATAGCGAGTCCTGGCTGATAGATTAGCTGGTCGATGCTTTGTTTTTTTTATTTATTTGCTTTTTTCGCTGCGGCAAGTGAGATAGGATTATCTTGTCATGTGGGCAGATATCAAAATGATAATGTTTTGATAAGATTTGTGGGTGATTGGGTTGCGGTATGCAGTATGCAAGATCTGTAGTTAAACTTTTAACATGAACGAATGGAATGAATAGAAATTGCATAAATTGCAATAATAACTTTGAGAAACATTACCCTACGCTTAAGTGAAGTAAGAGTTACAAAGCAAGAAAAATAAATGTATTATCAATAAACCTTCGCCCCTTGTCACATTCCAAAATTTCGAGAAAATGTGTTGATTTTCTCACCTCGCCTTCTTTTGGAGCTTTCAACGTATTTTCAACCGACTTCAAAAAAAGGAGGAGGTTCTCAATTCGTCGGAATATATATTTTTTTTTATGTATGTTCACCGATTACTCGAAGACGCCTGACCGATTTCGAAAATTCTTTTTTTGTTTAAAAGCGTCTACTTCACAGGTGGTCCAATACAAATTTTATCGAAATCGATTCAGCGGTTTTTGAGAAAATCAACAAAACATGGCAAAATTGGAGTTGTTGCGGTTGAAGTCGGTTGTTTTTAACGTATTCAGCGTCGTCATTATGTGAACTTACTTTCGTCCAATTAAAACCAAACTCCAATAATCGATTCAAAAGTCAATCAATATATTTTCTATTTTCACGTTTACCTGGAAAAGGTTATTTATAACTAATCTATAACACGTTTTGTGAACATATTGTTACAAATATATTGTGAATAAATGATATGATATGATATAAAAGTAACAAAATAAGAAACGATATATTTTAATTACTAAAAAGAAGATCCTTAAATGAGAGTCAATATTGAATTCATAACTCATTGTCAACATTCAGTAGGCGATGACTTCTTTGAATAAGTAGTGTGTCTATATTTCTGATAACTGATCAAAATGATAACGCTATTAATGTAAAAGTTAACTCCCGTATAAATGAAGCGTTATTTGAAACCGGTGAAAAGTCATGAAAAAATAAAATATCGCTTGGAATTTTAGTTGGAGATACATAAGTTATTGTATCTTATCTTGCATAGGAAACGTGTTCTTCGTGGGCAAAAATCACGAATTACAATAATCAATACTACATTCATAGCTAATTAGTCAAATACCTTGAAAGCCACTGAACCGATGTTCGTTAAATATACTTATGGTTAACTAGCTTCCGCCCGCGACTTCGTTCGCGTGGACTTCAGAATTGTGTCCAGAAAGAAAGATAATGTTAAGATAGCGCCATCTAGTGACGAAGTGGAAATTTTGAGTTTTTAAGCATTCCTACGGGAACCCTTATGTTTTCTGGGATAAAAAGTAAAAATCTTATGTGTTAGCCGAGTGCTTTATCTATCTACCTACCAAATTTCACCCAGATCCGTTGAGTATTTTCGGCGTGAAAGCGGAACAAACAAACAAAAAAACTGACAAACAAACAAACATCCATACTTTCGCATTAGTAATATTATATTATATTATATTATATTATATTATATTATATTATATTATATTATATTATATTATATTATATTATATTATATTATATTATATTATATTATATTATATTATATTATATTATATTATATTATATTATATTATATTATTTCTTTTCTCAACCTTCGAGGTTGGTGTTTTCTGACCTCCCGCCCCGAAACCCTCAGGGAGAAGGAGGTTCAGATTCCCCATTACAATATACGGTATCCCCAAGTACTTTTGAAACTATTGTAGAGGTATGGATGGCAGCCTGTTTTTGCAAAATGTGTTTGTCTATTTTAGCGTCTAGCTTGTCACAGTATCTATGGATGGATTTGGCTACTACTCCGGTTGCTCCTATTACTATTGGTATTATTTCCGTGTGTGTTTTCCAAAGTCTGGTTATTTCTCTTTTGAGTAGGTGGTATTTAGATAGTTTTTCTATTTCTTTTACTCCTATATTGTAGTCGGATGGTATCGTGATGTCTATTAGATATGTTTTGTTGTGTGATTTGTCAATGTAGATTATGTCTGGTCTATTGTGTACGACTGTGTTATCTGTTTGTACTGGCATTTCCCACATTATTTTGGCTGTATCGTTTTCTATTACTTTGGGTTTCATTAGTGTTTCTTTCCACCAGAGCTGATCTACTTCAAAACTGTGTTTTTTTGCTAGTGCCCAATATATGTACTGTACTATGTTGTTATGTCGTTTTGTGTAATATGTTCCAGCTAGTTGTTCGCATCCTGATGTTATATGTTGTATGGTTTCGTCTTTTTCAGAGCAGAGTCTACATTTGCCATCTATTGATTTTTTCAAAATGTCTCGTTCGTGTTGCCTGGTAAGTACTGCTTGGTCTTGTATTGCAAATATGGATGATTCTAGTGCGGGTGCTAAGGCTTGTTTCTTTAACCACCTGAATGAGAATTCCTTATCTATATTATCTTTCTCTAGTACTGATCTCTGGAACTGGCCATGTAATGGTTTCGACTTCCAAGCCTCTATCTTCTTCCCATTCACTGCATTTTTTATTTCTTCATCTGTGTGTCTTTCACTTCTACTTAGTCCAAGTTCTTCTGTATTGTTTTTTGCTTCTTCATATATTGAATATTTATTTCTGTTTTTGTCATGCTTCACTATTGCTTTTATGAGATAGTCAGTTTCTTGTTCCAAATATGCTTTGTACTGTATTATCTGTGTTTTATATAACATCTCAATGTTCATCAATCCTCTTCCTCCTTCTTCTATCGGTAAGTATAGTCTTTCAACTTCTGCTTTTTGTTGGTGTATTTGGTTCATTGCTAATAGTTTCCTGGTTTTAATATCTATCCTGCAGAGATCCTGAGTTTTGTAATTAACAATACCGAACGAGTACAATAGCACCGAGACAGCATAGGTGTTTATGGCTTTTATGAGATTTCTAGAGTTCAAGTGTGACGCTGTCAGGCATTTAACCCTATGGAAGTATTCTTTTTGTAGCTGTTGTCTTAGTTCGTTATGGTCTATTTTTCCGGACTCGTGTATACCTAAATACTTATATTTCTCATCATCCTTAAGGTGCTGGAATTCCTCTCCGTTCAGTAGTATGTGTCCCTGTCCTTGATGTTCACCCCTTCTGCCTTCCATCAGGTGTAACACGCTGCATTTATTCAGCCCGAAACTCATTCCTATATCTTTTGTGAAAATTTCTGTGCTATCTATCAAAACCTGCAAACTACTTTTGTTGTTCCCGTATAACTTAAGGTCATCCATGTATAACAAATGATTTATCCATGTACTGTCTTTTAATTTGTATCCTTTTGTTTCATATTTATTTAATATTTGTGATAGGGGGTTAACTGCCATGCAAAATAGAAGAGGTGATAGAGAATCTCCTTGGAAGATTCCTCGTTTGATGTAAATCGGATCAGTGGTTACAGCAGTGTTTGTACCATTAGCAGTCATGATAACTCTCCACTTTGGCATTGTCGTCTTTAGGAAACTTTTGACAGATTCAGAGCATTTATAAAGATCTAGCACTTTTAATAGCCAGTCATGCGAGATACTATCAAACGCCTTCCGATAATCGATCCAACACATGCTCAAGTTTTTCTGAGACTGATGGGCGTCTTCCAATACAGCTTTGTTTATCATGAGGTGGTCTTTGCAACCTCTGGCACGTCTCCTGCATCCCCTCTGCTCCGGTGCTATTATTTCGTTCTCTTCGCAATGTGTGTATATTTCGTTAGCTATTATTGACGTCAGTAATTTGTACATTGTTGGCAAGCAAGCAATGGGTCTCCAGTTCTTTGGGTCTTTAGTGTTGTTCATATCTTTAGGTATCAGAGTTACTTGTCCTGTAGTGAACCAATCTTCTATGTCTTCTTGTCCATTTAGGATTCTTGTGTACAATTTTGCCAAGTGATATATTATATTATATTATATTATATTATATTATATTATATTATATTATATTATATTATATTATATTATATTATATTATATTATATTATATTATATTATATTATATTATATTATATTATATTATATTATATTATATTATATTATATTATATTATATTATATTATATTATATTATATTATATTATATTATATTATATTATAAGTGAGAAGTGAGATTAAGAACAACATCAATGAGACCTGTCTTCAAATCACATTCATTTCGGTCCACCAACTAAAAGCTACAGACACACGTGGTTTTCAAACTTATGACTCCCGTCTTTTATAAACCAAACTTCGTTACGAAGACACTGTAACAATATTCTGTGTAAATATCAAAATACTTTTTTCATGTCCATCATGTTTTAATACAAATCACTCTTCCACGAAACCATGCCTCAGCGAGGAGGCATCTTAATTCCTTAGCTCGATGCGATCTCTGCCTTGTAAGGAACGCATAATGAGGCGCGCGCCGCTGCATCGTTGTCGCGCCTGGCATGCTGTCGTTCGACGTTTTTCCTATAGCGCCTTTATCTTTCGACTTGTGGAACTTATCTTGTTAGCGATTTTAGTTGGTCGCGTGCAGTTACTTTAAAAATGTAGTAAAATACATCTGTTCTGTCAATTCCAAGGACAAATCTTTCTTTTATGTCGTCTTTGCCCAATTGTTCATAGTAAGTTAATTTTATTTAATGCTCATCAGAGATGCTTTCGTCAGGCGAGATGTTAAACCTGGTAGCACTAGTAGAACTGTAATTGAGCTCTCATCTCCCCTCCTCAGAGAGAGAATTGCTGTTTCAAGTTGAACAAAATCATTATCATACAACAAAAAATCAATCAATTATTATCAATCATTATTACATTTTTCTTTCTTTATTTCTCATTTAACTAGCATAAACTGACATTTCATTGTCATTGTCGCCGACTGATTAATTCGATATGTTTCCAACTTGACACAAGCATAATTTCCAGATTCATAATCTTTCCTTATGGAATAGGATAAGTTATAACAGCTCAAGTTTTTCTCATTTCAGAAAATGGAGCTACTCCACGTGATCATCAAGGCTGGTCCTTCCCCGAGGCCTCTCGCATGGTCTCTCGAGATTTCTTCCACCGAAACCGGCGACGACTGGCGTCTGTTCCGTGCCTTCGGAGACAGAGAACACTGTATAAATCTATGGGATCTACGACCAGAGCGGCGGAGACGAAAAGCTAGGGGAGTGAAGAGAAAAAGTAGGGCGGATAAGCTGTCTTGCTCAACACAGTTTGCTAGTCCAAGACCTCTCGAGAACGGTGAGGTAAGACAAGGCTGGACTATGAATTTGTCTCATTTCTCAAAGAATCCTGAGAACTCACTTGTTTTTTTCTTTCTTTGAGCTCTTAATGCCGTAAGCAATATGAAAAGAACAATTTAAACCACTAAATGGTGGAAATGGTAGCTTTTAGGAACTCTGTACATGGATGGTGATTTAAAATAGAATCTTGCTAAACGGAAGCAGATCGCCACTGACTTCCTTCTTTCGAAAGGACGTTTTTGGATAATGTATAGATACTATAATCTATCTTTGTCTATGAGCACAAAAGCTAGAAATAAGTATTTGGAAGTGAAACAATTTGGTGATATATTTTGACTTGATAAGAATCGAATAGATTTATGTACTTGTGTGGTAGGTCACTTATTGACAACGACATGACAACACGTATCAACATAGGGTCCTTATGAAATGCTGATCCTTAGCGGTCCTGCACGACTGGTTTTTAAGATACTTGTAGTACTTATTCCTGACCATCAAAGTGGTTATACTCCAGATGCACGTCGGCATAGGAGAGGGAGTATCAGCCCGTCGAGTGAAGATATCTTTCCGGGCAGCTCATCCCGCGCCGCCGAGACAGCAATACTACACCGTGCGCGCTCTCACTCTGGCAGCGCGCTGTCTGTGCCACTCGCACGCTAGGCAGTGCCACGTGACGTCACAGGTGAGGCACCAACTCTGATCTCCAACTGTCTCTAATGGTGTTATTGAGACAATTATATTATATGGAGCTGCTGATCTTGTGAAAGTTTTACACATAACAATGTGACAAAATACTACCTAGTCTATGAATGATTTCTCAAATAACGCGCTTTTTGGGCATGATTAGAATGAGTGACAATGTATGCCAGTCAAAAGCGATTCTTGCGTGTGAAATTTCTGACCACTCAATTGTAGCTGCTCCCTATGTTGAACACACATCTACTTGCAAACGTAGTCTTGCCGTCCCAATTTTCTCATCGAATTACTCGTATTTTCCTTCCATGTGTTATCTGACTGTTTTTGTTTTTTCCGTGACGCTTAACTAGACTGAAAAATTCCAAAACCGATAATCTAGAACTGTTTATACGTTCACAGGGCGCAAAATGTGAATGCCTTCACAACACGTGCGGTCGCCACTGCCAGCGATGTTGTGCCGGCGGCCCTTGGTCTGCTCAGCATCCCTGCCTAGAGTCCGTTACAGATAGTATAAACGAGCCGCAATGTGAGTGCGCTGGACGTGGTGCATGCGCTTATGATGACACTGGTGCGCTGTTGTGCGTCAATTGTACGGTAAGTGTCATTTTGTTGTGTGTTATTAGGTCTATATTCAGTTGTGGAGGTCTTTTCGCTGATATGATCATCAGATGTGAATGTTAGTATCACATAGTATAATTTGAATGTTTTCTCAACTACGGTCGGATCTTCTGCAACGCTTGATCTGTTCGATATCTCTCCCCAGAATTAACCACTAGTACTACTACTACTACACTTGTACATAATATAGCTGTGGTAGACGTGCCTATGATCAATACTGGGATGATGCGGTATGTTAGCTCTACTGTCTCAATTGCTAGTGCACGTTTCTCTTTTTGTGTTTTGGGAAGTCGTAGGTATTGTAAAAGTGTCAACCATGTCTAGTTTCGTGGCGATTGTAGATTCGTAACCGACACCCCCACCCGCCGTGAGATCTTCCCAACTACCATCATAGGGGTGCTTCAATTTTGCGTATGCATGAACAGCGTGCGAGTAGTCTTTTTTCTTTTGCGACAAGTAGGTAGAGCCGTCCATCGCGACTTCTGGTAATTTAGGTATCTTATCAATTAGTACCAGGGAGTAAATGCGTTTTCCGTATGTCATTTCAGGATAACCGCGCTGGACCTCTGTGTGACCGATGTTTGGATGGCTTTTACAACGAGGTGCCTGATGGTCCTTGCTTACCCTGCAACTGTCATCCTGATGGCTCTGATGGTAAGTCTGTTCCCAATGATGCAGTACCTTACCTGGTGGTAAGTGATGATGATGCCGAAGGTGGAAGCGGGGTTACCAAGATTCCCCAACGCAATGGGGAACTGGCTATCTTATCTCCTTGTAGTAACACATCAAAGCAATTAACATGGATGTTTCGCAGCAAGACTTAGATGAAATGGTGGTAGTTAGCCAAGCGGGCTCCGAAAATTCCCCTGCTACCAACGAAACCGAGTTCTACATAGTTGGATCCCGCCGGTGATCGAACCCGCGACCTCCTGATGTGAAGCAAGCAGACTAGTCACCACGGCTACGGCGGTTAAATGGACAGACAATATATTATTATCTAAACTATTGGCCGGACGGATGGGGACTTGGCCCCGTGTGTGGAGTATAGCCTAACCTACCCGATGTACGGGAAGAGACCTCTGCCCCTGCAGTGTGGTAATGGGTTGTTAACATCTAAACTACACTGGTGGACTAAAAAATCGACTCAAGATTTGTTGCTCGACTTTTGAATAAATAACTCAGTCTAAAAAACTGCTAAGCACTAAAAGCAAAAACAAGAAAACCATCAAACTAAAATCATAAACAGTAAACACACAGTTTTTTAACTTTGCTTTATTTTTTATTTTGCTAGATTGAGTAAATTTTGTAAAAGTCGTGCATGAAACTTTGAGTCGATTTTTTTGTCCATGAGTATATTAATAAGACCGTAATATTTGTCCAGGAACCTGCACGTTCGATCCGCACCGCCGCGCCATCCTCTGCAACTGCTACGCCGGCTATACAGGGGCTCGTTGCGACGGGTGCGAAGATGAGGGCGCCTCGCTGCCAGATTGTCGCCTCGTTGACACTACGCCGGCCTGCAAGTGCGATCCGAGGGGGATCGTTGATCCTAGTAGGGTGTGCGATGACGTGTGTCAGTGTAAGGTAAGTCCGTTATGGAGGAATGTTTATGTCATAACTTATGACATAAACGTTCCTCATTCCTGTAAGCTATCTTCTCTCTTATTACAAGCGTTTTTCCCGTCATTTATATTATCAGCTACTTTATAATTCACTTATCAAGCTTTAATGAAGTTGTTTTTAACAGTTCTTAGTTATTTTTTCCTTTTTTTTCATCTTAATTTTAATTTCATTTGTGAGATTTTCTTTTGTATCATTGGCATCGGCCTTAAGCTGCTTTTCCACCGGCGAGGCGAGGTGAGGAGTGGAGTGAAGAGAATTGAAATCCCTAAAAAGAAGACTATTTCCACCGAAGATGTGCGAGAAGAGATTTTTTTTCCAGACAATTTAAATTCTCTTTCCTCCTCGCCTCGCCGGTGGAAAAGCAGCTTTAGTGTCATGGAAACCGCCATCGTCAGACTAAAAATAGTCTTTATTTAACTGCCGCCACCTTATTTTTGAGTAACAGTAGACGCTTGTGAAGTTGACAATGCATTAATAAAGCATTCATTCTGTACTAAGGGCAAGCTGTTTATTTGAATTGTTTATCGCTTCGAAAGCTACAAAAGCTTTGTAGCTTTCTGTGCTCGAAGACCAAGCATATGTTTCTCTTTTCCAGGCAAACGTAGTGGGCGAACGTTGCGACACGTGCCTAGCGGGGCACTTCGGTTTGAACGCAGCCTCCGACACGGGCTGCACGCGCTGTTACTGCGCGCACGTCACTGACGCCTGCACGGCTGCGCCGCTCACTGCGAGCAGTCCTGTAAGTAACCCTCTGTATTAGATTGGATTAGATTAGATTATATTTTTTTAACGCAGTATAGGCCTTCCACTCGGAGGACCGATGGCCTGGTGAAGGTTGCAGGAAGTCGCTGGATGCGGGCAACGCAGGACCGGTCGGTGTGGAAATCCTTGGGGATGCCTTTGTCCAACAGTGGACGTTTGTCGGCTGAAGATGATGATGATTACTTAAAATGTGGTACAAAGGATGTTAAATAGATAATATTTTAATTAGACCTACACATTTAGTCTCATATGAGGCAAGACATGCAATAGGAATAACACATCAATATTGCTGCTACTCTGTAGCCGCCTCCGTAGCATAGTGGCTTGCCGCTCGCTTCACATCAGGAGGTCGCGGGTTCGATTCCCGGCGGGGTCCAACTTTGTGGACTCGGTTTGGTTGGTGGTAGGGCATTTTCTGAGCCCGCCTGGCTAGCTACCACCATCTTATCTAAGTCTTGCCGCCAAACATCAATGTTAACAGCATTGATGTGTTCCGGCATGAAGATAAGATAGCCAGTTCCCCATTGCGTTGGGGAATCTTGGTAAGCCCGCTTCCATCTTCGGCATCATCGTCACTTACCATCAGGTGAGATGATGCCAAGGGCTTACCAATTGAGGGTAAAAAAAAAAAAAAAAAAATACTCTATCGAGTTTATCCCCCATTTTGCAGGAAGGTCAAGGAGCTGTGCTTGATGGCGTTTCTTTACATTATCCAATACGTAAACGACCATCCATCTGTAAAACAATTGTGTAGTTTCTAGAGTCACCGGCATAGCTCATAAAATACACTTGTTGAAGTGGCAACGGGCAGGCCATATAGGTCGCAGAACTGATACCTAACCGATGGGAAAGGCTCGGATGGACAACAGTCCATCCGAGCCTTTCCCATCGGTCCACCTGTTTCCGCTTGACTAGATAACCAGTCCACCTGTTGGTAAGTCATCCAATACTACGTCTAACAAGACGTAGTATTGGATGACTTACCAACAGGTTGTGCCTTAAGACTATGCCAAGTGGAAGTCTGTGAGGAAAGGATGCTTGTATTCAGTACTGGACATTTTCCGTCTGATATAATTAAAAGAGTTATTTTACCTAGCAACTTATTGCAATGTTACATGACTTATGTAGGTTAAGTCTGTCAAACAGAATCGCAGAAATCCATATCTATAGGACATACATTGAGATAGACAGTAGTCAGCATATGCCATGGCAGGTTGAGCACTATGACTGCAAGTTACTGTAACAATTTTTGAAACTGCATACATTTTAAAAACACCTTTTAAAAGTAGTAAAGTAATATTTGTTGCAGATGGTGTTCCCACTTGCTGTGGGTTGGGAGGTGACCGATGCCATGGAGAACGAGACAGTGGAGCCTTCAGTGGATGACAAGGGGAACCTGTACCTCATCAGTTATGAGGTGAAGTCTACCTGCCTTTTCTGTTGCATTCTAGCTAATGTTTTGTTCAGTTCATTTGGAAATATCAACAGGGCTACCACCGAAGACTCGAAGTAATTTTTTGATGTAGTTCGTTGATTTAATAAACAAAAAGAAAGAAAGGAAGACAAAAGTTCATAGTAGATTTTTTAGTCTTTGTTTTGTTTTTTTTTTTTTTTGTTTTCACGAATTTGATACCACATTTGATTATTAACTTTGAAAAGTATGATTTCGATTATAACTTCTTAAATCTTCCATTTTGAAATTTAAGTTTATATGAGGTCTAGGTATATAACTATATAATAAGTTAGACGATCAGCTAATCGACTTGTTAGAAAAGTCAAAACTTTGGGGAAAGTTGTTCAAATTCATGGGTAGAAATAGTTTCAGCTTATTTTGTAAGGCCACAACCTCCATCAATCCGGACCTCCCGTATGGCCTGACCTTCCCGAGGTGCAGGAAGAGACCCGTGCCCCTGCAGTGGGGACGATATGGGTTTTTATTTATTTATTTATCCATTTATTTGTTTTAAAAATGTAAGGCCTTATACAGCTTGGTTACAGCTTAAACGCAAGTTGTATCAACCCTTTGCTCCCCAGGTAGAAGGGTGGGAGCAGCTCTACTGGCGCACGCGGGCCGTGGCGGGGGAGCAGCTGGCTCTCTACGGCAGCGAGATCAGAGCGAGGCTGTTCTGGAGCATCGTGCGGGGCGACACGGGGGGCAGCCCCACTGTGCTTCCCGACGTGGTGTTTGTTGCTGCAGGTAATACTATTATCTATCTCTCTGTACATTTCATAACACAGTAATTGTTCTTGCTGTGATAGTGATGTTCCTAGGTTGTATTTGTTTACCAATCTCCATTATTCTTAAACGATCATTTAGGTTTATAAGTTACGAAAAATACGAAAAGATGTCTATAAAAAGACATACTCTAAGGAACCGATCAAGACTACGACTAGCAGGCGAGCAGTTTATAACTGTAGGTATAATATACCTTTATGTAGGTTGGTGTTGTATCGTAGTCCAATCCAAGTTCAACCCAAGACACAATTTTTACTTAGCTACATGTAAAATTCTCCACATAATAAATCCCATAAAAAATGCGCATAAATTTTATTTTCGATCGGTCAAATTTCAGAATTTCAGATATTATAATTTCCTTTGTCAAGGAATTCCATAGGTAGTATTATTTATTACAGATGGCACACAACTATATTACGGTAACAGGAGTCACGACACGCCAGGGCAGCTAGACCTCTCCATCCCCATAGAAGAGGGCAACTGGTATTTGCAGGGCGAAGACCAAAGTATACTGGCCACCAGAACCGATATGATGGATACTCTGTTGGACCTGAAAGCGTTGATGATCAGAGCACATTTCCATGGTGATCAGGATGAGGTACAGTATTAAGATATGAAACATATACGACTTATTTTAAAATAATTTTCGAGGGAGTTTCTTTGGACTCGACGTTCCTTTAGCTCCGCAAATACTTACCGAAATGGCGGGAATAAGAATTCCAAGTAGTGGGCGAACCTCGTATTGGGTAGACAAAAAATTACCTTCGAAAAGTGCTGCTACTTAGAATATTTTATTTTTATATTTCATTTCACTTTAGAAAGAAAGAACGAAAAATGTTAATAAGAATCAAATCAATCAAACGTAAATATGTAGTTTGTATTATCTACTGATTATAATAAATAACTGACACATGAGTCATTCATTAGTCATGACAATTCAGGGTACTGTGGTAAAAGACTAGTTATCTTACATCTAATTGCAGTATCTATAGCAGCAATAGTGAATGCTATTCATAATTATGATAAATGCAACTTGATATAAGAAAATTTTGGTCCAACGTGAGGCAAAAAAAACTGATCTTTTTTATGTAAGTAAGTCATTTTATAAGAAAAATCTTTTGAATTTAGTTTCGATATCAATTTTATTTTTGAATTGTGTTTACGAGAAAAATAATAAAAATACTCGTATTTCTAAGTAGGTATAAGTTACTGTTATTTAAGTTCGTCATGCTTTGTAACTGGCTTTAATCTATTTTAATAAGATAATCAAATGCAAATATAATAACGCTGTAAAGTATGCTTAAAGAATAAAATAAAAATATATATATTAGAACGATTATAGGTATTTTATATTTTCAATGCTCTGTCAGATCTCTTACTTTATTTGTACACGCCTTTACCCGTTTATATCCCATTCTCTCATACTTACTGGTTTGTTGGCAGAAAACTCTTACAGAGTTAAGCATACCATTTGTAATTACGTTTACAGTCCTTGTATTTATCATGTATCAGTGTACAATAAACAATAAAATAAAAATAAATTAAAAATCTAAGCTGAACCCCGCGAGCGCGCTAGATACGAAGTTGACGGCCTTAAGTAAAACGCCTATCGCTATGAATACCCGCTCCATTGTTTACGTGGGCAATCCGATGTAATAATAACTCCAATCTCTAAGACCGCCCAGGTTGCACCACCGCATATCTTTTTATTTGTTTTTATAATGAAATTGTACTTTGCGTGCAATAAAGAGTATTTGTCTTATCTTATCTCGTCGCAGATCCGTCTAGAATCCTTCGAGCTGCACCCCTCGCTCGCCACCCCGCGGGAGACGTGCGCGTGTCCGGGCGGCCACGCGGGCGCGCACTGCCAGCGCTGCGCCGCCACGCACGCGCGCGCGCACGCACTCGCGCACGCGCCCTGCGTGCCGTGCGCACGGTGCAACGGCCACGCGAGCTGCGACACTGGTATAATAACAAATATCCAGGACAATGACACACGGTCATCTGGCCCCAAACCAGGATTCCCTGCATCTTGGGAACCAGAGACTGATATACATTCACATACTTATACATTTAAATATATACATAGATACAATACAGCCAGACACAGAGCAAATAAAACATCACAACAAAAATCACAGAAATGTTTGCCCTGGGTGGGGATCGAAGCCACGACTCTCGGATCAGTAGTCAGGAGCACTATCTACTGAGCCAGGAATTGTCGCCCACCGGCTGCGCTGGGGTAAGGCAGAAGCGGTCGTGGCTCAATGCGGCTTACGTGGGCGCATCGATTAGGCAAGTTAAATGAAAAAAGACACGATCGTAACCTGGATGATTTATTTTTCATTCTTTTATTATTCATGATTTGGTTTGACGGTTTGACATATTAAGCCGTTGGTGTCCGTTGCTATCATACTATATGTCAGTCGTTAAGCCAAGTCAGAAACCTTATAAGCGACTTAAAAAATTCTGAAATTGTAAATTCTGACAGTGAGGCTGGCCACTAACCCAACAACCTCCACCAATCCGGACTTTGTCATTATGACTGTGTGGAGTATGGCCTAACCTTTCCGAGGAATGGGACGATATGGGTTGTTACCGCAATAAAACAATTGATGGAGGATCATTTTTAAAATATTTGTTTTCTTCTACAGTGGACGGCCCCTGCGGTCCGTGTCAGCACAACACCACCGGACCGCACTGCGAGAGGTGTTTACCCGGACATTATGGCAACCCAGTCACGGTAAACTTCAAACTTTTTAAAATCATTTTGCTAGTTGCTAGTATACGGTATTCTCTGTTACGTGGTCACGTTGTAGAATTGTTTGAAATATACTGAACTGCAAGTGCAAAGCGCAACGAGTTAGTTTCATGTTACAGAACACATACGTACGAACAAAGAAACAGTGTAAGTAGGTATAATTATGTATGAAGAATGTTGGAAGTTAGTTGTCATTTTCAATTTTTTGATTACGGAGGCGGGACTTCTATGTGTCTGATTAAATTGTGATTTCCTTTTCACATTGCGAGTGCGAGAGTGAGACACTAGTCCAACCCAGAAGTTGGTCTCTAAGTACACCAATGGTAACTCTAGAGGTCATTAGGGAACTGGGTCCCAAATACATCGTACAGTTCATCAGTCAATAGACTGCGAGGAAATAAGCCGCAACAGCGCCACTAATTTGACTAATGAGTCTAAGTAAGACAGAAAAATAATTCTATCATTAATTCATATATGTTTTGAAAGTTTCTCGGCCTGGAGTCGAGTCCTTCAGCCGGCTTCATTATTCAGTGATCTATTAATCCCATCTCTAGTCCAAATAATCCCTCTTAACCAAATTTAAGTCTCAGCTCTAGTTAGGATATATATCTTTTTATAACAGGGCCCATGCAAACCCTGCGCTTGCCCTCTGTACCTGCCTTCGAACAACTTCAGTCCGAACTGCGCGCTGGCTTCCGCCGAGGGTGACGAGTTCGTGTGCACGCAGTGTCCGGACGGATACGCGGGGGACCACTGCGAAATGTGAGTAGGTATACCTTGTGGAAAGTGTCTCTCTTAAGGTGAGAACGTATTAGGCGGATTTGCACTGCCGTGGTGACACTGCCAAGTATTTTGTATGAGCTTGCAGTGTTCCGTGGCGTAGTTCCACTGCCTCGCAGTGTGGTATATAGCGCGTACGATTTCATAGAAAGAATATTTAGCAGTGTCGCGTTGCTCCGCTACAGTGCAGTTCTGCCTAGTGCGTGCTCGCTCATCCTTATCAGTTACTGTCAGGTGAAAAGGTGGGCTTATTTACCTACTGAATGGGAGACCAGACCACTGCGAAATGTGAGTAGGTACCTTGTGGAAAGTGTCTCTCGTAGTTAAGCTCGCTCATCATTATCACTTACTACCAGGTGTAATTTTGGGCTTTCCTAGTCTAGTCAATAAGGCAATTTTATGTTCATGCCAGACAAATTAAATGCTTTTATTTAACATCCATATTTGGTGCCAAGAAATACAGAAAAAAAAACATCTTAAGTTATTAGTAAGGACACCATTTCACCTGATAATAAGTGATTATGATAATGATAGAAGCGGACTTTGCAAGAGTCTCGAATACAATGAAGATCTATCCCTAATGCTGGACTATGTCAACGGCAAAATTCGGATGAGAGGGTGGCAAAGCTTCAGAAGGTGCCTTTTCCACTAACCAAATGTAATAGTACTAGTAGCCACGTGGATCATTCTCTGACAAATATAAAGGGTGTACTGATTCATTTGTAAGTCTCGAATTTTCGTTGGAGGTTTCACCAGATTTTTAAGGCAAAAATTTTTCATTATGATAAGTGGAATCACCAGTTAAGCGTTTTTTTATTTTTTTTAATTAGCCGCATTGTTCTAGATGTGACTTCGGGTACTGGGGTTCCCCCACCACGCCGGGCAGCTCGTGCCAGCCCTGCGCGTGCGCCGGCGCGCCCTGCGACCCCGCCACGGGCGCGTGCGGGACATGCGCGCCCCACACGGAGGGCGCACGCTGCGACCAGTGCCAGGTGACTTATGATCTAGCTGCAGTCTCGTGACTGCGGGTACTGGGGCTCCCTGCCAGCCCTGCGACCCCGGCAAGACTCAGATGAGATGGTGCTAGCTAGCCAGGCGGACTCCGAAAATGCCCTACCACTAACCAATACGAGTCTTACAAAGTTGGATCCCGCCGGGAAACGAACCCTCGACCTTCCGATGTGAGGCAAGCAGACTAGCTATACTAGACCACGGAGGTGGTTAAACCCCGCATGCTGCATGCCAAGCTTTGACGGGGCTCAACTGAGATAAACACTTTTTAATCCGAAGGCTAAATGGTGGAGTCCTCCTTATAGTTTAGTGGCATATACCGTTCTAACCTATGTGTCATCGTCACAGGAGGGCTACTGGCGCTCGGCGGGCGCGTGCGTGGCGTGCGCGTGCGGCGCGGGCGCGCTGTCGGCCGCGTGCGAGCCGCGCGGCGGCGCCTGCGTGTGCCGCGCGGGCTGGGCGGGCCGCGCGTGCCACGCGTGCGCGCCCGGACACGGCGGTGAGTCTCACTTTCCAAAAACTTTAAATCATCAGCCAAAAAACGTTCACTGCTGAACAAAGGCCTACCAACATACTATACCTAGGGTTGCCAGAAGTCCGGTTTCCCTTATGTCTATCCGGTCAAGAAAACCTTGGTAAACCGGACAAAAGATTTTAAGTGTTAATGTCATCTGGTAATTTTGTTAAATTAATAAAAATAAAAAAACGTCCGGTTTTTTTACACCACACCTGGCAACCCTAAGTATACCCCAATTTTATCTAAACTTGAAGGAGTAGAACACAAAATATTGCTCAACCCTCGATCCACTTGGCTCCCCTGACTGGAGCAACCGGTGGATTATAATGCACTCCTTACTTACCTATATCAAATCCCTTCGTCCCACAGACATCGCAGCCAACTGCCCTAAATGCCATTGTGGCACCGCAGCCCTCAACAACAACTGCGACAACACCACGGGCGCTTGCGCCTGCGCGCCGGGCGCCGCGCCGCCATATTGCGACACTTGTCTCGAAGAGTACTTCGGACTGGATGTCACTGGCTGCTTGGGTGAGTCATAGATGAGATTTTAGCACAGTTTACAGGAGATCAGCTTTAATAGAAGCAGGGGAGGCTGTTTGGGTAAGTCATAGATTAAATTCTATCACAGATTAACGGATAAAACCTTTAATAGAAGCAGGGAGGCTATTTGAGTAAGTCGTAAATTAGATTCTAGCACAGGTTACAGGACAATACCCTTATTAGAAGCAGAGAAAATTCAACTACAAAACATCAATGTTGGCAACAAGTTTTGACCGTCCAATGCATTATTACGAGCATTATATTTAGCGATTCTTTAACGTTATTTGGTGGTTGTGGGGCTAGTGGCTAACTCCAGTGTCAGAAGTTTTCAAGTCGCCTATAAGGCCTTCGACATGGCCTAACGACTGCCATCTAGCGATACCAACCGTCACCAACGGTTTACCGTGCCTTGCAAAGCACGGAAACGTTCGAGATAAATGCCACTAACACTCGAACTAATCCAAATTATGACCGTGTGTGTTGATCAACATAACCGCGCAAAATACACTGAGCCACACACGACGGCTTCAGTGCGATTATGCCTATACTTCGACTGTGACTTGATTGACACTGTGTTGCGACTTTACTTTTGTTCGGTCGACACCGAGCGCCACGTTTAATGTGATGAATGACTGTCCTTAAGAAGATTTCTACTGTCCTAAGAAGACTGTCCTTAAGAAGTTTCTAGATTTCTACGTGGATGAGATGTATCTGCCTGCTTGGCAAGTACTAAAATAAATCCTTCTTTAAAGAAAGCTAAAATAATAATAATAAATAATAGATAATATCTGGGACAAATCACACACGGTCATCTGGCCCCAAACTAGGATTCCCTGTATCTTGGGAACCAGAGACTGATATACATGCACATATACTTTTAAATACATACATATATAGATATTATACACCCAGACTCAGAGCAAACAATTCTGCTCATCACAGAAAAGTTTGCCCTGTGTGGGGATCGTACCCACGACTCTCGGATCAGAGGTCAGGATCGCTAACCACTTAGCCACCGAGTCAGTTAGCAATTATTGTACTATAGTTTATTTGGAAAACATACAATATGTGCGATAATACGGATACATATATTTCTTTATAGGCAAAACTATACATCGCAAGTATTCAAAGTATCGTATAAGCGTAGCTTACGAAAAATAACAAAATATTATTTACCACTTTTAATTTAACTAAAACATGTTGCCTACACATTTATGGCAGTCTATTATAGCCTTCAGCTCTCATACCACACAGGTACGTACTTATTACCTGCGTCTAAACCTAACACTAATAAACTATGGCCTAGACTCTGCCCTAGGCACTACGCTTGTTTCTTAGAACAAGCTCATTATAGCGGCCGACCTGAGGTAAGATGCGGTGTGTTATTATATAACATGGAAGTTGTATAAATGCAATCATGGTAGTGTCACAGTATACAGGGAACCTACATGGGACAGGGTTACCGATATTTTAAGGTTTTTTTTTATAAAGGACATTTTAATCGACGAAAATCTCCAACTATATGAAGTCGCACCTTTCTCCCCTCTAAATGACAGCTATTTTGATTTAATTTTTAGATAGGGTTTAAGAAAATTTGATTTTCTTTTGAACTAGCAGCATTACAGATTTAAAAAAAAATAGTCTCAATTGAAAGATAATTAGTTTCCACTGATGATTCACACATATTTATCAAAAGTATTGATAAAAAAAAGCACAAAACTGATTCGTCGTAGTCTTGCGATATTTTTTCAAGAGTATAAGAAATTATTGTACTTTAGTTTATTTGGAAAACAGACCTAAATATAACCGATGTTGGACTGCAAGGAATTGGAAGTGAAATAATGTGACGAACAGACTAGCCAAATACACCCACACATTTTTTTGTTTTTATGACAAAACTATAAAATATCCTTTTGTTTTTAAAACTCATTAAACACCTATGGTTCATTCCAATCAAAAAAAAGCAAAAGGTAAACAAACATAGTATGCAGATGACATTGACATGTGTCAGTTCCATAGTAAGTTTGTTTACGTTTTGCTTTTTTTTGATTGGAATGAAGTATACGTATTTTTTTAACGTTCAATTGTTCCTCTGATAGTTTTTATTTATAAACAGCAAAGAAAACTGTTAGAAGATATGACTATGTTAAATCCATCAGGCACGCATCTCTGTCCGCAACACCACAATACGAAAACCGATAAAAGTACTCCATAAGTACTCTGTAGGTTTTAACAACAGGTTAGGGATCGATCCCACCTGCATTGTGAATATATTCGCGATGACCTAAGGCTGTGTACACATTGTGTTGTGTAACATTTTATCGAATGTCGATATATCGAAATTGTTGTTTCATAGATATAACAATAGATAGATACATTACCTACTTTACAGTGATCAGATCTGTAAATTGTATGTTTTAGTTAGGTAAGTTAATTGATTACAATAAAATATCATGAAATTTTTTTAATAAGCTACTTACATATTATGAATAATACTTTTATGTGAAAGTATTGTATTTTAAGTTAACTGCTGTCACCGCACGTATACTTTCCGTTGCTTACATACTGTATAAAATGGAAACTGAAAAACTCATAGAATTAACGCAACTTTGCAATGACGCAGCTATATATTGTGTACTTCTTGTTTTAAAATTAGGTTCCTATTGCAGCTTCCTTCGATGTAGCAATCATTCGACTAAACGTTCAAGTCTCCACACTCGTACATCACTCGCCCGCAATTTGCGTAATGTGAGGCGCCTTACGGCCTGCGCGGGCGACCCACCGCAGTGTGCGCACGCCCTAGGACAGCGAGCTAGTTTGCCATCATTTGCTCTATGTTTGTGTTAAGGATAAACTATTTCCGTGTTTGATAAGAATTCATATTTGCAACGTGGTGTTCAGTTTGCTGATTTATGGCTTTTGTTTTATTGAATCAGTTTCCCCATTTCATCAGGACTTATTTCTCTGCAAGGTGTTCGGACATCCGTATGCCATTTCATTTTTCATCTCTAACTGATTTCTACTTGTTTTCTACCTAACATTACCTCCATACGCGGCTAGCTAGCGAATATAGTGAATTCTTCTCCTAAGCAACTCTTTGTTTGGTTTAGGGCTAACTGATATACTTCCTAGTTATTTAGCTATCTAGGGTTCTGTTTGTTACAGCTTCTCATCGTTTCGATTGAAAATGTATCATCAATCTTTCTCAGCTTATGAATTTTGGGTATTTTAACTCTATGTCACTGTAATTACATAACACTTAGAACTCGATTTTAAAACTTTGATATTTCATTTTACATGAATGGACAGAACTGAGTCAGTCATTGTAAAATTTGCCTCTAAAGCACTATACTGAATCGTCTACTGATGAAAGAAAGGTCAATGATGATAATAGATCAATTCTATTAATCAGTTTGTTCTCTCATCTGACAAAAAGAACGAATGCGCATCTTAGGGTGGCTAAGCTTTGCTTATACCAAGCTGACAAACAAACTGACAATTTTGTACCGAATTCTTCTGTTCATATAAGAAGTCTTAGTTCCACTATAATTTGTTCTTACTTAAATTGTGAGAATAATCATCTACAGTCTACACATTTGTTATCTACCAAACGAATCAGTGACAAACGCTTCGTAGGTGTTGGTCGGGTCAAAGCCCTAACTATACTTGAAATCGCCAATTACTCATTGTAACGTGGTCATGCTCATAAATAGCCATGGAAAAAGCCATAAACCATTAAAGTGGGCAAAGGTTGTAGGTGTGGGATATGCCGTGATTCATGAGGTGGGCACACTACGCCATGATGCTAAAGAACTAAGCTGGCTCTGTAGCGTTCTGTATGATTAGAGTATTGTCTACTTTTGTGATAATTGTATTATATTGTATTGTGTTCTCTCTCAATTCCCTTCCTCTGGCAAAAAAATATATATTTAAAGACAGCGATAGACATCGACGTAGAAACAAATGGACGACGGGTCTAGTACATAATTCACGAAAAAAGCGTCCGCAGTGCATAGAAACAACACATTTGAATTTACATCGTGTGTCAATGCATTACGGTTGATTTTTGTTTGCAACAATTTATCACCATACGAAGCTTCGACTGGAACGCAGCTTCGAGTGAAGACAGAGAAGTAATGGAGTAGCTTTCACTTATAATGTTTTTTTGTTGGCTATGTTTTATAAGAATTTTTAATTTTGCAGAATCTTGTTTTTTTTTATAAAAAACACAGAAACACGCTTAAATATGAATTATACAGGGTGAAAATGATTCGAGCAAACAAAGTGGATTTTTTTCGGAACAGAGTATTCCTCTCGTCTCGATTCGGCTATAATGTTTTTCCATAGTGCACAACGTATAGGATCTCGGGGAAAGCTAAAATAAATAAAATGTTTCATGTAATAAAAACAATAGAAAAAGTAACAAAATATTTTAATAAAAAACTTTATACTTAAAAGCGACTCTATAAAATTTATGTTCCAAAGTTGTGATGTTCGATTGTTCGCTCATGGAAATCAAACTGAATGCGTAATTCAAATTAAAATAAACTTCTGTGTTTCTTAGCAAAACAATACTTTAAAATGATAAAGCAAGAGTTTACTTACTGGAAATATGATACTCCATCCTGTTTTTCCACTTTACTTGAATAGTTTTTACAACTTTTCACGACGCAGTACGCCATTTTGGACGCGCAGTCAGCCGGCCGACCAAATGAAGACTGGCGCGAAATTACAACTCTTTTTGCGTTTTACTACTCTTTTGGTTCGGACACTTTCGAGCGCTGACCCGAAGTCCATTTGTTTCTACGTCGATGGCGATAGAAGATTTTTTTTAAAATTAATATCGAAGTAGTGAACTCAACATAATGTATGATCAATGTAATCGTATTTAAATCATCAATCAATCGTCGCTTTACTTGTCCACCGTTCCTTAGGGTTCACATATCTATGATCAAGTCCGTCGCTCTATCTGTTCATAGCATTGACGGTCGCTCTACATCTACATTGCTCTATTTGTCTACTACTTACCTATTTGTCCATGGGTCTATCTCTCCATTGCTATATCTCTTCATCGTTCTTCCATGGCTCTATCCCTTCATCGCTCTTTTAGTCCCTCTCTAAATCTGTTCATCGTCCTACGCACCCGTCGCTCTATCAGTTCATTGCTCTGTAGGTATTGGGTACTTAAGTAAGACAGAAAGGCTTCTATGTGACAGAAACAGAGTCAATGTTCACTTGAAATAATAGTTTTTTGCTATTTCCTATTGAGCTGGTCGCTCTGAATCAGTCGCGGGTGGTCAGTTAGTTGTAACTACACTGCAAACAGTGCAATGTACATATAAGGTGTAGCCACAGTTAGGTACATTAACAAACAGACCGCTAAATATATCGAACGCTCCAAATACGTCGGCCTCTATTAATACTTCGTACATTTGCGGACATGGAAATCTTAGTGATGAAATTGTAAATTGTACATACTCGTATATACTGTTATTGTGATATCCCATAAATATTTTTTTACTTGTAGTGTAAAATGTATATTTTTTTGTTTTGTATTATCGTATTTTATTTCTACAAAAAATAGGATACATTTTGGAAATCATTGTGAAAGTTTTCCTCAATTTAAAAAATACTTTTTACTTACTTTCTTTAGTTTGGTGTAATTTATACAGATTCACTCACTCATTCGTCTTTTGTTTTACTATCATTTACCTGTATTGTTCTTTATTGTTGCGTGACCTAGTTTTAATATCTTTACTTTCAATACCGAGTTTCTAATATCACAATTTACCCATTATTTTGTCCGACACTGTACACCCGCCGCTGTTTATTTTCAATCGCGCGGTGCCGAATAGGAGCGGCGTGTGCGCGGCGGCGGTGGGCAGGCGCACTTCAAAAGGTCCACTTTTGTACCGATTAGCTATCAATTCGCATTAGTCTGTTTAAGATAAAACACCTCGCTCTGTAAAAGGAGTTATAGAAGCAGTGGTATTTAGAAATGCCTTAGTTTCCATATTTCTTGATTCTTCCTTTATCAGCATGTCAAACTGAAGTTTTGTTAAACATGTTCATTTCATCGTTTAATTACTTGACAATAGAAAATTACCTTCTAAATCATAACCTTAAAATTTGAAAAGATGTAAAGAAGCAAGCTTCCTCCTTCCACGTTACTTCAGAAGCAGAGTTATACATATTTTACATCGTTTCTGGCCTTTCTTCTGTAGTACAGCTGTTCAATGAAGAATTAAATTCGGAGATAA
Organism: Coleophora deauratella; assembly: GCA_958295455.1. Classification (NCBI taxonomy): domain Eukaryota; kingdom Metazoa; phylum Arthropoda; class Insecta; order Lepidoptera; family Coleophoridae; genus Coleophora; species Coleophora deauratella. The sequence continues at coordinate 1,323,338 of OY282388.1, forward strand.
CAATGCCTCTTCATGTCTGTCTGGTGATGCTTTAGTTGGTACTACTGGAAAAAAGTTAAATTCGCTGTTCTCTCAAGATGCATGTTTATCTCTCACCTGTGAACTGTTTAACTTTAAATGTAGTGTTTACCAGTTAAATGTCAGTGTCATGTTGAACCAAAGTGACTGTCACCGCATACACAACTTACAACTTATTCCAATCTAATTCCATTATCGTTTACACGGACGCCTCATTTCCTTAAAGTCCGTATTGTAATGGTATTCTACCAACCCGATTGACGTTATTGGGGCAACCAATAAACGACCAGTGTAACGTGACCTCTGACGATTCCTTTGCAACTTACCTGTTTCTTCAAATGATGTTTTAGTAGAGCCACAGATATGCGAACAGTAGATATATCGTACATACTTTTTTATTTTGATATCGGTAATCCTTTGGCATCATCACATCTGATGGTAAGTGATTATGATTATGGCGAAGATTGAAGCGGGATTACCATTTTTCTCCAATAAGCTTTCTTATATATTAATTCCAAAATACATTCCACAGAATTATAAACTTTTATAGATTTCATAGTTAATAATTGTCGTAGCCTATCCATTGTTACCCATTTTAGTTTGTACGATACATAACCTCTTTGACTGACTTTCAAGAGAGAGGTCATTGTGAAGTGGTCAGTTAAATAATGCTATAAATCGCCCGGAGCAACATTAAGACGGACGCACGCGACACGCAGACTGCAAGGCACCGTTGTGATGGTTTACAAAACAAACTCAGGTCTATTCTCGTAACTAATGGTACAAGAGAACATTAGTTCAATTTGTACTTTAGACATAGACCGTCACATATGTATGTAGAAAGATGCAAGTGCAGTGTCGTGTCGGATTCTGCCTTTTGCTGTGCCCGAAAAGGGCGACTAAGTTATAAGTTCTGTTTTCTCATAACCACTTACTTGTAGTTTGTACCTACCTACACCTACATTTAGTTTCGCAAATAAATACTTAGACTTTGTATTAAAGGTTTTTTTAGATTTTCTATTAAAAGAGATTTTTTAGATTTTCCATATGTAGTTTGTACCTACATCTATCGTCAGTTTCGCAAATAAATACTTAGACTTTATATTAAAGGTTTTTTAGCTTTAGTAATGACATTAATTGTAATAGATATTAAGTATTTATTTCAACAAATGTGTTGGGGCGAGTTTCTTTCGGGCTCGGCGTTTCTTCTCGCTCCGCTTACACTTCCCGAAACGCTGAGTGACGATTTAAAAGTAAATAAAAAATATTTTGAATTGAATTGAATTTCAAAAAATCGTCCTATTTAACGGGCCCTACGACTATTTTGTTACTAGTATAAATCTCTGGAATTTCATTTTTCTGTATCTAGGAACTCTTGACTTCGTCTTTCAATCATTTGTTTACTTACATCTATGAAATTTTGGGTTTAGATTTATTACTTTATTATACACCTTTTTTTAGAATTCCTAATTCAAGTTAAAGATAATTTAGAGATTTTGTTCGAGAGATAGGGTGTCGAATTAGGCAAACAGGGGGTGACCTCCCCTCTGGGACCTTCCTGATGCAAAGGTTGTCCATCGCTATTTTCTATAAACGTTTTCTATTCTATTGTATTCTTTGCGTCTGGAGCGTCTGCGGGTGGTGGACTCTTTGACTAACGAAGCCTTTTGGTGGATTTTATTTTTTATTTTTTTATATTGTATTTTGGTTTGTATATTTGTGATTCAAGTTAAATGTGCCAACATGTAATAGTGTGCACGTTATGTAGGTAAACATCCTAAACCTCTTTTACCCACCTTTTTTACTCGAGGCTCTTGTAATAGTTCCCCAGATTAGATTACATAGACCGCTCCCGAGACCATTGTTAGTGAATAACTCAACCTACAACTCAACGCAGAAAATAGATTGTGTGTAGTTTTGTATTGTTCCTTGGTTAGTAGGAGTAACAATGGCGTTTTGGACTTTGTTGAATCCGATTACTAGCTACCAGAGATGTATCCAGTTCTGTTTGTTGCCAGGAGCCTAACGCCGGCACTATGTATAGGCATCGGTCCAGATCTTCAACTTAATGAAACTGGATTGATCAGAATCCACCGCGAATGACTCATTGATAACCTGATGTTCCTGTACCAGTCCGCAGTAACGGTCCCAGATTTACTTTCGAGCTTTGATCCTAAAGTCACATCGTCATACAATTCATACGTTACATTCCGCTAATGCAAAACTTAGTACCAAAGGATGCAGTATGGATCCGGTATGCAAACGGAATTGAATCCATCAGTTCTGAAAAGGATATGGTCCCGTGGACTGCTTGACCTACCCATCTCTACTAGCTACTGACTAGCTGTTGAAGTATTATGTTTAAGTGAGAAAAGATCTGTTTATCAACATTTTAAAAATCAGTCTTAACTGCATCGTCAATGAATGAAAACCTGTTTATATAACCACCAATTTAGTTGTCATTCACACACACAAATAACCAATTAAACAAAAAATCCAACTGCATAAAATGTATCCTTTCAGAACTTCACATCCTTCAGGTTTGATTAAAAGACGGTAGCAAAGTAACGAAAATACTTTAAAAAACCCCTGAAAAACATTATCATCTTCTTAAACAGTTAGGCTACCTTGCTTAATGTATTTCAGCCTTTCACATATTGCCAAACTGCAGAAAACATCTGTCTAATCCTGAAACGCATTTTCTAAGAACATAAAATTTTTATTGTTCTTTCTTATTAGCGCATTTATCTTGTCTCGAACAACACCTTTTTCAGGTTGGATTACTTCACTTAGATGTCACAACTCTTCAAATTCGACACGACAGTTATTTACCGACGCGTCCTATCAACGATCATGTCATATCTCGTCAACAAACGTAGCGCGTCGTCGCGTCGCGTCGGTTTCTCAATCGTGACCCAGTTGTCAATCGGTATTCGTAGTGTTCATTCATACTGACCCTAGGGTTATCGGGGTATACTTAGCTAATTCTAAAGAAACTGGTTTCTTAGAATTGCAATGTTTGTATTAATTTTGGGTTCTTACAAAGTAACTATTTGACTTGTATCTTGTATCTAACTTATTCGTTAGAAATTGATACTAACAAATATTGCTATTATTTAAATATTGGATTAATAAACTCAAAACGTCAAAAAAATACAGTAAAAGGCACCATAAAGGTATAATATTAATTTATTTTTGATCTCGAAACTCAAGAGGAACAGAAACACCTAGAATAGCATTCATGTATTCCGTCAAGGAGAAGCCAGTTCCCCATTGCGTTGCGGAATCTTGGTATTCCCACTTCTATCTTCGGCATCATCATCACTTACCACCAGGTAAGTTGATGCCAAGGACTTACCTTCTAGTCGCGATTCATGATAGCTCTTATAGAAACGCAAAGCCAAGGCACACCACGTTTTGGCGATGTTAGATTCAAATTGTACTTGTGATTGCAATTTAAAATTTCAACCGATTTGCACATATTTACATTTATTTTTATTAGTACAACCCATATCGTCCTCGCAGGGGCAGGTCTCTTCCCATCCATGCATCAGGAAGGAATTACAGAACACATCGCTACTTTTACTCTTAGTAGGACCTTATTATGCAAGTTCCGACTAGGTAAGTATCACTGGTCGTGAACAGAAATGTCAGACCATTTGTCTCATTGTTGTTTCATTTCAATAATACACTCACGTCAATACTTGTTACATACCTACATGATGAAAAAAGTCATCGGAAATCTTTTGAACCGTATAGTTTGGTTTTTAAAGTTAGAATTTAATGAACTTAGGTCAGTTTTTAACTCTCCAAATTTGTACATTTAACAAAAAAATAACGCAACTGCTAATAAGATGTCAATCTGGGAATCGATACAAATCTGACAACATCTCGCATTTCAAAATCCATGAAACGGTTCTTTCCACATGTAGAGATAAAGAAACGGACACACAATATAAAATAACATAAAAATAATCACTGCCTATTATGTATAAACTGAATCCAGTCACTGGCATCGACTCCATAGGGTCTAGGGGTGCCGGAGCCCCCCAATGACATTACCCCCCCCCCAATATTTTATATTAAAATACGGTACCGCTTTCGACTCGCACACTGTGGTCCCTCAACTATAAAGACAAAAACTATATCAACTCGGGTGAAGTCGTGAGCGAAAATATTAGGAAAATGAACAAAAAATATTCCGTCCTAGCAATATATTTTTATAAAGTCGGCGCCCCTGAATCCAGTTTAGGAACACATATGTAGTTCATTAAATTGGCTATCGTAAGTACGAGTATATTAAGCTCACCTCACTCAAAACCTCAAAAATGCAAACAAAAAATATATTTTTGTTTAAGGAGATTTTTTAACATTTTTGTTTCTACCATAGGATAGAAACTTCATGATTGGATCCTATCAGTCAACCTCTCCTTTGTAAAGGTCCATGCTCCAGACTCAGGCGTCGATTTGACGGACGCATCTTATTACGCCGTCCTCTGTGTCCGAACGTGCGTGAAATGACGAACAGATGCGCATACGTTCACAATGACCTCAGTACTCTTAGAATGTATGGCTTTAGGAATTTTGTTGTTTGATGCATGCATCCTGGTTCATGGGAGGTTTGGTTTTGTCTTAAGCATAATGCTACTGGTCTTCTGAATGGCTTTGTGAGATTCTACAGTAAGAAGGGCATCATTTCACATAATTTTCATTCCAAACATTAGCCCCGAAAGCCAAAATATGTAATAAAAATAAAACAAAGCGAAGAAATTCGCGGCGCCAATGTTTGGACAGCTTGTATAGTGTGCTAGCCACTTCTTATCACGTCAACATTTTGGTTTGCCACCTTACATAAAATACACAAAATTGATAAGACGTCAGTTAGTGACAAATAAGTACCCGTCTAGCAAGTGGTCTAGACTCTAGACTTGACCACCCTATAAATTAAATGACTCCACTAAATGAAGCTGCACTTGCAACCTATCTAGTTATCTACCAATCAGATCTCGATCTTGAAGTAAATAACTCTATTTGTATCCTCGTGTCACGGCTAAACGGTTCGGAACCGGGTCGCGTGCAGCTTCTCCGGACCGGAACCAATTCATAATTGCGAACTAGACGTTTAATACGGGACGGCTTGATTGGAAAACGCCTTTTGGTGTTTAACCTATGAGATGGAGGGAGTTTCTTTAGGGCCCGACGTTTCTTCTCTCTCCGCAAACACTTCCCGAAACGTTGAGTATACGAGTTCCGAGTGGTAGGAACTTCGTATTAGGTAGAAAAATATGACGTTCGAAAAGTGTACAGAGATACCTATTTCGAATAAATATTATTTCATTTAATTTCAGATAGAGGTGGTAGAAATGAGGAAGTCTGTAACACTAAAGGTTTGTTTCTAAGATGTTACTTAATCAACACTATTTGTTTCGAAGTTTAATAATTAAACAGTTATTATTATTAAAAGTGTTACCTAATTACCAGCGACTTCTCCAGATTTATTTTGATGGGATATCGTATCAGTTAAACGTCAAACCCGTTAGAAATTCAATTCATAATAGATTTTAGCTGCTCACTATTTGAAAAATCTTTTCTTAGTATTCCTGCGCAGCTTTCAAGGAATATTATCATTAAATTTTCAAAATTCCATCTTTGATCGTTAAGTATATTGTGTTATGTCAGTCAGTCAACCAGTTAGTCGTACAGAAGATTTACTCAGTCAACGCTAGCTACTTCATAGTTCGGTGTTATATATAATTGACCCGCTGAATACGTTAAAAACAACCGACTTCAATCGCAACAACTCCAATTTTGCTATGTTTTTGTTGATTTTCTCAAAAACCGCTGAATCGATTTGGATAAAATTTATATGGGTCTACCTGTGAAGTATACCCTTTTAAACAAAAAAAGAATTTTCCAAATCGGTTCAGGCGTCTTCGAGTAATCGGTGAACATACATAAAAAAAAGCGGCCAAGTGCGAGTCGGACTCGCCCATGAAGGGTTCCGTAGCAGCAAGTAACATAATATAAAAGTTTTTGTAGTTCGTTGTAACTTGAATTCTGCATCTACTTTCATTTTGTAAGTTATTAACTACTTACTAGATATCGTTCAAACCAATTTTCGGTGGAAGTTTGCATGGTATTGTACATCATATATTTTTTTTAGTTTTATCATTCTCTTATTTTAGAAGTTACGGGGGGGGGACACACATTTTACAACTTTGGAAGTGTCTCTCGCGCAAACTATTCAGTTTAGAAGAAAATGATATTAGAAACCTCAACATCATTTTTGAAGACCTATCCATAGATACCCCACACGTATGGGTTTGATGAAAAAAAAAATTTTGAGTTTCAGTTCTAAGTATGGGGAGCCCCCAAAATTTATTGTTTTTTTTCTATTTTTGTGTGAAAATCTTAATGCGGTTTACAAAATACATCTACTTACCAAGTTTCAACAGTATAGTTCTTATAGTTTCGGAAAAAAAGTGGCTGTGACATACGGACAGACAGACAGACAGACAGACAGACAGACAGACAGACAGACAGACAGACAGACAGACAGACATGACGAATCCATAAGGGTTCCGTTTTTTGCCATTTGGCTACGGAACCCTAAAAAGATTCCGACGAATTGAGAACCTCCTAATTTTTTTGAAGTCGGTTAAAAAGAGTTAGTTGTTAGGTACATTAATTACTTAGTGCGTACTTTACATGTTACTTTTGTGGTTGGGAAGCCTAGTTGTAAATATGCATGATCGTTGGCTTAGGGGACATTTCATCTTAGCCCTGTAGGATCCACCGAATCTGACTGATGATCCGAGTGTTACAGATATCAATAGGCAGCTCCAGCCAATTTCATCAGACACAATCCGGTAGTTGGCTGCTAGTCATTTGAGTTACTTTTTATCAAATGTCAAAAACGGCATTTTGTTTTAAAAATGTTTGAAATTCTGTACGATGACGTCATTGTTCAATATAGTAGTTTGCATACTAATTACGAAATTCTTGTAAATTAAAAATTGAAAATGTAATAAAAACGAAACTGATTAAGTTTTTCAAGAAATTCAATAAAAGAGCTACCTATTTAGTGAATAATATTTCGTAATTTATTTTCAATGCAGTCAACTACCGAATTACCACTATACACAAAAAAAACATAGGTCCATGCGTTAATGCATTGTAAGTAGTTTTTCTACTTCAGATCCACAATATGTTATTGACTATGGAATATTAATTAACTTATCTATTCCTTAAATGATATGATATGATAAGGAAATCTTTTTGACCATAATATTGAAACAACATCAGAAGTTTATAAAGTGTCAGAAATCACACCTTTTTACTGCTGACTTTTGCGAAATTCATCATGGAAAGGAAATGTGAAGAGGACATTAGTTGTTCAGGAGACAATTTCCTAAACAACTAATGTCCTCTTCACATTTCCTTTCCATGATGAATTTCGCAAAAGTCAGCAGTAAAAAGGTGTGATTGTGTGAGGTGTGGTGTGTGAAAGGCCATAAACGTTTGCCTAATTACAGGACATGGCGTTGGTCACACTCACACTTCCAACGATAACCTGATTAGTCTGGTAAATAAAAAAATTATAGGAATTATACAGAACATCTCACTTACTGATGCGACCGATCAAACGTAATTTAGAAAAGCTTTTTTCCTGACCTACCTAGCAAAATGTTGTTCGGGATTGCTTGTCTATTTCATAATTATAGCTTAAACGGGTTGATTTATTTCGGAGTGTAACATTTTGTTATTTTCCTCTTGACCTCCAGATTTGTAAAGGATACATTTTTCGTAAAAAGAAAACTTTGATTAACCAGTCTCGGATCATCCTCGTCACCTGTCATCGTCACATAGTTACCATGCAAATTAAATCTCAGATGGAGTTGTCACAGTATAATGTCGAATGCCCCGAGCGTGGGCACAGAACCGGTGCGCACGCGACCACCCGCACGCCTTATCGCTGTTATCGCGCGATCTATGCATCTTGCCCTAATTAGCGCTGGACTTGTGTGGGGTTAAGATGCCGCTGATTGTAGGTGAGGGGACCGGGATGATTGGGAGAGACCACTGAATGAAAGTAGATGCAGAAATTTATGCAGATTTGTAGTTTTTAATACGAACAGATGAAGTCTGAAAACAACGATGTTTGAATTAATAATAGATTTTTTCTGAAGTCAGTGAAGAAGAATATCTCTTAGTCTGTATTATTTGTGAAAGAAAGACATTTAAAAATCTAATTATTATGGTTAATTATACATAATGAGCAAAGCAAAATAAATTAAAAAATGTAATGACAATCAACACTTAAATATTCTAACATGTATAACTGTCAGTGAAATCCGATAAAGAAACACTAAAACAAAAACAAAACACAAATTATTATGAGAACATCATAAATAGCTCCCGTGATCATCCCGTTAAATTAAAACAAATTAATCAACAGTAAATTGATGAAGGCAACAAAAAAGCTCAAGCTCAGTTTAATCATATCCCATTTAGGAGGAAACAAAATAAAAAGGACAACAGAAATGAATCAGAGCACCACGCCCGCGAAGAAACTAGAAGCGATATCTTAGCGGCTTGGATTGAACCTGCGTACCTCAGAGATGCGAGGTAGCCGGCAGCCGGCAGTCGCCCAGTCGCCCTGCCGAGGTCGGCCTGTGCGCATGCCAGTTGGTCTGGCGATCGAGTAACATTGCGTGCTTCAATACGATCGCGATGCGAAGTTACTTGTGAATTAGTTTGAAAAATCACATGATTTTTTCAAAAGGAAGTGTTTAGTAAAATCGAAAAAATTAATTTAGAGGCAGCTTGAAAAGCTCAAAAGTTTAAGGAATTACATTTGTGAAAATCTTAAAGTTATCAAAACGGATTTCATTTTGGATTTTAACAGCGCAATTTTCGGGAGTAACTGCAAAATAATTCAAGTATTTTGGAATTTATACATTTATCGTAAAACGTATTGATGAAGTTTTAGCTTACGCGCCTTTTCTTAGAAACAAGTTGTGTTTAAGCAAGTGTAATTAATACGTGTGATGTGATGACACAGATTTCCAAGGAGTGTCTTAATGCGAAGTTAGAGAAATCTGAAATATTATGTGACAAAACAAAAATGTGAGAATTTGTTGGGATTAAAATTATACAGTGTGCAAACTAGTGTCAGTGCAAACAGTTAACAAAATGATAATCATAATTTATAGATGACAGCGTCCTTTATTTTGTTATCGAAGAGTAATTACTGCTAACACATTGAAAAAATATGCGTAAAAAATAAATCAATAAAGTGAAGTCATTTTTCGCCAGATCGTCTCTAAATAATTACAAATGATACAGAAGAAAAGAGACCTTTAACCTTAGCAATGAGATGAGAACCAGCGACAATGCGGTGGTGGATTCTGTCGTGCATGATAGTGGAAATCTTGGCCACTACGAGCCCGCGGCGTTGCTCGGGCCGCCTTGCGCGGGAGCGGCTGAAAGCGGCCGAAAAGATCCGCGATAAAAGATACTTCCTTATCTGCTGTGCTCCTCTGTGCAATACAACTTACAGGCGGCAAAGGCCCCCGATCGCCAATAGGAAGTACCAACCCTTTCACAAGACATGGTACGGATTGAAATATGGTATGTATTGTATTTTTTATAAGCAATTTCTATTTTCTACGTTCTAAGTAAATTTCCTTCATTTTTTCCACACATTCTTACCTTGGGACGTCTTCGAATATACTCTTTGCTTTATTCAGTCAAGAGTCAAATGACTGGGTCCTTATACTGAGGAAACCAGTTGTAAATGGTCCTAAAATTAAATTGATTGGAACTCAATTAACGTTTAACCTTTTACGTCCTAATTGCATGAATGATGAACTTGAGTTCAAAAGCTGCGCTGGTCGAATGTTAATTAGCAAGTATTTGTTCTAAACCATGAACGACTCATATTCGCTAATTGCGTTTTGAGCACGGAACCAGACGTATTCTACGAACGATAACGTTTTGAGAAGAAATCATTAGGATAGTTGCCATGCCATAAACTAGTGAACGTGTCTAGTGAACGTAGAGTTCATTCAAGTGATGAGATTAACAACCTTACCAATTTACTTAAAAAAATTGGGACTGCTTAAATAAACTAGGATTCCCTGTATCTTGAGAACCAGAGACTGATATACATACACAACACATATATATTTAAATACATACATATATAGATATTATACACCCAGATTCAGAGCAAACAATTCTGCTCATCACAGAAAAGCAAATTATGACCAAAGCAAAGATATCTCACCCTACAAAACCCATCAAGTCGTTTAGGCTACAGGAAAAAATACTGCCGATAACATTACGCTTACTGGTCGGGTAAAATCGGCCTTTACATTGAGCCTTTAGATATCATCATTCAGTCATTAGACGCTACTGCAACTTTCTGCTTTCCGTCTACTACGTCCACAGCCTCACCTAATCACAAATTAAGCACGAGTTACGACTCATTTATCTTATCTGTTCATCATAAACTTGCTAAATCAGTGCACCAAACAATCAGTTACGCTAACCATATCTCGAAAACCCTTTGATCTGCGGCCAACGGACAGGCGGTTGATAAATTTGTTGAAACGCAAGATTTGCAGGTTGCTTCTGTAACTCAGTGCTAATCTTTTTACAAGGTTTAAAAGAAAATTTAAAGTAAACATCGTAAAATTCTGTAAGTTTCTGGTTTTTCATAGATCACCTCCAATATTAAACATTTTGTTCCTGCTCAGATACCAGTACAAAATACATTTGTATTTATTCATTTATAGGTATTAGAGATGGTGGAATATAGTTATTAATTTGTGCTTCATATTCCATCCTTTTATTACCCTCAATATCACTAATGTCTAATGTGTAACGTCCGTCTGTAGTTGGACTGTTGACGAATTATTGTGCATTCGCCTTATTTGTCGCTTAATTTTCATCAATTTTAAAATATCCTTTTTCACTTTTCACTGTCATTATACTTTTAACTTTGCGAATAGTTCCTGGAGTAGTTAACTAAAATTGTATTCTATAAGTTTGCTCATAAAACAAATAATCATTTTTTTAGATGTTTGAGAAGTATAAAAAACGTATAAATTTTGAATAAAGATTAGGTCCACACACCCAGGGAATCTTATAGATCGATTAAAACTTGTTTTTATTTTATGATACTCTGTTTATAATTTCGCTCACTGAATAAAGTTAATTTGTAACTTTCTACTCGTTCAAAACTTGTTATGCCCAACATTTTGAAAAGTGCGTCGCTGAATCCCAGAATTACTTCATCTGAGACAACTCTTACTCTTTTATCTCTTCATTTGATCCTAAATTGTCCAATACCCGGATAGTAAATTATCCATTACCTTAAAATACCTTAAACACCTCCACATGGCGAGGAGAATTATCTTACATCTCAATCAGCAGTTACCACCCACGCAATTTTGTCAGCAACATCATAAAGTTGTAATGATATCATCACTTCGTCATTAATATAAAACGTATAAGCTTTAAAGAATTGTTGTAAGTTATAGTATAACAATTCTTTAATGCTGGGCAAACCTAAAGCGAATCAGACACTATCAGTAATAATGACACTATTTTCAAGTAATGACAATGTACAGTGTAGTGGTTGGACTGATGGTCTGACGCATACAAACGATGAAATGTCAATATACTGATGTAAAAATACTGTCATTATTACTGATAGTCCGCTTTAAACTTCTTTCGACTTTAGACCAAGAAATTATAATCGAAATCATTCTTTTCAAAGACTCCAATGTGATATCAAATTCGTGATCATTCGACAAACTACATCAAAGAATTTCTCTTCGAGACTTCGATGATAACCATGTTGATATTTCCAAATATCATCTGGCTTTAGTGGATTAATTATACCTTTACTTTCCGCCATTTCACTCATAATGTCAGGCCGGTCATGAAAATCCACATTCTTAAACAAACGGAGTTGAGTCTGCGCAGGCGGCGCGAACAGTACAAATTACAGGGTGTCTGAAACGGTACCGGCTCCAAATATCCAGAGCGTGACCTTTGCGAACTGGGCTTCGCGCGCGCACCGTCCGTCTGATGGAAACTTGTTCAGTCCTGTATAAAGCTTATCTAATTTACTGTACACACAGAAATCTGAACAAATATAAATAAAATTCTACAAGAATATAAATCAAATTATGAATAAATATGATTCTTTTACTACTGTGATCTGGTGATGATTACTTGGCACACAACACAACACAACACACATTAACGAGTGTAAAAACGTCATATCATAACGTTATATTTTTTGAAATACATCAGTAGTTCTATAAAATTAATGACACGAAAATCCAACCAAACTTAACAGTGTAAAATAATGAAAGTAATTTTAAATAACTTTTCAGACATGATAAACGATTTTTAACGACTTATTTTGAATTTTGCCTAAAGAGACTTCTTAAGCTAGACTTCTAAACGGAAATCTAAAAAAACGAGCCAGTAACATTAACATCAAGGTGCCTATCTAATGTAAATAATAAAACACACGCATTAGTAATAGCCAGAATAAAACACCCACTAATAATCCAAAACACATAGTAAATAATCTAATGAACTGCCTAGAGCTCTCCTAAATTACCCCAATGAATCCAGAAATCGCAGCGCTCATAAAACTAAATAAACACGATTATCTTGGCAGCCGCGCGCGCAGGTTATCTGCCGGTCTGCGCCCGCCGGTCATTGACTCGCATATTTGCTGCCAAATCTGCCCATTCATGAACTGATAAACTATGTAGGTATATTAAAATATGGTGGTACAGGGCGGTACAATCGTTCGCAATATAACCTCACCTGTTACTGCATTTATTATGCCTTGACGACTGCCATCTAGTGACAGGAACTAGTCCCAACAGCTTAACGTGCCTTGCCAAACAAGGGAACGGTCGAGATAAATGCTACTAACACTCAAAACCATCCAGGTCATGACCGTGTCTTAAGTCAGATATAACCACGCAAGCCGCACTGAGCCACGAACGATCAGCATTAAAGTGGTATCCATGTGATAATGAAATGACGATGACGGTGATATCTTGGATATCATCTCAATCAATAAATTTGTCACCAATAAGAATCCACACGCGACCGGCCCCGGAGCTGAACTACATGCGTGGGTTCATCTATATGAATTACGGTATGAACTGTAGTACCATTGCTTTGCTATTATAATACTATACTAATGCCGTGACTTCCGGTCAATTTGGGCCGCGAATCGAGGGCACTAAGCCGGATTTGTGATAAGACGTTCCTAGTCATGACGTCAACATCAGTCATTTAGGAAATGGTTCCGGGACGTAAAACTTAGAGTGATAGATAGCTCACAGAGACATATTTTGAAATTTAGTCAGTCTACTTTTAGAAACTAAGAAACAGGAATCATATTATGTAGTAGTTTCTAGTTTTGAAATCGACCTGTCAGTATCAATTCACAATTGATGTATGATTTTATTTAGTGTTCAATCTAACAACAGTACATCTGTTTTACTGTTAAGATTACAATGTTGTAGACTAAATTAAGAGATGACATTTTTTTTATAAAAAATATACAGAGCTAGGAACTAAATCGAATATGGTCTCTGTGTGTCTTTTTGTTTATCAAGTTAGGCATTTAATCGTAATGGAAGTTCGAACAACTAATTCTACCCCATCGCATTTAAATACAAACGTTTAAAGTCCAGAGAGTTCACAATTTCTACCCAGAGATGGCAGGTTACCAGAATGAATGATAATGTTCTTATACTAGAGTGTAATGTTGTGTGAGGTGGAGATGCCATGGGCCAGACATAATGATAGTGGAGAGTTATTATTATTCATTCATAGCTTAAACCATTGACAGAAGGGTAATGAATAATGCATATTGATTATATTATTTTAATTTATTTCATTTAAAATTACTGACTCAATGAATGAATGAATGAATGAATGAAAACACTTTATTGCAAAAAATCAATCAATTGGTAAATCCTTAAGATGACAATAACAGACTTCTTCTTCTTATCGTGTGGCACAATTATCCATCTATCCTCAAGGTATATACGGCGGTTGCCTGGTATTGCAGTTAGCATCACATTAGCATATTTCAAGGGTCCTGCATCTATTTTGAAAAAGCCAGTGTAGCAGCTGTCAGTTGATCTCCTTTCTGCATCAAATGCACCTCTGCAATCTTTGGCCTTAGGTGTGTATCTCACAGGTGGGTACATGGCCCATGGCCCAATCGATCATGGCAACGGGACAATCAATCTCGGCGAGATGCAAATACACGGAACAATGCAACTAGCTCTCGATGATATCAGGTACCGAAAGGGCCTTGCACTTGACGGTTTCGTAATATGTAGGAGGTAATCTTATTGTGACGAAGATGCATGTTGTCTTGAAAATTTAAGTTACGAATTTTAATTATGAGAGTCGTATCGTATCTCAGTTGTGCGATTGGGTAATTCATTGAAATACTAATAAATAACAATAAAATATTCACTATTAAAACGTAAAGAAGTGAATAATCACTTGCACCTACCCCCTTTGGCGATATATTCGTCAAATACGACAAAGGGGTAAAATTGGGCTAAAGTCGTCACTCACCTCACTAATGTGCGACTATGTACCGAAGTTAAACACCTAAAATCAGCACAGACCAAACTTCTCAGTAATGAGGGATCGACAACACACATACACAGACACATATACAGATAGAGAGAAACTGTTCAAAACGGCCGAATCATGAGGAAATTAAAAATACTAGGGCTTAAATAAACTTATCTTTGTTTTTTTTTGTGACTTGAATAATCCGTAATCGATTTACAATGACTTTCAGCATGAGTCCATAAGATATTTAATATTTGCTAAAAACGTAATTTTCTTTTATGTTTTATATTTGTATGCCGTTCTCTGTGTAATCTTTGGGCGCAGCTCCCAAGATGTCTTCTTATGAATCGAATTCCTATCGATCATCGCAACGGGACAATCAATCTCGTGAACATGCAAATACGCCGAACAATGCAACGAGCTCAGTCGATTATATCAACCAGTGCCTCGAAAGCTTTGCGCTTGTTTTCGTAATTTATTGGTTGAGTTCAACAGCAGGTGTATTTTTAACACCTCTATGAATGGTTTTCTTTGTAATTTTCATGTTTATTCATAAATTATGTTTAGAGGAATAACTCTAGTCTCTAAGAAAGCAAGAATCATCGTTTTTATCTTTTCTTTTTTATTGTAATCGATAACATAGGCGTTGACCTTTTCGACATTCCTTACAAACACTGGAGTTCTTCATATATTTATTTATTTTAGTTTACTAACATTGTAGTAGTCCACTGTAGGAAACACTTTGCTACTAGATGAAGATATTCCACCGTGAGCGCATCAGATATAGATCTAGTTTCCGTAACGATGCTGCGGCGCAGCGGCTGCGCGGGGGCAGTAGCGCTTTAGCTGTATGTCGTTGGTCGCGATATCACAGTGATTAAGCTCTCAATCAGTCTGCCGTGTGCCCATCAATCTAGAATCAAGATATATCTGTATTTAGGGATGCCAATAAGCCAACGCCTAAACTCGTAGTAGAACCAAAGAGATGTAATGTTTATTTAAATTATTTGAATTTTGACTTTGATGGTGAAGAAAGAAGTCATTAAAATTGTTGATGATTCTTGCTAACGTCCTTCGAGACTATCACGAGACGATACACAGATATAAATGTCGCAGGTTCACAGACCGAAACCTTAATTCTGAAATTATTGCCCTACTTTAAAGCATCCGCAAACTCGAAAAAGAGACAGAGATGACCCGAAAATCCCAAACCAACCATGGGAAAGTCAGCAAGAAGGTTCGTATAATGCAATGTAAAGCCAACAAATTCCTATCAGCCAAAAAACCGACTACCGTAAATAGTATGAAGATTCGCGACTTCACGCTGTCAGCGCAATGGCAATGCACTGCAAACCGGTGTACGAGAGACTGACCCGAAATTCATATTGAAATTCAAATTCATATGAAAAACATTAATATTGATATGTCTATCAAAGCACTTGGCTTGACGTCTTGTTTTTCCGTAGATATAAAATTGAAGTGACTGCAACAAAATATTTGAAGGGTGCCTTAACTAAGTCTTCATTGTCATCGTTCTGAACACCTTTGGCTAAGGTTGGGAATTTCAGACAAGTTATGAGATAAAAGTTGCTTCGTATGATGAATTTTTTTATAATGGTCTTCATTAGTCTTAAAATAGTAGTTCTAGATTAGAATTTATTATTCTTCTCATTACCAAATTTTCTCTTTTCCCCAATTGCCGTCTTTAAAATCGATGTTGTTATTCTTTAACTTAATTACCTTTACCATTCTAAGTTCAGTATCCATGTGTGTCTAGTCTAAATAGACGGTTTACGTTGCCTTGTTCTTTGACTTGTGAATGTTTAAGGCAAGTAGGTAGATAGACATCTGCTTTATGTCTAGTGATATATTTGCAAACCCCAAAATTGGCAAAGAATAAGAAGTTTGAGTTGGAGCTTATATGGTTAAGTCGGCTTTAGTGTCTTATTTTGCAATTTGAAAATCCCTATTTGTAAGAAGGCCAAACTACAGACAGATTGCGGTGAAAACGAAATGAGTCAATAGCAGTAAAAAGTCCTCTCCTTCTCATTCTAGTAAATAACTTTCCCTAAGGAACCCATACTGAAATCACAAAATATTTTTTTGACTTTTGATACAAATCTAGCAGCCAACTTTGCATGGGAAGATGTCAATTTTTGTTTCGACGATGTAGGATTTTCTTGGAGAAAGTAGTTCAGTATGATGGCTAGATGCTTCCGTTAAAGTATTTTGGAGAGTTATTGTCATTTCAGCTTAAATTACCAAAACCAAACTCTTCTGGACGTTTGTTGAATGTTTTATTAGAGTCTATTTCTCCAGACTTAAGTTTGACTATCAACAATTTTCCTGTAATATTAATGATGTTGACTCTTATTATCCTTCCGGATACGGAAAAACATTTATCTTCTTCAATTCATGTATTTAATCTGTAGTCAGAAAGGTCCACATTTATCTGGTGAATAATTAATCACTTGCCTCTATCAAGCTGTCCACGCGCACCGATATTTGCCTACAAATTATGCTAATTATATCGGAGCCACTTAGCTAGGCACGAGGGCATAGAAAATTATACAACTATCTGTTTTAGTAGGGTTGGCGGGATGGTTCTATCGGTTTACTATAAGTGTTTGTTTTTAAAGGAAAACTTTTAATTTTTGTCCTTCATTCCTAAAAAAAATAATTATCCGCCGCGATTTCCTCCGAAAACACTTTTTCACTCGTTGGCATCTTATTTTTTTGCATAGTTGTTAACCGACACCAACGCGTGAACGTGCTTTAACGTGCCTTTTTAGCATGATCTCAGCCGTAAAATCTAGAAATCAGATGTGCAGGTTTCCTCACGATGTTTTCCTTCACCGTTAAAGCAGTCGGTATGAAAATGCACGTAAGTTTCGAAAAACGCATTGGTGCACTGGTAAGGGTTTAAACCCTTGACCTCTGGTTAGGAGGAGGCGTCACCGACGCTCTAATAGCCGAAAACGGAAGGCTTCACAATACGGACGCTTTTGCTGTATTTGAAAACTGTCACATAGAGTATCTAAAGATCGTTATCTGTAGACTGCAGACGCCTGCAACCCTTGGTTACATCCAAACACCGTTGGTTCCGGGAAGCCCGCACATTGGTTGCCCCCCGGCTACTCCTAGATTGGGACTGCGCGGCGACCGGTCCTACATAGCATGGACGAAGATGGACATCCACTTGTTAAGTGATATAATGCCGCTTATAGAGTTATTAGACATATTAGTTATTACATTAGAACTCGTGTGGAGAGAATTATATGTATGATGGTTAGTCGAGATAGTACAAAAGTATAACTTGTTGCGGTCAGATGCACGCAAGTGTAATTATCGGCATAAGGGGCCATCCATAAATTACGTCACACAAATTTCATGATTTTTTGACCCCTCCCCCGTCCTTGTCACTTATGGTCACATCTATGGGACCACACCCTCCCTGGTGTGACGTCACATTGTATTTTGCAATTTTTCGTCCAGAATTGAATAAATAAAAACAGAAATTCCGAAATTACATATGTTTTATTATCTATTATGTGATGTCACAACGTTTATGAGTCCCCCCCGCCCCTCCGTCACTCTCCGTTGACCCTCCCCCTTAACGTGTAACGTAATTTATGGATAGTCCCTAAGAGGCATTCTGTCTTAGCCCTCTAGGATCGACAAGGCACTGAAAACCCATCTGTGGTCACAGATGTCCATTCGTAGGCGGCGTTACCTACTTTTAATCAGGTCAGCCGTCAGTTTTTACCACCTTCCATAATAATAATAAAAAACTTCCAGTTCTATCTGCGCTTTAAAAAAACTTTATATAACTAAGGCTAATTAAAGAAGCGTTTAAGCAACACATTTTGGGCCAAAGTTATCTGAATCCATCCACACGATAAGAAAGGAAAAGAATTCAAAACTTAATAATCCTAGCAGTGAAAATTATATCAGTACAGTATAGGGCTTTCAGGTAGTTGACTGCTTTTGAAAATAAATTATGGAATTCTGCTATTTCTGTTCCCTACATAGCGCTTTTATTGCATTTGTAGAAGACCTTATTCGATTAGATTTTCATTAAAAAAATAATGATAACAATTTTATAATCAGTGTGTCAATATAAGCCAAAAGACGTCCACTGCTGGACAAAGGCCTCCCCCAAGAATTTTCCACACCGACCGGTCTTGCGCTGCCCGCATCCAGTGGAATCATCAGTATGGAAACGACTAACTTTGTTTTGGATTTTGATTCAAATCAGATGATTAGCAGTTTCAAATAGAGAATTATAGGTGATAGCTATTAATATCGCAAACGAGTTATAATATCAATTCGATACATCGATCCCTTACAGCGTTGGTTGGTCAATTAAACCTCAGAGCCAGCAATAATAACTGCAATAAAACCGGTAACGGATGAAGTCTTGTCTTTCATTTTGAACAAATTAAAAGGTGTGGAAAGCTCGTACATATTCTACGTCTACGGGGTACATAACTTTTACTTTTGGCTTCCCGTAGTCGGGTTAATCGGTGTATGTAGCAATACTTTATGTTGGACTTTTGCTCAAGGACCTAAACATCTTTTATTCTATAGGTTTGCTGAAATTGAAATAACATTTTTGGACTTTGTCTTAAACCTTTCTTTTTGTAACATGCTGTATCTGTCCTCAAACCTACCTGTATTTGTCCTCAAACCTATTCTTTTGATTCTATGATCTCATAATACTTTAGCCAAACGAAAACGCTCAAAAAGTACCTCCTTTAAGTACCTTTTAGTACTTTCACTGACGGCCTTTTATATTTCCTTTTGCAACATCCTTTAATCGAGATTACTCTTATCAACCTCTGATGGATTGTTGGAAAGTTTTACCAGCTATCAGTGAACTGAAAGATTTGTCGGTTCCTTGTATCTTTAAGAAGTGCTAAAAAAGTCTGCTGAACGGAAACCGGACGTGCTGACCGCGTATTTGTCCAGAATGTCTGCAGAGTGGCGGCAGCAAATTAACCTTTCAACGCTGGCAATTTTAATTGAGTGAGAATCAGCACACAAATCCGTTACAGATACTGCTATTTTTGTGTAATGAAGAACACAGCTTGAACATCTCTTTGAAAAATAACATAGAACTGAAGAAACTTTTAAGAAAAAATCTTTGTGTTTGTTAAGGATCGTTTTTAGGGTTCCGTAGCCAAATGGCAAAAAAACGGAACCCTTATGGATTCGTCATGTCTGTCTGTCTGTCCGTCCGTATGTCACAGCCACTTTTTTCCGAAACTATAAGAACTATACTTTTGAAACTTGGTAAGTAGATGTATTCTGTGAACCGCATTAAGATTTTCGCATAAAAATAGAAAAAAGACAATAAATTTTGGGGGTTCCCCATACTTAAAACTGAAACTCAAAAATTTTTTTTCATCAAACCCATACGTGTGGGGTATCTATGGATAGGTCTTCAAAAATGATATTGAGGTTTCTAATATCATTTTTTTCTAAACTGAATAGTTTGCGCGAGAGACACTTTCAAAGTTGTAAAATGTGTCCCCCCCCCCCTGTAACTTCTAAAATAAGAGAATGATAAAACTAAAAAATATATATGATGTACATTACCATGCAAACTTCCACCGAAAATTGGTTTGAACGAGATCTAGTAAGTAGTTTTTTTTTTAATACGTCATAAATCGTAAACCGCAATTTACCTACAACGAACTACAAGAACTTTTATATTATGTTACTTGCTGTTACGGAACCCTTCATGGGCGAGTCCGACTCGCACTTGGCCGCTTTTTTTTTAAATATTTTGTGAAACGAATATTTAGATATCAAAGTTTACCATTTGAAAAGAGGAACGATTGAGGTTCTATAGGTAGTTTACTTCTCTCATGGGATTTTTTGCATCTTTTGCTTTGAAGACGTTTTAAGAGGTCAAGAAATCTCAACCTGTTAATAAAAGTACCTGTTCATCCAACTAGCACGTTAAGGTCCTTCGTTATGACCTCTGACCTCTCACCATCGCGGGTCATCGACCCAGGAGCCAGGAGGTGGTCCTGTCAGATCCACTGCCACTCGTGTATCTCACCTTCCTATCATTGTTGTGTAATTATCTTCATATCAAAAGCCGAGTTATATCGCCCGATGCGACCTGTTAAAGTAATTTCATATCAATAAATTCAGAAGCTTCGATCTCGGTAACTATACTTCTTGTAAGTCACTGATTCATCTTCGTGTACTGTAGCTGTGTAGGAACTAATAATTATGTTTTTTAATGTCAGGTGTAATCTAAGTAAAGACGTGGAACCTTTATAATACTAATATTATGTACAAATAATAACTACGAGATGAAACATTAATATCTCATCGAATATCTGACGGCTTGTCAATAAAATCTCGGTCGTAAATATGTGTAAATATTACAAAATTCCCTCCATGCTGGCACAACGCTAACAATCCGACAAGACAATACGCGATATTTTGTCGAACATTCTAAAAAGCCCGAGCTCTGCAGATGAACGTAAACGCCAACCGATAGAAGTTCGAACCGAGCTTGATGTCCATTCGGCTGGACAAGTTATTTACGGCTCCACATTGTGCTTTTGATGGATTAATAGTTTGCTTATTGCCACAAAAACTGTGCCACTATTGCCTGTTGAAAAGTTTAAATGCCTTTAAGGTAGGTATACTGTAAATCGTGATTATACTTACGTATTTTTTAAAAGGTTTTGGTAGTAATTCTCTCGAACTGCGTAACGTGTATAAATTTTTAACATTTAATTTGAAACTTTATCTTTGTTTGCTAGAAGTTTGTTTGTTTGTTTGTTTGTAAACTCTTTATTGATAAAATAAAATATGTACAAAACTTTAACAGGAGTTATATACAATGGCGGACTTATCTCTTACGGGATCTCTTCCAGTCAACCTTACATATTAACAGGAATTGTAGGTAAAAATGTCAAGCAGGAGCAAAAGTCACAAACACGACTTGTTTAAACTTATATATAACTTACAAACAATTTTGAAATATTATATTACTAAAGCATATAAAATATATATAGAATAAATAAATAAATAAATATATATATATATAACATACATACAGTAATATACATATACAATACATTTATGAGCTCAGGAGCCAGGGTTGGGACTCCACAACTTTTCAACCGACTTCAAAAAAAGGAGGAGGTTCTCAATTCGTCGGAATCTTTTTTTTTTTTTTTTTTTTTCTATGTATGTTCACCGATTACTTGAAGACGCCTGAACCGTTTCAAAAATTCTTTTTTTGTTTGAAAGGGTATACTTCACAGGTGGTCCCATATTAATTTTATCGAAATCGATTCAGCGGTTTTTGAGAAAATCAACAAAAACATAGCAAAATTAGAGTTGCTACGATTGAAGTCGGTTGTTTTTAACGTATTCAGCGTGGTCAATTATTGAGTGAGGATTTGAAAGCGGCGAGAGAAGGACTCAACCTCACGTCTGGTGGGAGAGCGTTCCAGAGGCGAGCGGCGTGTAGTATGAAGTATACAAATTACATTTTTTGTTTTATGATAAAAAAACTTATGCCAGACATAAAACAATAACAATTATATTAATACTGTACAAATCTCGAATAAATACAAAAAATAAAAGAATAGAAAATATAAAAATCCTAGAACACATTAGTTTTACATACTGTAAAATAATAATAATATTTTTAACCTTCTCTGCTGGATCGACCAGCGTTCTCTGATCTCAAGGACTAGCTCACAAAGTATGTCTGTTGAATAAGTTTAGCGCTTGTCACTAATACAGAAAAGCATCATTTTTTAAGTACCTATTTGAGACTTTTCGCTAATGAAAGTTATACAGTTAAATCCACAACTGACACAAATACACTAAATGTGTTCATATCTTGTTACGTGTAGGAATCATATAGATACACGATCCACTATTGACTGGCCATGGCAGTTCTTGACTATATAACGATACCATAATATACATATGTATCGTCTTTATAATATAAATACATATTAATATTTATTGTCAATATTGTAACTCTGTAATGTACTATATTAGGGAAATAAAAATTTACTTACTTACTTACTTGATAATTCGCGAAAAACCTATCTATGTATATACCAAACTCTCTTTTATCGTGTGCACTGTGCATAATCAAACGTAACTTCCTGAAGGATATAGTGGGCGAGTACTAGTTGTTTACTAGCATCATCCGTGTTCACGTGCACAAAAAATCATTGCTACGTTACCAAGGATTTCACCCCAATTCTTGGATAGAAAAACTAATAAAGTTGATCCTGAAATAATTTCGATAATATCCTTTAAGAGCATAACTTTCCTCTTTTGCGTCAGGAATTAATAACCTTCAAGAAATGTCGAAGTCCTTGAACTCTTCCCATAAAGTTAATGGTGGTTTTAATTTATCTAACACGGTTGGCTGATTGCACTGAATGGGCGCTTCACTACCACTCTGGATTATCTGGTATTCTGGTATCTATAGATATAGGATCAAAGGGGTATTCAGTATGTTCTGTACTTTCTTTAAATTTTACCTTTTTTTTTTATTTTGGTCGTATTAATATCATAGATTGAAAGAAAATCGAACGTCTAAACTTTGAAACAAATAGAAAAAACTTGAAAATTTCCCTCCGTCTATAATTTTTCTATCAAAAAGAAGTTTTTCGCTGACAATAGAAACACGATTTATGGTTTATGTTTACAATAAAGTGATTCATTCCTTCATTCATACTTGCATCTTTTCTCCTACCTGCGTGATCTCGGCTTGACCCAGAACCCCGCTCTCCGACTCAATCTTCTCTACTTTGCCTGATCTTCAACATGCTACTTATTAAGATCATTTTGCTCTCATGTTTGCTCTCACTAGGTCAAGCCATCGCTTTCTGGGCCTTCCACGGGATCTAGTGCCTTCAACGTTCATCTTACAACAACGAAAATACTAAAAAAAACACGCCATGATTTAAACGTGAACCCATAAAACTTAAAAGGGACTTTGATAAACCACTAGTCGACATTATAGGGAGGATCATAGTCGCACGCGCATGTCGGCACGATTGAGACGTCAGCATTACAATACGTCGTGCGTCCGCGCGTCTGTCTTTGCATTGAGGGGCTATCATTATCATTTATCATGCATTGTGATCTTTAGGAGGTAGAAAGTGTGCTTTCTGTCTGTGGTTATCTGATCTCGTTCACTACTTTGTTAACTTTACAGATTTGTTTTATGTTGTAGTGTTTGCTTGACAATTTCTAGTCCAGAGTTATAGTATGCATATATGATGTTGGGCATAGGCTCGACCAAAATATCATCCCGTAAATATCAGTTATTCATTTCATAGTTTATCTATATTCTATAAGAGGATGCAGGGATATTTTCTTGCAAATTTGAGAGTATGTGTTGACCGATAGGTCATCTATTTCTTTCATTCTACTTCTACCAGTATTTGTCGTTAGAATATTGCGACTATAAGTATTACTCTGTAGCTTTGACAGCATTACTAATGTCTCCAACCTACGACTTACTTGTGAAGTTGTGTCATCACTTCATTAGTGCTGGACGTTTTCAGGTCCGGACTAAATAGTTTAATAAAAAAATTGTAAGCACATTAGACAATATGCTTCACAAGAAAAACTGATTCTTGTCTTAAGATAGGTTTTTTATAATATACAAGCACTTTCTGTTTCGTTTTATTTAAATTAAGTACAATATAACTGACATGTATAATGCAAGGACTTTTTTCTAAGTGAGATTTATCATAGGGAATGAATTATAGGTGAACTTAATTTTCTTTTCTTTAATTGCAGTTTAGGTCAGTTATTTATATATGTAAAATAGCAACAAGTTACCGACATAGATATACCTGCGACACAGGTACAAACGATTACAGGTATAAATATTATAAAATTAAATTATTTTATAATAACTTTCTTAAAACATCTAAGATACCTATTGTAAGATTGACACAAACTCAGTACCCCCCTTAACGCTTGGGTGAGTCCATCACTGGATCTGCCCTCATAAGAAAAAAGCGGCCAAGTGCGAGTCGGACTCGCCCATGAAGGGTTCCGTAGCAGCAAGTAACATAATATAAAAGTTTTTGTAGTTCGTTGTAACTTGAATGAAAGGTAAATTGCGGTTTACGATTTATGACGTATTAAAAAAAAACTACTTACTAGATATCGTTCAAACCAATTTTCGGTGGAAGTTTGCATGGTAATGTACATCATATATTTTTTTTAGTTTTATCATTCTCTTATTTTAGAAGTTACGGGGTGGGGGACACACATTTTACAACTTTGGAAGTGTCTCTCGCGCAAACTATTCAGTTTAGAAGAAAATGATATTAAAAACCTCAATATCATTTTTGAAGACCTATCCATAGATACCCCACACGTATGGGTTTGATAAAAATTTTTTTTTGAGTTTCAGTTCTAAGTATGGGGAGCCCCCAAAATTTATTGTTTTTTTTTCTATTTTTGTGTGAAAATCTTAATGCGGTTCACAAAATACATCTACTTACCAAGTTTCAACAGTATAGTTCTTATAGTTTCGGAAAAAAGTATGGCTGTGACATACGGACAGACAGACAGACAGACAGACATGACGAATCCATAAGGGTTCCGTTTTTTGCCATTTGGCTACGGAACCCTAAAAAAGGCCGCAAAATATACGGAACTCCTTGTAATTTGCGGCCTTCTGCCTAATTAGGGCAGATATGTCACCTGGAACCGTCACCTGGCAAGCGTCAAAGCACCGGTTGAAGCGTACTTTCACCGTGTGATGAATTACGACCAAAACAAAGAGATGGACATGAATGAGGCTATGAGCTGTGAGCAAAAAGTTTCTATTTGGACTGGTCGGTTGTGTTACAGAATGAGATCTAGTGAAAACTTACTGCTTGTATGGAAGAGTCTTTTCGTGTGGCTCAAAAACGGCCTATCCCCCAAGATAGCGATAAGCTAATAAAGTATAGATGACATAATTTGCAGAGTTGCAGAATATATCTACTGGATTTTATAAACATTACTGTACAGTTAGTTGACTTTAGTGCTAATAAAGTGCCTTATTTGCTCTAATACTTTTTAGCAAATAAAAATATCCTATGCTATTATGCCAAGCCTTGAAATTTTTTCAGTGATTATTACATTTTTTCTTTTGAGTATTTAAGTAAGCTTTCCCTAAGATACCTTTATGCTATGAATTACTATGAATCATTCATATTGGATGACTCAAAGTGTATAAACTGTACCAAAAGGATGACTTTTATTTTCGAGGACTTTATTTTTTACATAATAAAGTCCTCGAACCACGATAAGAACCGTGTGAGAACATCGAAAAAATTAATAAGAAGAAGAAGAAGATCGATTAACGTTAATCGCGATTACTACTTGTGTGTTGTTGCCCTCTCGATAGCGCGTTTTAAAACACTAGTAGCGCCATCTAGCTGCACTTTGTAGTACCACTGACCAAAACAAAACACAACAAGGAAATGCACCTTACAATGGGTATAGGTAATATAAATGTTTTGTCATCTGGTAGGTTCCCCTACCAATGAACGCCTTGATCTTCTGAAGACCTGATACTTATGTATAACACACCATAGAAAAGGAAGTAGAACGCACCCTTTTGGTTTGATTAAATGTAAAAAATGTAAATAATAAAAAAAACAAGAATGTATTAAATAAAAAATATTCAGTTACATAAATAGAAGTAGAAACAAAATAACCTAAAAAAATTGCTACGCCTTTTGTTTGTTTGTTTGTTTGCCGTGTTTAAAATATTATTAAAATATTATATTATTAAGTGTCGAAGGGATGCTTTGGGACTTCAAAGATTCCTCGTTCAAAGTTTTATAAGAGTGTTATTTTAGTTTAAAACCCCTTTTAGGGGTAATAGGTGCCACAAGTCAGCATGCGATCACACCTAAAAAGGAGGATGTGGACCAAAAGAGCACTCTATGTCCTGATTTTCAAAGCCCAATTCCACCACTCCACCATATTCCACTCACTCCAAAAAACACTAGATACCAAAATAAAACAAAATCTCCCCAAACAAAATAGTACAAAACAGTATGCACGATGTATTTAATAATTTACGTTATTTGTCGTAAACATTGACTGCGTATTTAACAGGGCTGTTAAAATGATTTATACTTAGATGTTTAGTATGACTTCCGCACGACTGTTAATTTTGCGCACTGCGCGATCAAATATTATAGAGGAAACTATTAAGAACTTAGTAACTGAACTAATTAGCGAATTGCTTGCACTGAAAGCTATTAAAAAGCGAACATTTGGTTCCGGCACACAGAGTTGACCTTAACAAAATGAGTAAGTAGTGACTCTCTAAGATAATTGTTACTTTTTCATAATTGCAACTTTTCTAGAACATAGTTTAGTAACTTTTAACTATTACTTTTATCTCTTTTGAATCCTTTCTTTTTTTATTCATATTTTTTTTTACAAACATGACGTTATATAAATCATCTCTTGACCTAGCATTAAGATGTAATAGAATTTAAGACGTATACCAAAAATGTGTTGGAGGGAGTTTCTTTATTGCCCGTCGTTTCTTGTCACTCAAGAAACCACGGTACCATGAATTTCAAAATACATCAATAAAATGCGAGCAAATAGATTGACCGTATGTCAGCGAAGGGTTATCTTAAAATCTAATTTGGAATAATGAGGCTTTTCTAACACTGAGGAAATCGTTTGCAGCTCCATCGCCATACAGACCAAGACACATCTGCAGTGTAGACTCTACCACGTTGGTGGATCTAACTGAAGTAAAACAAAGAGCCGTCGATGTTATAACACATTGGGTCAAAGTTGTCTTAGTAGTTACATCGAGACAGGAGGAAGACGATGGTAGCATAATCAATTATCTAGGAAGGTTTGACTTTCCGAAACCGGGTACGCTTGAAACTCGTTCAGCAGCATGCAAAAAATCAATTTCAGGACTCTTATATTCTGAGTAATTTCCTCAGACTCATAAATTCATTGCACTAATTGAAACTACAATAAGGTAGGTTACTGACTTAAGGTTCTTATTGCTCCATCAGTTGTTATGGGTCACATAAGATAATCGCCATCATAGTGTGGGCGGATTCATCACCTCCTACGCTGGTGAGAGTCTTTCGCTAGCGGCTTTTACAATGTGCCGAAATTAACTTTTGTTTAAGATAAAGAACCGATCAATTATGACAGGTGACTTAAGAAAAGAGTGGTAGAACAAATGTCTTGATAGTTGATCCGAATAATAACCTGGATTATGTTTTTAATCGCCATTTAAAT
Source organism: Coleophora deauratella (assembly GCA_958295455.1). NCBI lineage: Eukaryota > Metazoa > Arthropoda > Insecta > Lepidoptera > Coleophoridae > Coleophora > Coleophora deauratella. The sequence goes on from OY282388.1 coordinate 1,351,304, forward strand.
AAATACCTCGTAGAAATCAAGATTTTTGACTCATAACTAAGATGTAATAGCATGAAAATGAAAATGAAAAATGTAAAATAGTTTATTTCCTTGAACTATTTTTCATTTTTCAGCATAAAAGACTTTTTTCTTTCAAGTTTGTTTGGGCCTATCATTTCCTCTAACTCCTCAAACGCTTCCCTTCACGGTGGCGGGTACACGAGTGATAGAAAGTAGGAACCTCGTATTAGGTAGAAAAAAACCTTCGAAAAGAATACATTGCTACCTACTTCGAATAAAATAATTTCATTTCATAAGGACGGTGTAATGGCCATCACTAAATAAATCGGTTACAGATAGATTAGTGTGTGCTGGTCCTTCGAGCTGGTATTTCAAACGTGCGTCTAAATGTCAATGTGAAGCCGCCTCATCCATAACTATAAATTAGGGGCCCGTAATTCCATGCGCGTGAACCCTGTAATATCTATTATCAGCCGCGGCGGCGTGGCCATTTTGGCGCGTGGGTTCTGCGCGCAATACTTAAAGTAACACTTCCTGCTCGAATATTGGTTTAAAATTGTACAATGTGTAAAAGCGCTAAAGTTGGCAGCATAATTTTTATAGAGCTCACTATTAGAGAGTGTTTTATTTTTATTTTTGCTCTTCCTGAAACTGTATTGTTGATAACATACATTGTATTAGTAATAAAGTATTATTTTAAAAAATGTGTTGAAGCGAGTTTCTTTTGGGCTCGACGTTTCTTCTCGCTTCGGAAACACTTCCCGAATCGTTGACTACATCTACTTAAACATAGTGAGGGTACCGGAGGCCCAAACCCCCCTCCCCCTCCCCATTCCCCCATTCCCCATCCTATTTCAAAGGTCGGCAACGCACTTGTGACTCCTCCGGTGTTGCGGGTGTCCATGGGCGGCGGTAATCGCTTACCATCAGGTGATCCGTCTGCTCGTTTGCCACCTATCACATAAAAAAAAAAAAAAACATCTACTTAAATAAAAAACATTTTGATTTTGTATTTGAATTTTTAATGTTAATTTGGTTTTCGGTTAAAATTTTGTTTCCACGGTAACGATAACAATAGTTGAACTGCAAGTTTTTTACATAGTACTGATACATCAGGAACACTCCGATAGTCTGTTGCGTAAATATGACGTTTGAATTCGCGTAAATAATAATATAATAATATCTGGGACAAATCACACACGGTCATCTGGCCCCAAACTAGGATTCCCAATATCTTGGGAACCAGAGACTGATATACATACACATATACATTTAAATAGATACATATTAGATATAATACACCCAGACTCAGAGCGAGCAATTCTGCTCATCACAGAAAAGTTTGCCCTGTGTGGGGATCGAACCCACGACTCTCGGATCAGAGGTCAGGATCGCTAACCACTTAGCCACCGAGTCAGTATGACGTTTGAATTCGCGTAAATGTGTGTCTTGTGTGACTTGCTTGCGCTACAACAAGCCCCGGATCTTATCCGCAGGAAGGCGAGGTTGTATTTAGAGAGCGTTATGAAGTAGAAGTATAATATAGTGTGGTTCGGAAGGTTGTAAATCAAAGTTTCGATATTAGCTTGTATCAGTAATTGGCCTTGAAAAAAAATTAAATTTTATTTCCGTAATGTTGCTTAATCGAAAGATATTTCACCATATCGAATATTAGTATCATCCGTATATATTGAAAGGCTCGACCATATAATCCGATGACCTGAGGGTCAGATGAAAATCTCGACTCATGTTCGCCGACCAGTAATTTTCAATTTTCGAAACTGATAACATTTGGTGAATTAATTTCTTGATGATAGTGATCTTCTGATGAGGCGTCACTAAAATGTTTAACCTCTGGGTCATATAAGTACCTAGTCTTCGGTAAGAATAAAGGATTTTAAAAAAAAGCTGAATTTTATACGATTTTATTAAATTGGCATTTGCTACTCAAACTCAGAATGTTTTTTTATTTTATTTAAGTACCTAGATGCTTTACACATTCTTTGAAATCGTATTTTTTTCTATCTAGTACTAATTAGAAGTATTTTAACATCTCTGTATTTGTAAACACTTGGAATGCAATAAATAATTGAATTGAATTTGAAGTCCCATACCACGCGGAACTTGTACACTCAACGTTTCGGGAAGGGTTTTTGTTTTATAAGATCCGTGTCGCAAAAACGAGGACATTGTGGGTTGTATACGAATAATTATGTTGTACAAGAAGAAATTATGTAAGGACGAAGAAGTTCTAAAATGGTCGCTAAAGCACAAACTCCATAAATTAGTTAACATCACCTCATATAAACAAAACGGTAACCGCTGACAGTTTTATTTTATAACTTTTTAAACATAAATCCCTCAGCATATGAAGTACGCCAGCTGACGCTGTAACTTGGCGCTGTGGCCAGTAATTAGGTCGAATCTTACGCCCTGCTTAGTTTTAAAGCTCCATCCATGTGGAAAACAGCAATAAGGTTGACCATTCGGTCTTAGCTGAATTGTCTTGAATTAATCAAGAGAACTGTTGACCGTGAGGTCTTGATGCGTGCGGTATTGGAAAATTACCGTGCAATATTAGATAGATAGATAGATAATATCTTTATTTTGCTTTCGAGGCACAAATACATCAAATGAATTACACACTCAAAAAACAAAACACTGTAAATGATCAAAACAAAACAAAAATAGAATCAAATACAGCTTGAAACATCGCATCGCAAAAACTTATATATATACATATATATTGCAGTAAGGAGGTTCTTTGAAGATCGTCATGACGATATAAAGAATGACAATTATGATTCATTACATAGTTTTTACGAAAATAAAATCTGTTATTAAAACAACAACCCAAGACTTCATTCTCTTAATATGTACTTTATAATTCGCAAGAATGCAATATAGGTACGGTATTGGAGTTATATGAATTCACATACAGTGCATGGTCACCCTAAAACGTAAAGTCCGGCTTAGCCTACTTTCTGAAATGTTGGCGATTGGCGCCTCCTTGTGGTCATCTCGGAGTCTGGCTTTTATTGACAATATATTTGAGAGACTGAAACGCATTGAAATCCTTAAGCATCAAGTCATCAGTTTGTTAACAAAATGTTATGGTAATTTCAACAGCCCGTGCAAGCACAACGAATTTGATGTGCTGACGAACCCAGCTTAGCCCAGTTTCTGTGTCGGTAGTCAACACAAGATCACCAATAAGACGAATTTTATGATTGGCCTTAAAAAAATGTTTCTCTACGTGTTTGAATCCAAAGTAACGAGATCCGAAATATCACTAAAATTACCACCTGCATGCAACCTAAATCATTATTCTTATCGTTAGGAATTTAAATAAAATAAAAAATAAATTAAATATAACGAAATTAAGGTTAAGAAAATTACTTAATTTGATCAGATTACACAAAACTGATCTTAGACAGCATCTTTTGCTAAATTGGCGCAGATCTCTCTCCAATTTTTCGCTCCAGCTAACTGATCTCAATGAAAATATTTATGTGTACTGAATTTGAAATCTAAGCGTACTTGTGATTGAGAGTAGTTTGACAGTAATTTATCGATCGATCTCGTGGAATCGCTTCTTAAGATTGATCGCGACTATCTTGCATAGACACATTCTTTCAAACGCATGCATCATCTCCGGATCCATTCATTCATAAGCTCCATAATACCGTCATTACTCGCTATCTTTGCTTCTACAAAAATATTGAGATTGATTTTTTCCATCAACATATCCGTAATGGTTTTCATTTGCATACCGTTATCGTTTTGTGTATCGAACGAAACCGTTTTCGTATCTTTATTCTAAATCCATTTAGGAATGAATTTGCACTTGAATCTGGTTTTGGCTAATGCATTTTTTCTGGCAAGTGTTTTGCGTCATGTTTTAAAAGTTATTAATGCGCTGCTTTAGTGAGAATCTTGAACTGAGTAGATCTACCACACTTTTTTTTTCCGCTTTATACTTACATTAGCATCACATTGAAAATTTAGATCAGAACAGTTTATAGTACAAATAAACTGAATTCAATTAATCTTACTTTTAAAATTTCCAGACAGAATACCTACATAGTTGTTTACGCACATTTACTACATTTCATCTCCAACGCCATGTTTTATAACCTAGTTCATTGAATAAACAATCAAACTATTAACATCTCTCGATATTTACACGCAAATCCATTAGATTACATCATCAATGTCCTAAATCGATTCGTCGGGACAGGCGACGGGAATCGATTCGATACGGGCCTAGTCGAGCCGACCACAGATTAAAATTAAATAATAATGGAGCTAACACCCAGCCTTGCACCTAATCGTGTTATCCAGCTGTCAAAGTAATTACATGTAGCCATCATGGAAGATTAGAGGTTTGATTGAACTTCGCTATAGTTCCACTACTAATTGTTTAAAATTTCTACAGTTTTACAAAGCTTCTGATTGCCCCATATTCCCTGATCGTAAGTGATGATGATGATTTTGCCGAAAGTAAATTCAATGAAGATACGTAAGTTTCCTTAACAACCAGTTGGGGCACTAGTCCTTTCCAATGTGTCGGGAAAGTTATATAGTATCGAATAGTTGTTGTAGGGCTGGTCGGAATTTTTCAACTCGAAAGGCTTTTGAGTTCTGACATAGCTTACCACTACCGAAAACAAGTCTAGTAAATATTACACAAGCGACACCAACGACTCAAAGAGATGTGTATTTTAGATTTTTTCTCAATACTTTAATAAATCCACCCACACGCCGCCCTTTCACCCAAGATACCTTACCTTTCTTCTACTACAGACTACCTCCAAAACTTTAAATTCTTCATGACAATAAACTTCGAGCCTGTTACCTTTTGTTGATGCTTTCTTCGTGCCCGTTATTCTATCACTGTCCAGTGAGCCATCATCTGATAAAATCTACCATCCCATCACGGCATGGCCGTGCTGTGGCTGTGCTCTGAGCTTTATCTTATCTGTACATCTCAATGTGCTTACGCAAGAGTTGACGGAGATCATTTGGGCAGAATTGGAAAGTCATTGATCAATTTATTATTGTCTTAAAATTTATTTTTCTTATCTGACTTGAGCATATAAATGTTTTACGAATAGGAATAGGTATATGGTTTCTAATTCAACACAAGGCACGAGAATTTAAATACAAAATAATTGCATTTTCAGTACTTAAATGGTTTGGCTCTTTCACTTTTATTTCGATAGTCTTATTTTCGTCAGATCTTAACAAATCCAGGCCTTAATAATCAGATAAGAATCATGCTCAACAAAAATGTTCTAAACTGCAAATGAAATATTTTCCTTGGTTTCCCATCTCTGCAATCTTTACAGCCTCTAAAAGCGATACAACGGCTATTTATACACCCATTTTCTAGTTTCCTACCAACTTTACCACTCTTCACTTAATTTTAATCACATCATAAGGTTCCATTATCATATTTACTCTCAGACTGTTCCCATTCACAAATCAGGGAAACAATAAAATAAATCCCCCGTTATCAAAGGAAACTCTAAATCCCGATTGTGTGCGAGATATCTAACTACCCAGTACCCAGGTCAGGCGCGTGGGCAGCAGGGCAGACACCCACGTGTCTAGCCTTCGCTTCCGGTGGAGTCTAGGCTAGGTTTTACATTAGAATATTAATTTTGATTCATAATAAACGACAGAAACCATTGTTGTTTGTGAAAATACAACTTAATTAGGTAAACGGAAACTATTTTAACATACGTGTTGTGAGGGAAGCTGAAAAGAGAGATTTGCCTATCTGTGGACGTTTTTGGTTGCTACTCTGGTTCTGTATGGACTGACAGCAGATTAGAAGTTAGATAGCTATAGATCATCTGGCATCCTTTTCGCACTGAATCCGATCGTTCCTTATTCTTATCGTCAAGGATACAAGTTTCACTTTCTTGGTTATTTTTGCTGGTAAAAGTCGGATATGGGTAACCTAAATAAAGCATAAACAAAAGTTATCTTCTTAAAAGAACATTAAACGATTACAAATATACAGGATGTAACAAAATTGGTGTAGGACCCGTTAACTGGGGATTCTACTCATTGCACTGAAAAACTTTTGTTCTACTTTTGTTCGTAGACTTTGATCAAATCACAAAAAAAATTTTGGACATTTCATACAAATTGATCATCTGTTTTGCCATTTTTGTATGGAGAGTCCAACAAGTCGTAGAACAAAAGTTGTTCAGTACGACGAGTAGAATCCCCAGTTAACGGGTCCTACACCAATTTTGTTACACCCTGAATTCAAGTTTTCAGGGTACAGTTCACTATCAATTATTAAATCGACAATCGAGTTGCATTGACAACTTTTATGGAATGTCACAATTAACCGTGCGATCTCACGAGATTCACGGTGGATGCTTCGTGCTCTGCCCTCCATACAGTGGCGTAGCGTGGGTTTTCGCCGCCCGGGGCTGATCGAAAATTTGCCGCCCCTTTCTATTCTGATCATTAGTAAAAAAAAAAAGTCAACATAATATAATGCATGCTACGATTACTGGCCAAGAGAGAATCGGTAGGACTACGAGTAAACAGTCAATTACTCGTCGACCCACTAGTGGGACAATGCGGTGGGACCACGAGTCGGGAGCGAAATAAAATTCTCTCTTCAGCTGTTAAAAATATTCTTAACATTATGATAATATTTGCTAAACACTCTTCAAGTTTATAATATATTTTAATAAGCCCAGTGAGCCAGACATATAATAATTATGTATCTCTTTTTTAAAGTCTGGGTCTGTTGCAGCTACAAAAGTACGAAGAAGTACACGCTCAAGTTTGCACTCTTCACTGTCAGTAATATCTTGAGGAACGTGATCTAAGTCCAGTTCATCGACGCCTAATAACACCTAATAACACTAGGTAAAAAAAAATGTGGCGCTCGCCGCCCCTATCCATGTGCCGCTCGCCGCCCCTATCCATGTGCCGCCTGGGGCCATGGCCCCCCCGGCCCCCCCCACGCTACGCCACTGCCTCCATATAAGGAAAAAGGCCGTAAAGCATACAGAGACATGTCATGATGCCAAGGGTTTACCAACTGAGGGTAAAAAAATTATATAAAAAAATGATTGAGGGTAAAAAAAACAACATATACTTTGCGGCCTTTCTTAAGAGGGCAGTGTTGCACTTAGCGTAATCTGCAGGCGCACGCGTAGGGCATTAAGATTTACACGTAACGAACGCGATCACTATATACCTTTAGTAATCAGTGATGCAGGTTTTGTCGAAAATCGACATGACTTCCTTCACTGTTAAAACAATCTAGATATTAAATAACATCACTGGGAGAAGATTTAGGGACAGAAATTTCCTGAATCAGTTTCGTTATCGCCTCTATAACCAGGGGTCGGCGCTAACTGCAGCGACACAGCGAAAGCTAATCTGCTGTTATCGAACAAACATTTCTAAATCGTAAGTTTTTGGTTCCAAATAAATATTTTTTCATTTCATTTATTTAAAAATGTTGTCTATTACCTCTATAGTACCTTACAGTACTGATGGAATTTACTAATGGCATCAGTAACTAACCATAATTTACGCGAACAATGGTATAATGACACAACAAACGTTTATTTTACGAGACAGACGAATAAATTGAAATATACTGTAATTTATAGTGATCTAAACTAGGTGCATTGAAACCCGAGAGCAGCCTTTACTGGCGCAGTTTGATGTAAATTCAGTAAATAAGAACAACACTAATAAAAATCCTATTAAAGTGTACCGTTTTGATATACTTACTTAGTGCGAATTTCACGTTCAGACCATCAATCAATCTAATAATGATATATGACCATACGAACCTAGGGGAAAGTTTTTCAGAATATGATTCTGAAAAACTTTCCCCTAGGTTAGGCATCTATGAATTGTAGAATCTGTTCAATTTTAATATGATGTCAAAAGTAGATTCTGTCGTCCTTTTACTCATCTGTGAAATCCACATGCGCAAAACAAAATACAATACATTAAATTCAACTCTTTTTTCATCATTTTCGTTAGAGCTATTTAACATCAGACTTGGCTTTAAAACTTAAAACTTTTACGTGAAAAGATTTATAATACGTTGCAGTTTTCACATTGCTTGTTTTATAAATACATACTTCTTTCTTGGCTTTATTTTTTATCAAGATCATACAAAATTCGCCTATACATATTCTGGATAGAACAGAATCATAATTCTAAGAAATCACGAATTATGTCATAACGTAATAATTAAAACCATTGATTGTGTCATACAGCTATGATAAATGCACACGTCTATTTGGTTGTGCCCGCGCAGTTTACTGACATCATCACACCATAAAGAGAATTCGGTAAATACGAGTAAAGAGATACATTGTTTGCTATTACTTTCTGCACGTCTCAATTCGAAATTAAACATGGCACAATATTATACTTTTTGTCGACGTTTAAGCATCAAACAACTTTTTTGCAAATCTTTATTTTAATTTGACTTTCGCGGAAGACTAGGACTCGTTTAGTTGACGTGTTAAAGGCATATCAAGGATGAATATGATATGATAAGCTAGAGAAGATGGAAACACGAAAAAGATTCTGGTACAAGCCAGAATAAAGCTTACTAGAATTAATGATTAATTGCGTCCAGAAAACTTAGTCTGTATCAATCAGATGCGCCTTTTCTTTGCCAAAACTAAATATTCTAGTAACAGAAATGCAGATACCTACAGTGCACTTAACCTAAACAAAACATACTCTCTATACAACCTTATTTCACATCACATTAGAAACACAAAGCCAAAACAAAAGCTTCTTATACCACCAACAGTTAGCCAAAGTCTAGCCGCTAGAATACAGCGTGCAAACCTTTAAGCTAATCGATTGCGACGCGCACCCCTCAGTATGAATTGCACAATGCATCACATTGTAGTAACTATACACAGCACAGTGCCCATTCACGAGCGCCTGCGCACCGGCCGGCCGCGGCGATAACATCACTTGCGCGCGCGCACGCGATCGTAACTATGTCTACGATGCGCGATGGGAGTGCTGGAGATTTTCGATATAAGGTATACAGGGTCCTATTTGTGTTAAATCAGACCAAATACCTAGTGATTTTTTAAATATAGCACGAACTTGAAAGTAATCTAAACAATATAACTAAAAACTACAGCAATTACCTTTTAGGAATCCAGCTAATTCCAACGACACCTCTTGTTTTAACCTGTTTTGGCTATAGATACGACTAAGTAAATTGATCCACTTGTAGATACATGAATGCATGGGAACGTAATGAATTTCAATGTATTTCTTCTGCTTCACAATACCATGTTAATTTAGTACAACGTAGAATAGGAACGTAATCTCAAAGGTCTATTTAGTCACCATAATCATCGCAACTGCAAAATATCTCTCATTACATTTTACCATATCGTATATAACACCTATAATCTGTGGATGTAATAATGACGTCAAATAAATATGAAGGCGTGATTCTCACACGAGGAAGTAGCCTGATAATAAACTGCAATCGCTGGCAGATTTCGATGAATATGGAATAAGGGATACTAAGCTTGTAAAATTGATGAGAATGAGTTAAGGAATATATGAGTCCTATTGGCCGGAAAAGTTATGGTAACGTCTTTATTGCTAAGTCGTTTAAAACTTCATACTACAATATCACCTTCTATTAGAATCTGAATATATAGGAACCCTTCTTTGAGTGCGACCAATTTAACAAAAGCTTCATTGCGATCATAAATTGCAGCAGGGGCAATGTTTTGGCTCCAAACTATGTTTCTCTGTAATGAGGACCATCATCGTGTTAAGTGTAGTTATAACTTCTTTCATTTTACTTTTAACTTTTCGAGTCATACCCACGCCGATTTGAAAAATCATATTCGTCATCTACAGAGTCTACTGACTTGACTGAAAATCCATAATAACAAAATCACTTCCTCCAAGCTCAAGATCATGTTGGAGGCTGAGAAGTTCTATGGACAATTAGTTATACACCTCATCACAAAAATCTGTCACTAACATATCTAAAGACCCAAGAGCCAGATCAACTCGACCCTACACTAAAGAGATAACAGATGTCACAGTGTACAAGATTTAAGAAATACATCCAAATAATTATAACTCCTTTAAAAATGGAATTTAATTTGCCATGTTCTCTGAGTCTCCAAAGAATAGCAAACATTGCGCAATGGCATGGGGATTTAGAAACAATAGTACGTGACCTATCGGTCATGCGCAGTGTTGAGTTTATAATTGCAAGTTGAAAGCTGCTGCAGCTTCCGGCCCACGGTCACGACTTAGCTTACTGCATTCCTGCGATACTCGCAGTGCAGTGCAGGGCTGTATATCACTTGGGAAATTCGTACTGTTAGTGTTCATCTCGTCAGGTCGTAAGAATTGAGCTTTCACATGAAATGCCTGGCATATCGTCGCGGAGTTCCGATGAAACAGTGTCGACGGAGTCCCGCTTTGTTCTGTCAAAAATGTTTACGACCATTTTGTTTATTTTCGAACTCCTTGACTTTTTTCAAGTTAACTCAGTTTAACTTCAAAATCAAGCTCCTTCCTTCAAGAGATATAAGTACATTTTCGTGACCATTATATTTCTGAAAATGTAAAAAATAATGATATCCATATATGGTCACGATTATAATTTCGCTTGCCCTATTTTCATGTCATGCCTTTCATTGTATGTCATCAATCTTAGAATTTAACATTTATTATACTTTTAAGTTGTTACTTGTAACTTATGCAAGTCGGCGACCCTACACCCCGCACCCAAGTTATCCGGTACTTAGCCGTGCAAATACTGTAAATACCGAGAGTTTTATTTGAAACTACGACGTTTACAATGCCGGATGAAAAATACTCAAGCTAATAGGTATTATTACAAAACAAAAGTTTACTTAACGTTTTATGTTTATATTTTTGCTTTTATAATATCAGTGATGCCCTGTAAGTTGCAATAAAGATTTTATCTATCTATCTATCTATCTAAACAGGAAATAAAAAGCGAAGCAAGGAAGAAACTGTAAAAGAGACTAAGCAAAAGCTCAGTAATAAAATTGATCTCTGGAATATTTTCAGGGAAATTAGAACTTTTTTTTACATCCGAAAAAATACACGCGATCACCTCGCTCCAAACTAGGATTTTATTTTATTTTAACATGTTCGGAAGACCAACAACTATATTTAAAATTAAAAAAATAGAAAGCGTATTATGGGAAACTTAATTATATACCTTAAAGTACATAAAACTTATGGAAAACAAACAAATATATGGTAATAATCAAATAACCCAAACACAGCAAACAGATCTGTTTATCACACAAATGTTTGCCCTGATTGAGGTTCGAACCCCATTTGCCGTACCACAATAAATGCCTTTGAGAAATAATAAATATCAGATTATTATTGTGACTTTGATTATACTCCTTAACTACATACTCGTATCTTCTAATTTAATTTAATGGATTTTATTATCTGAAATAAAATTTTATTTATTTACAGCTTATATTTATTCTCGAGAATACCGTAACTAAGTAAGCCTTACAATTTTCTCATTTACACTAAACACCATTAAAACGCTATACTTACTATTAGAACTGCGCACGCGTCGCAAGCCGGCACCGACACAATATTTCACTTCCTCCTCCAGCGCAGCTCCACCTCATAAATATCTCTAAGCGAATTTATGGTCATCGACCAACTAAGTGGAGGTTAATTCTGTTTGCTTTGTGTCGGACTGGTGTCGGTTGTCGGGTGCCGGCCGCGCCCAACATTCTAGATCTAGACCAGATTGAATGGGGGTATTAAGTTTTTATGATCGTTCTCGCAGTATACTGTAAAAGCTTTGTGAATTTACACAGCAAGAGAGACGCTGGTTTGTGGGGTTGTAAGCACACCTTACCAGTTAACTATACAAGTTTTAACCAAATTGGAATACGATCTTAGTGGGGCGACAAGTCATCAAGCTGAACAGGTTTTGGTCTACTCCTTTGCTTGAATACGATAACAAACAACAGTTTTGGACATGTTATACTAACAAATCGATCAGCTGATTTACCAACTTTGTATGGAAAGTTGCAAAAGTAATCTTTTGTAAAAAGATGAAGATTTTGATCGGGAGCAGTAAAGGTTTTTGTTTCGCGTCATGTTTTATGCTACCTTCGGGCTCTAAAGACTATTTATTACTATGTCTGAGAATAACGAAGTTTTTCTGATAACAAAAAAATACTATTTAAAAGAATGGATACAGCACAGCATCTACGTAAAAAAAAGAATTTTATTACCATGTTTTATCATCAAATCTTGATGGTTTTTAGGGTTCCGTAGCCAAATGGCAAAAAACGGAACCCTTATGGATTCGTCATGTCTGTCTGTCTGTCCGTCCGTATGTCACAGCCACTTTTTTCCGAAACTATAAGAACTATACTGTTGAAACTTAAGTAAGTAGATGTATTCTGTGAACCGCATTAAGATTTTCATACAAAAATAGACAAAAAAAACAATAAATTTTGGGGTTCCCCATACTTAGAACTGTGGGGTATCTATGGATAGGTCTTTAAAAATGATATTGAGGTTTCTAATATCATTTTTTTTAAACCGAATAGTTTACGCGAGAGACACTTCTAAAGTGGTAAAATGTGTGTCCCCCCCCCTGTAACTTCTAAAATAAGAGAATGATAAAACTATAAAAAATATATGATGTACATTACCATGCAAACTTCCACCGAAAATTGGTTTGAACGAGATCTAGTAAGTAGTTTTTTTTTTAATACGTCATAAATCGTAAACCGCAAATTACCTTTCATTCAATCAACTCAAATATAAAAAATATAGAGTTCAAGACATGTGTGATTATGAATTTATACGGAACCCTCGGTGCGCGAGTCCGACTCGCACTTGGCCGGTTTTTTTTTGCTAATTTCAGAGAAAATTGAAGACAATACAGTAATACAGTACATGTACATAATATTATGTCTCCATTGGTAAATGTCGTAATCTACAAAGTAATTGTATCATCCGATCAGTAGCCAAGACCCGTAACAAACTCTTTACATAATTACAATATTAGATTCCAACCATCTGTGCCACTAACGTTCTATCTCCGTATCCAGACATCAACTGTGTCACTATCATTGTCTGTGACATTTCTGATAGGAATGTAATCTATGTTCTTGCTGATACCTTGTTTAATGTATTTTGCAGAATGTACATGTTTGTTTCGCTAATTGAAGGTTTGTTTAATTCCTAGGTTTCATAAATTATGATAGTTACTTCGGTATTAGCATTACATATTTCATTAGAATTCATTTAACGAAGTAGTTTCTGAGTAATATCGAGAATCTATTAATTGAAGTTTCACCACACATTTATTACAACTCTTAAATATTTTTCTGTTAAACTTATTAAAATCGATAGATACAATATTTCAGAACTATTTATATTTATTATTTTTTCTTTAGGTAAGATATAAGATAAAAAGTCTGTCTAGAAAAAACTCTGCGGTACTGCAGTGCCGAGCATTTTTAAAAGTCAATGAAATATTCATAGGTTTAATTTTTTATATTTCAAAATCTACTGTACTTATAACTTGTACGAAACCAGATTGTGTAATAAAATATTTTAAGGAAGCGAAATCATTAGTCTTTTATAAGTTTATGTCACACCTGTTTTCCAGTATATCCCATCCAATCTTTAATTTTCCAAGAAAGGACAAGCGATAAATCGTTGAACAGTTATTAATTAAAGAGTCATTGCTGGACAGCCATTGCAATAGGACAGACAGTCCACAGACGAAGTCGTCTGACCACTCACTGATATAATTGCTGCTAGCGTGGCCGTTAGCACGTCAGATATTGAAAATAACTGCTTAGATCAGAGTGACTGTAGAGTTAACTGTCCAGAATACTTGGAGCACACCTCGATTTGATAGGAAATAAATCATACTATCTTTGTCAATGACATTTAATTAATCTTGTACAATTTTCTTCGTAGGTAGTTGTTTCTTCTCGAATATGAAATAAATATGGGAGTAGATCAGCACACCAACAGTAGAGATTCTTTGGGTTAGAAAAAAAGCTGTAGGTACTGCTTAGATTTTACTTTCATGCTATGAATCGAATTAGGTTTTTTATTGATTACAGAAGCAACTTCATAAAAGAAGATAATCCAGAGTAGCTGACTAAAACAAAGAGTTACTATTAGCCAAACTGTTTAGTGTGTATATTGTTTATATTTTCCTGTTTATGTTGTGCAATAAAGTGTTTTCATTCATTTATTTATTTCATCTGGAATTGATAATCAAAATCTTTCTACATGCTTTGCTTTTTAATTGCATTCCACATATTATTTTCATTGCAACGCTCATGTAATTTATCATCTATGGTCTGAAGAATGTACAATACATCTTGTCAACTAATCAAGTTATACGTAATTGAAGGCTTAATTTAATATTCAAATTACACAAATCTACTAACGTATGCTTCTTCTATTTAATATTTATAATTCAATATTGAGTGTTACTTATGACTTATGCTGATGACTTCGACTATAAAGGTAGACTTCCGATGCTAGCGGCCGATACGACAGACGCGCGTGACTGTCGCACGCGACAGTACTAAACACCAGAAATTTATGGAAGAGCCGCGCGCGTCTATCGCGGGGTAGGGAAGCGGCGCCATACATTTTCTAATGTTCAGTATTATCGCGTGCGACAGTCGCGCGCGTCTGTCGCATCGGCCGCTAGCATCGGAAGTCTGTCTTAAGGCATGTAATGATGATCATTATGAATATGTCGTTCCACATCGATCAGACACAGGTCAATTAGAGATGATTGCTCTGTCACGGACGGATGACAAAATGGTTGTAGTAAAGCTAAGGGCGACTGGATTGATGGAAATGTGGATGTTGTCGATGATCAATAGAAAGCTGTAGCTAGACGTCATAAAATTTTATAACTGCCTTTGTAATTTAGTAAAAAAGGTTTGTACATCAACAGATTGAGTAAACTTATTACTAGATACAGTGAAAGATTGCAAACTGACTCATGACCTAAAATATTATATTAAAGTGTCATTTGTATGGTTTCAGAATCGAAATTTGAGTTATG
Source organism: Coleophora deauratella (assembly GCA_958295455.1). Classification (NCBI taxonomy): domain Eukaryota; kingdom Metazoa; phylum Arthropoda; class Insecta; order Lepidoptera; family Coleophoridae; genus Coleophora; species Coleophora deauratella. The sequence continues at coordinate 1,366,434 of OY282388.1, forward strand.
AGCCCGATGACGATTTAACTACTAAACTGGACTCACTCAGCAGGTAAATGGTTGGCCGTCTTAACTACAGATCTGTGGTTTTAATTTCCAACCAGAATCCAGAGAAAACTCTTTTGTGATGAGCAGATTTATTAGGTCTATAACTGGGTGTATTATAGCTACGTATTTAAAAGTACCTATCAGGGATGTTGCGAATATCCGCATCCACAAATGCTGAGCTTCCGCTTCGATTTTGACATCCGCATCCGCAATTTTCAATGAGGATGCGGATCTAGGGCAGCACACCTAATAATTGTAATATTTAGTTTCAAGGATTTAATTTTGTTCATTGTATAAGAATTAATTTCATGTTTTTTTCATTCAAATTATTTATTTTCAAGTAAGAAACAAAGTACATCATTACACCAAAGGCAGCAAAGTTACTTTTTATGAAATATAAAGGTCCATTTTAACTTTTATTATTAAGTATATCATTATTTAATCAAAAATTTAGGGATTACTATCGTTTTATTTTTATTTATACGCACCCATACAAATTTTCTTTAAAAAATCTTAAGATCCGCATCCGTAACCGTATCCGCGGATATGAGCCTTTAAATATCGGCATCCGCATCCGCGGATTTAAAAAAGTCTGCATCCGCAACATCCCTGGTACCTATATGTTTGTCAGTGTTTGGTTTCCATATTACAGAGAATCCTAGTGTGCCTAGCTAGAGCCGGACGACCATGTAACATTTGACCCTGACTATTAAAAAAAGTAGTAATGTACACACACATACAAAATAATGTCCCATCAATACCAGCAATGCCTCTTAGTTGCATAAAATAAAAGCCTACTTACATTTATGGTGCGATCGTTAAGTTTCTACAAATGTTAAGTCTGTTGTGCCTGCGTTACTGATTGCATTGCAAAGGTGTAAGTTTCACAATTGGAAAGCATTATGGTTAATTATCGCCAAGAGTAGTGAGTAGGTCACTACTTCTATTGCATTGCAGACTCGTCGTAGATCAAAGGGGACCGCTGAACTGTCAACTGGACTTTTATTTATAATTGCAGCTTTATCTCATTCATTGGGTTCTTCATTCATGTATGCAGCAATCTAAAAGCCAGTTTTATGAGCTTACTATTTGTCCCTATTACCATTCACACACATTATTCATTCATTATCCGCCTGCCTGAACAGAGGGGATTTTCGTATGTAAAAATGTATGTGTCTACATACTCATAAGTTTGTATGAACATAAGTTTCATTGTAACCTCATGTAGCCAACTTATACTCACTTACTAACTAATATGGTTATTGGGAAAGGCTGAATAACAATTACCAACTAAATTATATACTTATTACTTCAAACAACAATTTAATAATTAATATGCAATGCGTTCATACGTATCTGGTCTGATAGTTCTTCTGAAGGTTCATAAAGCATTTATGGTTGGACTACATTTTACTGTAAGTTTTTCGTGGGTCACACATACATAATTTATTATTTGCCGAATATGTGTGTATGTGTATACTACTCGTACGATTTCTTCCAACTAGTTATTCTATAAACATGTAGTGTTGTTGCCGAACCTATTTACTTTTCGACTTTTCTACGTCAGCGTTTATTCAGCTACAACCGTACCAACGTGGACGTGCCATTTACGGTGAAGCATGACTATTCGTTCGCGATAGTGATTTATCGGAGTTACGAGTTGATTGATGCACTTTGTTTTGCTTTAAGACAAGTTCTTTTCCTTTCACTAGGATCTCGAACTCACCCGTTTTGTTAACAAACTATATAGTCCACACTGCTGAGGCGAAAGTCTCTTCCCATACCTATGGAAGTTTAGGCTTTAATCCACACACGGGGGCCAAGTCTGAATTGGTAGAGGTTGTGGGGCTAGTGGCCAATAGAAGTTTTCAAGTCGCCTAAAAGGCTTCTGACGACTGCTAGTGATTGCCATCAACACCACTGGCTTAAAGTACCGGTCGAGATAAATGCCACTAACAGTCAAATTAATCCTAGTTATGATCGTGTCTGTAGTCATTTAACCTGCTTTATCGACGTGAATACGCAATTCCCACAAATTGACGACCTTTTCTTGATTTAAACTGAAACAGGGCCCGTGTCGTTTTTCGTGAAATAAGGTATACTGGTTTTCAATAGTTGTAAAACGTAATTGGATAAAAACAAATACAACCGTTACCGTTAATGAAATGCTCATAAAGGTATTAATTGAAAATATTTTAATGTTGCAGATTTTGTTAAATATCTCATACACAAAGCGACGTATTTAGTTCGTCTTTACAACGCAACATATCAAATCTCGATTCTCGTCTACAAAGATGTCCGAGTCGACGGCTAACTGGGTCACTATTCACCGTCTGTCCGTCTGTCCGTCATTCAGTCTGACCGCTGTGTTGTTGTTTGTTCTGTTGTAATCCTCACGTCTTATTTGTGCTCTTCCTGCCACACAGAAGCTGTTTAGCGAGACCACACAAGGTATTGCGATGATAGGGCATGAGGTTATTCAGAAATTGTGTATTTTTACTCCAAGAGACCTTGGCCTATAAAAATAAAATAAAGCATAACTTTATGCAAGTTGAACTAATTATTTTTGACACTGTTATCAACCTGTCTTATCAAATCAACGGAGATTAAACTCTTGATCAGTTGTGTGTTTTTAGTATAATTAACACCAGCATTTACTCCACTATTAACGTAATCACAATTTTAAATTGTCACATTTCCTCCACGTCCGTCACTACTATAAAATCTATTGCCAGTTCTTCGTGTAAAACTGCTTCATAAACGTTCATAAATATTTATGATTCCAATGCGAGTTACTCATAGTATTTATGTGTTTATTTTATTGGTATTTTATGGGCAGCTTACGGCAACTGGAGTGGTCGAATGGCTCAGATCTGCCCAAGAGGTGTGCTGTTAAGTGATCATTGACAAAAGCCTAACATTTTGTGGTTAAAATATGTGAAGTCGTTTTATGGCTAGCGGCTTGCATGGCATTAGTTATGGTGTTGAAGAAACCTGTAAATTGAATTCACCAAAGAAGTTGAGCGCAAGCGAATTATCTTATCTGGCAGAGCCATCACAGATATTCAATTTTTAAGTTTATCAACGTTGTAAAGACACCGGTGGGTTTTTGGTTTTATAGTTTTTCGAAACAAGACAATTGTGAACTTAAAATTTCGTCATCGGAAGGGATGACATGATATCACACAATGATGCCTTTAGCGTTTGCCCTACCAAATAATACGATCATCCTTATATCGTTTGATTCATCTTGTGGGGATTAACTTCGAACACATTATGCACTCACGTTACAAAGTTTTTGTTTATTTTTTGGTTTCTTTTCTATAACAACTACTAATTAATCTAATCAAAAATTTAATTGTAGTCTCTGAACTCTGTTTGTGATAGACTGAGATTTTGCCACAATTGTTTTGGTTTCTTTGCTATCTTGGACTCACGAAAATGTACGATCTTGGTGAAACAGTATTCAACAACTTGTCACACGACCGTTTGAACCATCTAAAATAGCGAATTTATTCCGGCAATCTCTCTTATCAATGTTTTATCCAAATAGAGCATATGCCGACCACTTAGTGTCGCGTCGTTTTGCATAATCCCGCGGATTGTGCTGTACAATGTTGGCAAAATCGGCGCTATTGCCTGTTCTTGCATTAACAACGAGATAAGGAGCTACACGCATTAGTTTATAACTCTAATTCTCAAACTGTGAATGTTTTTTAGGGGTCTTAAGAAAATTTGACAGCTCGAAGTATAGACTCATTTTAAGAATCTATCGATCATGCACTCTACGTGAAGCTTAGATTGTCAATCACCGGAAGTTTTAGGTTATTTGTTTACACTATTTATACTATACAATCATACTTAAGTATCTGCTGTCTTCTTGTTTACCACTCTGATTCCTAAAATGTGCTACATACAGGTACACGTGGCAGTCAATAAATATTTTGTCTTAAAGATCTTTGAGGGGTTTTAAAGAAAACTTGATGACTGTAATTCTTTTAAAAGGATGTATCATCTTGATACTAGTTTAAATTTTCATAAACTCTTGGTATCATCACATTTATTTCGTTATTGCATCAATTTACGGACGCTTAACAATAAAACTGTGTGTTATTGATGATAATGACTGCACAGTAATCTAGAAATTGCGTAGTTATTAAGGATGTTTACTTTTAGTTACTATGTAGTTTATGACAGACCGAACGTCCCACGTCTACTAGAGGAAAATAATATTATAGTGACGTGAAAACTTCTTAGCTCCTCCAATCTTGTCAAGGATTAGATATTGATAAGTTTGAGAATCGCTGAACTACACTCTACAGATAAGTACTAAATGTTATGGAACTGGCTCGTAACGGTATTGAAATTGAGCTTGTTAGCATAGAGATTGTGTGATTGAGTCGCGAAATGCTCCCCGAGGGCTCCCAAAACATATAAATATTGTTTTCTATTACAACTATAGTAAACGAACACTCAATCTTATGTTGACGTCTATTGGTACCTTGATCCTTGTTGTAGTATCATAAAATCTGGGTGAAATTGGATTGGGTTTGCTTGTCTTCTGCCAAATGAGAAAGTATGTAAACCGATGATGATTGGCTCTTGTGTTTGGTTCCATGCGAAGTAATTTGGATAGCTGGTTCTCTAAAATTATGAGGATCACAATGACATATACTGTTGATGATGAAGAAACTTTGCTGTGGTTGGAGAAATTGTTTATCGCCACAAAATGAACGTTGAAATACCCAATTTTAGTAATGTTACAACTCGTAGTAATAGCTCTTACAATTTGTTCCAGGATGCAATTGCTCAGCTTTCGGTGCTGAGAGCAACGTCTGTGATATCCGCTCTGGGCAGTGCCGGTGCAAGCCACACGTCACAGGCAGAGCTTGCGACACTTGTGAAGTAAGACCAGAGAATAATATTTAATGATAATATTATTATTATTCATCAATCAGCATAATAATAATAATATCCGGTACAAATAACACACGGTCATCTGGCCCCAAACTAGGATTCCCTGTACTATGGGAACCAGAGATAATCGTACATTGTTTGCACATCTTTCACATTGATATCAATAAGCTAGCAGTAGGTAGGTATGTCTTACAATTAGGTTGATAGTCGATCTTCAGCAATGCGCAATGATTGTCTCATCTAGAAACTAGACCTATTTGCTTCATTGAATATTTTAAAAGTTTCAGCAGTTACAGTCACTACATTATATTATATTATGTATCTCGGATTCTAATTTTGCTATAGAATCATAAATGGGGATTTACGCATGTCAAGAAAATAGAGCAAGAAAATTTTATGATTCTGTAATTTAAATAGATATTAGAATGGCATCTGCGCGGAAAACAGCTTGCCAAATGATTATAAAAGTTTTTAATAACTAAACTATTACCTATTTAGCACTGACCCCAATGGTTTTTCTTTATGTGATCTATCATACAATAAATAAATACTAAATTCAGAGAAAAGACAAAACCGGGACACCTTTGAGCTTATTAACATTAAACTGCTTCAAATCCATAAATGCCAAAACAATTACATACATTTACGATCAAGAAACACCTTTCGATGAAATGTCTGCGCGCCATTTTCCCAGCAATAAAATCATAACCAGAATACACAGTAGTAAAGGAACTGGAGCGAAAGATAGTCTGCTAAATGAGCCCCAGTGTTAGATGATCCCTGTTTCCCGTGTTCCAAAGTTAAGGAACCCCGGCAGATCAGATTCAACGGGCCAGTTTATGGTGGACGTGACATTTAATACTGCTGGACTAGCAAAGGGAAATGGGTACACGATTATCTCTAAATGTTATTGGGACAACAGATTTGCAGTTTCATACAAATATGATTTGTGTTACTGGTGTTAGTTTTGTTGCTACGGACGTTTTCTGAGAATTTTGTTGTGTGTCAATCCATAAATAGCAAGATAGCAGTAAAAAGGTACTTACATATATTTTTTAACAACCAAATTGTACCTGCCCTAGCAGAAGGTCTCGGTCTCGGTCTCGGAAAGGTTAGGCCATGCTCCACACATACAATACAATACACATACAATCCACCGTACATAGCGGTTCTCTTCTCTAGTCTTGTTCATGTCCAAATTCTTGCAAATGCAATGGTTTTTCAACGCTGACGTTCCTGTTAGAAATGTTCGACAAACTGTGCTTACAATGTTTAGCAAATTCATTGTCGACCTTATAAAATGTTTTCATATTCTAGTCCTACTCTATCAGAATATGTTAAATTACATTAAAAACTGAATTCTGTATAAGTAGGTAAGTAATGACCTGGACAGATGCGGGCAGTGCAAGACCGGTCGGCATTGAAATCCATGTGGGAGGCATTGTGTGCATCGAAAAACTGTGCTTACAATGTTTAGCAAATTCATTGTCGACCTTATAAAGTGTGTTCATATTCTAGTCCTACTCTATCAGAATATGTAGATACTGCGAGACTAGTGTATTTTAGTTATTTTCACAGTATAATGTCTTACGGAATCTTACTCTGGGGACATGCGGCTGATATTGAAACGATTTTCATTTTGCAAAAAAGGGCAATTCGCGCAATCTACCAGATGCGATCCCGCGAGTCGTTGAGGAATTTGTTTAAAGAAATTAATATTCTTACCGTTGCTAGTCAATTCATATACGAAAATATCATGTATGTACGTAAAAATTTGCACTTGTTTCATAAAAACAGTGACAGACACAATTTTAATCTAAGAAATATTAATAACATAGATGTTGCCTATTCGAGACTGAGTAAAGTTAAGAAGTCATTTATGGGGCAGTGTGTAAAATTTTATAACAAAATACCCGAAAATGTGACTAGTTTGCCAGAAAACAAATTCAAATTGCATGTGAAAAATTGTTTATGCTCTAGAGGGTATTACAAAATACTAGATTATGTAAATGATAATGATATATGGACATGTATAGATCCTCCAGCTCACAATTTTATTGTTGACATGAATTGTAATAGAATTTAAGATTTTATTTAAAAAATGTGTTGAAGCGAGTTTCTTTTGGGCTCGACGTTTCTTCTCGCTTCGCAAACACTTCCCGAAACGTTGAGTGTACAAGTCCCGCGTGGTAGGGACTTTGTACTAGGTAGAAAAAAAATATTGACGATTTAAAAGCATGTGTAAAGCATCTACTTAAATAAAAAACATTTTGAGTTTGAGTTTGAGTTTATGTTAAATTACAATAAAAACTGAATTCTGTATAAGTAGGTAAGTAATGACCTGGACAGATGCGGGCAGTGCAAGACCGGTCGGCATTGAAATCCATGTGGGAGGCATTGTGGTTCAGCAGTGGACATATTTTGGCTAATGACGATGATTAAATTTGACCTCATCCTTTCGCCATCAGGAGGGCTACTGGGGCTTACGTTTGGGCGGGTGCCGACGCTGCTCTTGCGGCGCGGGCGCAGCGGCCTGCGACCCGGTGACCGGTGCGTGTGCGTGCGCGCCGGGTGTTGGCGGCGCGGCCTGCGATGTTTGCATGCCGGGGTTCTACGGGTTTGGCCCGGCTGGCTGTTTGCGTGAGTCTTATTGTATTTATGTTGTTCTAGAATTTTCCATCAGACACTTGTTGATTGATATGGGTGGATGCTGGAAGAGCGTGAAAGAGCTTAGGTACAGCTTATGGCAAGTAATACGTAATCGATGTCATAACTGTGCCTAATCTTAAATTCAAAACATAGCCGAGGTATTAGCTTAAAAGTCTTATTCATCAATCACCTCTATGTATAACAGCGTCAGTGTATTCAAAATCTGAATGCTTTTATAAACGTAGGTACTTTTCACATTCTTTTAATCGTAATTTTTCCATCTTGTTCCAGCCTGTCCACCATGCTCCGATGGCAAGGTCTGCTCCACGGAGAACGGCAGATGTGTTTGTCCGGCACACTCGCGAGGCCCCGGCTGCCAGCAATGCGCTCCGGGGTACTTTATCAGGCATGGCATGTGCGAACCCTGCGTTTGTGGGCCTGGCGCCTTGACTAGTAAGTTGGCGTAAACCTTAAGACGTTATCTTGTGCTAATAATACATGTTCTTTAAATTCATGTGCGTCTTTGGTTGACGTCGGAAAATTGTTGCCTCGCAGGTCATCTTAATATTTTTACAACTTACGATATGCAGTATTTTGTTGCATCCGATGCAGGAGGCTTTTTAAGTACTTAGAATTAGATCGACATATCGATTATCACCATTTACCATCACTATTATAACTCGTATTAAGTAGAACACAGCATTCTCACAGTTACAATTCAAGAACTTCCTTCTTCATGTGGTACTCGTATAGTTTCTGCGTGATATTGTAACCTGGTAAGCTGCCTATTTCATCTTCAACTTGCTCCATGACCGGTCCTGATTAATTAATTAATTTCACTTTATTACTTCATTTACTATATTACAACAACATTACAACAATGTTACAACATTTCCATTCGCCTCTTAGATACTTGCGATGCAACCACCGGTCAATGCAAGTGCCGGCCCGGGTGGGCAGGCCTAGAGTGCAACTCCTGTGATTTTGGCCACTTCGGGCCCCGCTGCCGCCCCTGCCACTGCGACCTTGCTGGGACTAAGGATTGTGTCAATGAAACTTGCCCTTGTGATGAGAATGGACGGTGTTTCTGCAAGGTAACGTAACCATTTGTACCCTCTTGTAGTTTCGAGCTTCAATAGTTGATACACTGAGATGTTCATATGCGAACTCAAAACGTCAAAATATTTCAAGGATAGTATTAAAAGTAATTTAAATGCATCGTGTTTAATATCAATTTTAAAGGTTTAAACTCTACTGTTACTTCAGTGGCTCGGTAAATCTATGGAATTTTGGTCTCTCATATGAAAATACCGCCAATACCCATACATATTAAATTAAAGCAAATATTCATCAATATTCCGTAACTTTTATTCGTCAACGTTTTTTACAGGAAAATGTAGTAGGCAACAAATGCGACAGATGTCTCGACGGTACCTTCGGTCTTTCCGCCGACAATCCCACCGGATGTACTGCGTGCTTCTGCTTCGGGCGAAGCGCTCATTGTACCCAAGCTTCGCTAACTAGAACGGCATTACACGCGCCTACTACTGCCCATGTTACTTTGTTACAAGGGGAGAGTGTTAGTCAGGTGAGATGTTATATTTGATGTATGTTGATGATTCTACTCAATAGAAACCCGTGCTTCTACTTCGGTCGAAGTACCTAAATACTTCGCTATCGAGAACAGGAGAGCAGTGTTTTACTTTATATAAATTGATAGTATTTTAGTGACGTTGGGATAAGGTGCGTACATAAGAATATTTCTTCTTCTTCTTCCTCGTCGTATCCTCATGTCTGAGGGACGTGACCATCATGGGTCACACGTGCCACCACAGCTCTCCAGGCCGCTCGGTCTTGAGCACGGTGAATGTTGGCCTGCAATGTCATCCCGGTGACTTCTATGAAAGAATATTTGCAAGTAACTAAACATAAACTATCAGTTCGATGTATGTTGATGACTTTTGCTCCAAAGAAAGAAGCAGAGGTTACTTCATCCATGCTATATTCTAATACACCTAAAAAATGTCTTTAACTTGCGTTTTTATTAGCTTTTTTTTTCAAAATTTACGACAATCTTCACAACGTGGTCAACGAAATGTGATATGTACCTTATAAAAAAACCCGTAACTGGATTTTGTTTCTTCTCCCAGGTGGACCAAAATTCTCTCCTCGCTATCCGTCCACACCCCAATGACGTCACCCTCACCCTACCCCACCCCCCTGTGCCAGTCTACATCCAACTCAGCGACCGTTTCCTAGGCGATCGCGTGACGTCATACGGGGGGGCGCTGCGGTTCACGGTGGAGGAAGAGGGGGGGCTAGAGCTCCCGAGAGAAACGTTGAGGAGATTCCCACTGGTCAGGCTATTTGGGAAGAACGGGATTACCCTGGATTATATGGAGGTGACGACTTATTTTTGTAAATTGTATCTACTATTGGTAAGCCCTTGACTTCTCATCTGATAAATGATGATGATGCCAAAGATGGAAGCCGGTTTACCAAGATTCCACAATGCAATGTGTAACCAGTTAAAACAACAGTCAGCAACATAACTTTGCTCTAGTAGTGTCATTATTGCAGTGACTTTATTTACAATTAAAATCAGTAAAAAACATTTTGTTCTAAAGGCCACTTTTTGATTTTGCGTTTTCATTTTTCGCTTTTTTAAATAACTGGTATCTTCTTATCCACTTTATTAAAAATAAGCTGTCCTTCCTTCCCTAGAGAATACCACCAATAAACGGAACTCACTCAGTCCACCTCCACGAGTCTCTTTGGTCCGTTGAAACCGAAGACAGCGCGCGAGGGGCGTCTCGCAGCGCGCTGATGTTCGTGTTGAGGAACGTGACGGCCATCATGCTGCGTCTGACCACTCGAGCGGCTACTTACGACGACCCCGTGCATGCGCTGTGAGTATTAGCACTTTGGATAGCTGATGGAACTGAGGCATTTGAATAGTACTTAGCTGTTTTCGATCCTAGTGATATATGATGGCTGGAGTGAGTGAACAAAGGGTTAAAGTTCACCTGATGGAAGGTAGGTAAGTGATGATGGTATTAAAAAAACTGGTTTGTTCGACGTTTGCCTACAGTACTAACAAATTGTACCCATATAAAATAATAAATTGAACTCCCCTCCCCTGCTAATATAATCGCCTGCTACGAAGAGGTTACGGCTGGAACGTACGGCTATGCAGTTGTTAGTTGTTACTCAGGTATCCTGCACTTTCCTATTTATATAAAAAAGAAAAGTGTTTTCGTTTATTTTTTCTCCATCTATGAAGTATGGTCTAACCTTCCCGGAGTATGGGAAGAGATCCGTGCCCCTTCAGTGGGGACGATATGGGTTGTTACTTACTTACCTCTGTCTCAGCTACCCAAAATATGTCTTGGCCTTCGATACGAGAATTCGCCACGGACTGTTAATATTTATCTATTACGTGCAGTCTTCTAAACGTCTCCCTGGACACCGCGACCCCCGGGCTGAGCCGGTCGCAGCCCGCGCTCGGCGTGGAGCGCTGCCAGTGCCCGCGCGGCTACAACGCCACCTCGTGCCAGCGCGCCGCCGCCGGCTACTGGCTGCGGGACGCGCCGCGCGCCGCCCGCGTGCACGGCACCATCGTCATCAAGTGAGTCGGTGTAATAAGCTTTCAGCCGAGGTTTTCCTAAGGTCTACATTACAGTATGGGACTCCTCAAGAAGGAAATGCCAGTGAGTCGAGCTGTGTAATGAGCTTCCACCCGAGGTTTTCCTAAGGTCTACAGTATGGGACTCCTCAAGAAGGAAATGCCAGTGAGTCGAGCTGTGTAATGAGCTTCCACCCGAGGTTTTCCTAAGGTCTACAGTATGGGACTCCTCAAGAAGGAAATGCCAGTGAGTCGAATTGTGTAATGAGGTTTCAGCCGAGGTTTTCCTAAGGTCTACACTATGAGAGTCTTCAAGAGAAAATGCCACTGAATCGAACTGTGTAATGAGCTTCCCGAAGTTGTCCTTAAGGTTCTACAGTATGGGACTCTTCAAGAAGGAACTGAAAAGTCAGCGGCGAGGCGTCGACATAATCTTCATCCTGTTCATGTTCATTACAGAGACCTAATCTTAAATTGGTTCTGTTTATTAGCAAATTTTACTATTAATCAGCGTACCTATATAGTTTCTGTTTATTAAGAATTCTTATTTTCTTATTTCTTGATTCCAATCAGATACTATTAATTTACTCATTACATCATCATCAATTGTTCTTTCCCATAATATAGTCCTTTATTGTAGTTTTGATCTACATCTAGCTTCCTTCTGAACTCCTTAATCAGTCCAAGTGGTATTTATAATTATTCAAACTACAGTTTTTGAAGGATAACTGGCGCCGATACACGTCACAACAATTATAGCTTTTATGTACTGTTTCCCGTTCGACGTTCAGTGTTCAAAAATCGATTACTTCGCCTTCTAACCAATCGTTACTTTTTTTTAAGTGTGGAGGGCGAGGCTCAACCCTGCGAATGTCACGGAAGATCAGAGACCTGCGACCCAAGAACTGGACACTGTTTGGTGAGTTGCGTAGGCAGTTTGAACTTTCGGTTAGAAGTTTCTGTCTATCATCAACATCAACAAAGTTTTACTGTCTCAGATCTATTGTAGTGATAGGTTATGATATTTTCTAGAAGAAACAGAAGACATTAACATTTTAAAGAGAGCTTAAAAGAAAGAAATATCTATAGGCTACTAGTATTCAAATCCATTTTCTTAAATTGTTCTTTTTATCACACTTTTATTAGCTTCTTTAATTAGCTTTTTATCATTACAATAAATTGTAACTAGTAATATCATAAATTATATCATCTTCCAACGAGCTCCATAACAGGAGTAAGATGTTATTAATTTTTTTTTATAATGAATTTATCATGTCCAAGAATGTCAATATAATTATATTCTAAATCATATATTTAAGGCTAAGGAGTCCATAAGGAGTATTATGCATTCGTGGTCCGTAACACAAGCGCAGCAAAGTGCTTAGCACGGGCATCGTCTGCTGCCATTAGTACAAATTATCTGTTATACTTTAGCCTAGTTCATTCTGAGAAATTGTAAAGATATTTTTGCTGAATATATTATTATTACAATTATATTGTACCTGTAACTTATTATACCTATTACAATCTTCGTACAACTCAGAACCTCTACACACGCATTGGTTTGTTTGTAACTTCTTTATTGTACAAAACATTACAGACCAATTGGTTGTTGTTTGTTGTATTATTTACGTACGCGTTTGTTCCACGATCTTCCTTTTTTTTCTCAGTTACGAGTACTTCATATATGTAATCTCTTTGATATACATTTTCATCGTCTTTACCAGAACTGCCGCGAAGGCACCGCGGGCGCCCAGTGCCACGTGTGCGCCGAGGGCCACTACGGGGAGCCGCAGTTCGCGCGCGGCTGCCTGCCCTGCCCCTGCCCCGCGCGCGGCAACCACGCCGCCTCCTGCCGCGTGGCCGACAGCGGCGTGCGGTGCTACTGCCGCCCAGGTGTGTATACTAAATCTGGTGATCATCTTAATTTTATTCCCATACATGTCAGCTAAAATACGTCCAGTCACATACATATAAACGTTTTCCTTTTTTCTACAAAGTTATTATTTCCTTTTGCCAACGTATTAGGTCAAAAGCTACAACTTCTGTTCCGACAGTTTTCAGATAACCACCCATTTTACGAATTTATTTCCAAGTGAAAATTTCTATTGTTGGGACAGTTTCAGGATAACGAGGACTCGTGGGTTTCCAGTTATTAAAAACACTTTAGCACTATTTAGTTTTATCACTTTTAATACTTTAAGTATAAACACAACGTTTCACTTCCGAAGATTTGAACAGAATCACAGGCGCCCCGTGCGTGCAGGCCCTTTTATTAACTACCGCCCTTCCACAAAATATAATCAACAGTAAACAACATCAATTGAGCTACTCTGTAAATGTAAGCATGTTACAAATTAAAAGGCGCCATCTATTTTATGGGCTTAGAAATACATTAACTCCTGTTAAAATTAAAGGATAAGCAATAAATATTGCAAATATACATTTAAATACCTTACACTATGAAATTAATAGAAATGATAATAATTCTTTATTACAGTCAAAGAAGCCATACAAATATACAGGGTGTAACAGAAGTGTGTGGCAATACTTCAAGGTTGGCTTTTACCCATCAAACTGAACAACTTTTGTTCTACAACTTTGTTGAAATCGCAAAAATTTTTTTGGACTTTTCATACAAACTTGGTTCGCCAGCTGATCTATTAGTATGAAAAGTCCAAAAAAAAAATTGCGATTTCAACAAAGTTGTAGAACAAAAGTTGTTCAGTTTGATGGGTAAAAGCCAACCTTGAAGTATTGACACACACTTCTGTTACTTATTTTATTTATTTTATTTTATTTATTCGGAAAACAAACGGTTTTAAATGTCTATGTCATAATGCTAATTATAGTATAAATTAACCACTTATATGTTTTCGCATATAGGAAGCTAAAGACTTGCTTGTCTTATGGGAAATAACAAAATCTAACAACAATAGGTAATTACAGAGACACAGTAAAGAAACAAAGAAAAAATTAAATTAGGGAACCATATCAAACCAGTTATTGGAAATTACAGTCTTAAAAGTAATTACGTTCGTGTTTAAAAGGTCCAGTTCAGGGAATTCCACAAGCCTGTTAAATTCAGTAGGAGCACGAATAAAAAATGTGTTATGCCTATACTTTGTGAAGGTTTGCGGAACGGATAAATAAATAGGATGCCGAATGGAAGTTCTTGATGGAACTTTTAAGTTTATAAGTGAAAGATGCTGCGGAGAATCAATTTTATTTTGAGCTATTTTAACCAGAGATACTATGTCAACTATTTTACGTCTTAACTGCAACGGTAAAATGTGGTGCCTCTTACATCTCGCTTCGTAGCAATTATCATATTTTTTGGATTTATATTGTAAGAACCTCATGAAACGTTTCTGTATTAACTCTAGTCTATTAATATATTTATCATATTGAGGGTTCCATACTTCAGAACAGTATTCAAGAATACTACGTACAAAAGAGCAATAAAGAATTTTTATCACCTTAACACTCGTGAACTGAGAACCAATTCTCATAATGAACCCCATTGCCTTATTGGCTTTTTTAGCAATATAGTCTATGTGTACTATCTACCCTATTTATAAGAAGTCCTTTAAGTATATAATCAAATTTTACACATTGCGGTTTGCGCGTAAACGTTATTGAGTTACATTTAGATACGTTAAGGTCTAGGAGATTCATGTTACAGTACCGTTCAAATCTGCCTAGGTCTTCCTGAAGGAGGTAGCAATCGTTAATGTTATTAATTTGTTTGAAAACTTTCATATCGTCGGCATATAATAAAAACTTTGAATGCTTGAAACATGAACTAATGTCATTAATGAATATAATGAAAAGTAATGAAAAGTAAACAGTGATCCCTGAGGAACACCGGAAGGAACTTGTAGCCAGGAAGATGTGAAACCATTTATTACAACGGCTTGGGATCGATTCTCAATATACGACGTGAACCATCTGAATAAGTTCCCATGTATACCTGCGAACAGTAACTTTTGCAGGAGTATTTTGTGATCAATACGATCAAACGCCTTGCTATAGTCTGTAAATATGGCATCCACTTGACCACCCAAAACCATGGACGAGGATGTACAGTCTATGAACGAAAGCAAGTTTGTCGTGGTTGATTTTTTCTTTAGGAACCCATGTTGTTCAGGGATAAAGCTAGCCGAGAGAGAAGAATAAACTTGTAAATAAATTATTTTTCAAAAATTTTAGCGAATAGACACAATTTAGAAATTGGCCTATAGTTTTTAACGTCATTCTTATTTCCGCTTTTATGGATGGGCGTTATAAACGCTGTATATCTATATACATCCTGTATATCTAAAGATACAACAAATAATAAAAGATACTGATGGGTAAAGTGTGTAAACTATTACCGGCGCGGTAGGTCCGCTCTCCCATATACCATAATTTTCCCAAATGTCGAGCACAATCTGTATTACAAAGGAAAGCAATGAATCACTTACCAAGCCAATCCCGTTTCTCGTTGCTGTTTTTCCCTTTCTGGGGTTTTCTTTGCGGAGCAGATTTTCTGGAGTTTCTTTGCGGAACAGCTTTCTTTTCAGTCTATCAGGTCCGAATCAGTTTCTCCGAGTCCCTTTTCTAGACAGCTCTGACAAAATAGCTCACACAAATAGAATAGTTTCTGCAAGGAGAGTCTACTCCCAGCAACCAATCTCCTCGATGGCCATGAATTGACTTGGCAAACCTAAAGTATTACCTTCCTTCGCAATACCAATTGTGCTCAACTTGCGCCACCAGATACAATAAAGCAACACAGATACCAAATAGAGCACGGGCAGAAATCTGACCACATTATTTGTGTTTTTTTTCGATTCTCGCTCCGATGGATCGAAATCCAGTGCTTGGGCCAACAAATTGGGCTGTCTAATCCTGCACTGACAGCTTGCAAGATGGAATTAGTCGAGGAATGCAACCTTTCCCAAAAAGAGGCCACACGAGTCCTTATAACCGCGAAGAAGTTGGACACTCTCGCTTCGGCGAACATACCTGATGCACTACAAAATCGCGGCTTATGCATGAGGATGCGGAATGCATCATTATACTGCACCCTCATGGTACTGTATGATCTACGCGTGAAGTTGATCCAGAGTTGGCAAATGTAAAAATACTGGCAGAAGGCATTGAACAAGTTCAACTAGACCTCGTCGCTACACTTGCCAAATCTGCGTGCATGAAATGTAGCGTCGCCACTTAGCACGGTTTTGAATCATGTGCATTCTGCATTTTTCTGCTAGCCCGACTAAATCATCAACCCGTTTGGTCAACCTGACAGTCTGAATTTATACAGACCATTTAATATTTTATTTCCTATTGTTTCCAGGCTACACCGGACCACAATGCGAATCATGCGCTCCAACTTACTACCGAACGTCCAACAATAGCTGCACCCCTTGCGCTTGCGATGAGACTGGTTCTCTTTCCCCGCATTGTGACGCCACTGGCCGATGCCGCTGCCAGCAGTTCGCGGCGGGGGCCAAGTGTGACCAGTGTGTGGCTAGTCGCGCGTTTATGAGCGAAGCCGGGTGCATGCGTGAGTATTATGCTCTGTTATTATGTTTAGAGTTATTAAGATGAATTATTTCTTTCTGACATTGGAAAAGACTTTAGGTTTTCTCGAAGGAGTCAGTTATTATGCATATCATCGCAGTCAGTGTTGGGCAATAAATGTATTCGTGCTTAGGTATACCTTAATTTTCTCAGGAAATAATATGCTGACTATTAGGTAGGTACTGAATTTTAGGATCAGTGTATTTTGTAAATACTAAGTACGCTACTTTGAAGATTGATTTTCTATCTTCATTGCCTTAACGTAACTGAGAAGCGGGGCAAAATAAAAAAGCAGTTGTTAAAGTTTCCTTATTGACTTCCACTTCTTTTCAGCGTGCGACAATTGTACCCAAACTCTATTAGACTCCATCGAAGGGCTCACCTCCGAACTAAAATCACGCGTTGACCTCAACGAAATGAGCCGAATCCCCAAACCCTACCCAGCCTTACTAGAATTCGCTCACAACACCACCTCACTGCGAAATAACCTTCATAGCTTGAGAAGGAACTCGGAATATAACAGAAAAGTCGAACCATTAATACATGCTTTGGAAGAAAGAGAACACATCATATTTACTAAAGCGAATAAGATAAAGACCAAAGCCAAGCAGAGAGAAGAGGAGGCACAATTCCTAAGTTTAGAAAGCATGAGTGGTTTAGAAGAAGTGCTGAAGCAGAGGAGGAAGATTGGGGAATTGGTGGAGACATTAGAAGACTTCGCGAGGGGGGAGCGGCATACGACGGCGCATAAGGCTTTGAAGGAGGCCAGGCATTTGTTGAGGAAAATAAAGGGGATTAAGCTGGCGGATTATATTGGCAGTGCTAACGATGTATCTGATACGGTAAGTTGTACTTTAGAATTGATTTGTGGGTTTAGATATTTTAATATTAATAAAGCAATACGGAAAACCAGAGTATCAAAATTTGAACGCGATAGGGAACTGTATTCTTTGCCATTAATTAAAAGTTATTTGCTTTTCACGTTCGCTTTGTTTTCAGAGTTTTTATTCAACAAATAGTACAAAGCTACAAGAAACGGTTATGAATATAATATAATATTTGCTATAGTGTTTCCCATTATACTGAACTGAGGTGTAGTTAGTTCAGTTTTGGTTTAGAATATGTCAACATGGTGAATGTTATCTATCATTATCTCTGGTCGGGCCTTCCCCATCTCGGGGTAAATTAAAACAAAAAAAAAATATCTCTGGTCGGATTATCTTCGATCTCTTTCCTTTCTATGATTGGCACTAGCACTTAACAGATAAGTTCAATGTAAATTCCCCAGGCGAATCTCCAATCAACAGCGGTCCAAGAATACAACTACCGAATCGACGACACGCTTCGTAGAATCGCCCGACTGCGGTCCGAAGTGGACTCGTGGGAGACTCGAGCCGATGACATTCCAGTGTTGGCGGCAAAAGTTTTTGGAGTCGGAGATCTGTTGGCGGCTTCGCGGCTACCGCAGCGGTTGGAACATGTTAAGGACATGGCGTTACGGTGTCGACTGCTGCTGGAAGTTAGTACATAATATGTGTGATTCTTGAGTAAGAAACTTCGCGGATGATATTCCATTTGTAGCTGCTACAGTGTGCGATGTGGGGGACGAACTGGTGACTTCGCTGGCGTAGAGTCGGAGGCTGCTAAAGATATGCAATAACTTTGTATAGTTCTTGAAATAAACTACAGCACATTTAGTAAACCAGTGTCTATTGATCTTTGTTTTGCTTGTAAAGTACATTAAGAGCACTGAAAAACAGCCATAGGTTAAAAAATACTTGAAAAATTAAAGGTATCGATAATCTGGCTACCCAGGTTAGCCAGATTATCGATACCTTTAATTTTTCAAGTATTTGAATATTGTATATTAAGTAAAGGCCATTTGCATGCTCTATTTCAGCTTTTAGCCGAGCTTTAAGTTACCTTATAATTGGAAACTTTAAACGTTACAAAGACCCTCTAACAAACTCTTCACCAGGACATCACAAACCTATCGCCACACAACTACACAAACGAGGCTGCGTACTCCCTGGCCGTCGCTAGAAACCTGGTACTCCGCGTGCCAGCCCTGCAGACGGAGCTGGCAGACCTGACCGCCAGGGCTGAGGAGAAGGAAGGCATACTCTACAGCCTCACTCCGGAGTACAGGAAGAGATACTTGGAGCCGGTGGAGAGACACGTCCAGATGTTAGGGAGGAAGGCTAAGGAATATAAGAGGTAAGAACTTGCTTTAGTACAATAGTTAGTAGTTTTGTTGGCTGGAATGAAGGTTACTGAAACGCGGTAGTAGGTAGGTAGGTAGGTGGGTAGGTAGGACCAGGGTAATTACTAGCATAAGCCTTTTTAAAAAATGGTTTATAAATCAATGAAAGCATATTACATCTTCTTTTCTTATGTTACTAATAAAATTATCAAAATGTCTACCTATCTACTAAACAGAGAACTGTAGGTACTAAACAAGAAAAAAGTCTCTTTTGTAAGAGTCGCAATACTATCTCCTTGCATTGTCTTTTTTCTTAATTCCCTATTCAACCAAAGTTAAATTCTCTTTTGGCAGCGTCTTCGCAGGCACTCGAGCTTTCGCCTCCGAAGGCATGACAGCCGCCACCGCGTGGCGGGAAGTCGCCGACACGGTCCGGAACGCGTCCATAGCTGCCAACGAAGCGGCGCAAGCGGCCCACAGCGCTGCCAACATGGCGAGAGGGCCTGTGCCCATGACCCATACTGCTGAGGCCACTATGGCGGCTTCTGAGGAGTTGAAACGGAGAGGAGCAGCAGTGTTGGCGAAAGCTGAAGGTATGTTAATTGATAGTCGAGTAACTTAAAGATGTTATTGATACAGTCTTGTCAAAAGCAGCGCAAACTACAGCTCTGCCAACATGGCGTTGGGCTTGTAGTCATAACTGACTCTGCTAAGGCTACTATGCCGGATTCCCAAAAAGCCTTGAAACGATGAGGTCTGGATTTATTAACGAAAGCTGAATTTATTGCAGTTGATAAGCTAGCAATTAAAGGTGAAGTCACTGACACAGTTTTGCCAAAAAAAAATCGGCCACAGCACTGCCAACATACATATTTCTTTACTTAGATATATCCAATACTCTGTAAAAAGTTGTCACACCTTTTTAAGTGGACCTCAACACACTTCACACTTGCCTTGATTTACTCATCTTATCTTACTATATCACAAAACAAACAATCCTCTTTATACCTACATTCCTTCCACAGAACTAACAACCCAACTGGAGCACCTCCGTCGCGGGGCTGACCTGGTCTCCGTCATCCTCCGGGGGCTCGGCTGGCAGGAACGGGAGCTGGCCCCCCGGCCCCGCGCCGACGTCACCCAGATCCTGGCCCGGGCCAACGAGCAAGCAGACAGGGTGTTCGGGGTGACCCGAGCGCTGTATGACGAGGCCAGTGAAGTGAGGAGAAGAGTGCGGTATCAGCTGAGACGGCAGTTGGCGGATTTGCAGAAGAGTGGGGATACGGCGTTGGGAGCGGCTCAGGAGCATGGTAAGATAAGATAAGATAAAAGTTTATTTGCTTATTTTTTATTTTACCCTCAATAGGTAAAGCCCTTGGCATCATCTCACTTGGTGGTAAGTGATGATGATGCCGAGGATGAAAGCGGGCTTACCAAGATTCTTCAACGCAATATGATTTCCCAACATAATTATTTAAGGATGTTCATCATCATCGTCGACATTATCATCGTATCAGATGTCTATTGCCAAACATAGGCTTTCCCCGTAGACTTCTTCTTAGCACTGTTCTGAGTCACATATATCTAGCGGCTTAGAAGTTTAATTAGTTCTTCAGTCCATCCGGTGGAGGATCAAACACTACGATTTGCAGCTCTTAATCGCCACTTGAGAACCTTTCTTCTTCACCTCTCCACTTATAAACTGACAACTGACAGTTATACCTCGCAGGACTCTGCAAGCTGTGTATATGACCTGCCTATTCCATGGTTCCTAGGTATTTAATTACACCCCGGACACTTCATACAAATTTCGCGCCATAGACATTCATGTTTGTACACATGTAAATGCGTGTATGATGTACTAGGGTTGAATCGAGATTCAATTTAGCCCTCATTGTCTTTATTGTTAGCTAGCCTTTTACAAATAAAGTGATGGCCGTATACACCAGACATAAGGCTGTAAAGCCTTAGGAACCTTAAGCTCTTACCTTAAAAAAATAAAATTGTCTTCGGTTATAATACTGTGCTTTGGTTTGCCAACCCTTGGACAAACGGTCACAGATCGGTCACACGGTGAGGTATCATTCAGAGAGCGGCAAGGATTTTCCATACTGTATAATGTCCTTATACTGTGGTATTTAATGATTGACCACATACTGCTATCGAGGTAACTATAAATTTGATATTGTCTTCGCAGTGTCCCAAATCCGCAGCAACACCGAGCGCGGCGCGGAGGTGGCGGAGGCGCTGGCGGGCGCGGCGGCGGCGCGGGCGCGGGAGCACGGCGCCGCCGCGGCCGCCCTGGGGCCCGGCATCGCGGCGCTCCGGGACAAGATCGCGCGCGCCAGGCATGCGGCTGACTCGGTGATTATGACACACTTGTGACATTGCTTCTTCTTGTTAGTGTTGTCATATAGCACATTTGACCATCTATCCAAAAAGCATAGCATAGAACTGAAACCTTAATGAAACAATACAATGTTCAGTTTCTTCAATTACTTTCTTTGAACACAGGGCGTTCGTGAGATCTTAACTCAATTTTTTCATCTTTAATTTAAAATATTAAGGATATTACATTCTAGCAAATAAATATGTTCTATTCTATTCACTTCTATAGTCTACCTTAACGATATTTTCGTGATTTTTATTTTGACCAAATTAAGTATGAAAATATAAATTCAATCTGAATTAAGTATGTAGTATAGAATGTATTAATCTATAGTATTAACTATCACTATTCTCTTTGTCAACATTACACAATCTTTCCCAGATCTCAGTGTCAGTGACGTCAGCGCCCGGCGGGGCTGGGTGCGCACGCGCATACCTGCTGCCTTCCACTTCGGCGTCCATCACGCGCGTGGCTATAGCCGTCTCTTTCGATACCACGGTCCGGGATGGACCACTGTTATACCTGGTAGATGATACTCAGGTAAGTAAGACAACTGTCCAAATAAATAAATATTTGGTAAGCTACTCTTATACCAAGATTACTTTTCAAAAGGTTAATGGAGGAAGTATCGAACTAAAAAGATATTCATGAAAGGTTTTGTTTATTATCATAACTATAACCCCCTCATTTCTCATTATTAGACTTCGGGATATACGAGTATCACTCTAAATTTTTTTCTGTCATAAAAAAGTGACAGGGATAATTGAGTGCCATCTGTATGAATATCCCATTGAACGTGCAATAGCATCGCACGGAACGATATGACGACCTTTAATCCAACTGTCGTCGTAAACTATCGTAGCTCTTTGCTCCTTCTAGCGAAACTTCCTGAATTCAAAAGTACTATTTCACCGTCACCAACCAGCTCAAATCGAAAGGGACGAACCTATAGGATAGACAAGGATCTAAGGCAAACATAACCTATCGTTTCGTCCCTGTAAATTTTATCAGGTTAGAGATTGCTTTAAAGAGATTTTATGCAGCAATGTAGCTAATGAAAAGGTTGAAGATTACGTCAAAGAGATTTTATGCAGGAAGCTTGTTGATGAAAGTTTTTGTCTTGTTCAGGAAACAGAGAGCTACATGAAGCTGTCAGTGGAGAAGAAACAACTGAAGTTGGCTTGGGACCTCGGCAGCGGGGAGGGGGTCATCTTACACCCTGAAGGGTTGCAGTCAGCGCATGATGACGGAGACCACACTTCCTACAGGATCGAGGTGGAAAGGTGACGAAGCAATTATTATGAATCATAGCTCTCTTTTATTGAGGACGATGAAGTATGTGCGATATTAATTGATACTGCTTATTCTATACTTTTTTTTTACTTAGCTTAGCTCCTTTCTGAAGATCGTGTAAGTAATGTAAGTAATGGGTGTAAGTGGTCCACCTAAGAACCTATGGACCAAAGCCAACCTCTCCTGCCTGCGGTACACCCTGCTAACTGACAAACGAGGCTCTGCCGAAAAGGGTTCCCTTCGGGGTTTTGGGGGCCAGACGGCAGCGTCAACTGAAGCTCAAAAAACAGAATTCCAAAATTTTTTTAAACAAGTCAACGTTAGGGTTTTCAGCAAGGAAGGCATTCATTTAAATGTGGTAGAATGACCCCGCAAGCCGTGGACGGCAACACTGTGCTTTGGGACAGCGTGTTGCCAATACGTGCTCCTAAATCATTCTTCCATGACTCTGGGTCTACGGCTGGACGCTAAGTGGATCTGAATCCACTGAGCGTATATTCGATATGCATAGCTGAATCTTAAGCCTTCAACGATCAGGTCAACACACATATTACTGACATACTCTAGCGACCTGCATCTCGTAAGAACTAACATTGTGCGTTTGTCGTAATTTCCAACCGTCTTTTATATCTAACCATTCTAGCTTATAAAATTTAGTTGCAGAAAAATAACGACCATATTTTCAAATCAAATACTCTTTATTGTCATACAAGAAACATACAAACATATAATAACACAATAAAAAGAAACAAATCGACAATCTGGGCGGTCTTATAGCTAAAAGCGATTTCTTCCAGACAACCCGTAGTCCGGAGAAAAGGCAAGAAGCAGAGGCACAACGCGAGTAACATTGAAAAATGAAATAATTATAATTGATGTTCAAGACAATATTCATAGTTTCAATTTCATTATTCTTGCGCAGATTTTCCATATTTATTTTCAAAATACCTGTTCTCACCACAGAGTATGGAACAACGTCCATTTAACCGTGGCGCGAGCCGGCGGCGCGCCCCTAACGGCTACCAACAGCACCGCCATCAGTTCCGTCTCCTTGCGCGCGCGCCGCCTGTGGCTCGGCGCGCCGGGTGACGTCACGGGGCTGCCGGGCTGCGTGCACGCCTTGCACAGCGATGACGTCACGGTGGGGCTGTGGAACTTCGCGGTGCAGCCGCCGACTGCTAAATGCACGGGGTGCACTCAGAGGTAAGGACTGGGTGATAATCACCTGTAGCGACGGGCTGCTTCAGCTTCAAAAAGGACTGCAGTTCGGCCATGGTTGTAATCCTGCGGCGGGTCCCGTCTGCTCCAACCACCACCGCTTTCCCCTCACTGGTCCAGCAGTGTTGCATGCCAAGAGCCTTCCGTGCCGCCACAAAAGTGAAATGCCGAGAAGATGTCAAAAACTCTGATATGGTGTGGCCACTACCTTTCAGGTGTTTCTTAGATGACCAAACTTGATTCCGGAGTTGCATTGAGCTGAAACGGAGCAGAATGGGTCTAAGCTTATCTGAGTCTTTCACCTTGCCCAAGCGTACGCAGGTCTGGAATGAATTGGCAAAGATATCAGACAGACAAAGTTTCGTTAAACAGATTTGGGTAGCAACGGAGAAAACATCCTCCTTATCCTGTTCTGTCATACCATGCAGAAGGAGTACATTTGCACGAGACTTCATCTCAAACCCGTCTAAGGTATTAAATACCAGCTCCATTTGTGCTTTTAGGGCTGAGACTGCCTTCCAAATAAATGTTTTCAAAGTTTGGAACTCACTTGCGAGGGATGTTATGTCCACCTTTTCATTGGGGCTGGGCTGCGTTGATAGGGGCCGATAGCCTTCGAAGCAGTTCATTTTACTTGTCAACATGGTAGTCATTTCATCCATAGATTTCTTAAGTTCGGCGATGTGGTCCATGATCAGCAGTGCAGTGATGAACAATTTGTGTGATGTGTGAGCCAAATGTGGAGATTTATTGTGAAATTAGCTGGCGGCTAGGCAGTTTAGTTATTTAATACATAAAGTGAGTATTAAATATGTTGTTTTATATTTATTTTACAAATAAAACTGGAAAGCTTAAAAAAGCGTGTGCACTTTGCTCCTACGCACGGAAAAAAAAGAGTGCCTAATGACGTCACAGAATAGTGACGACGTCGCTGTTAAATGAGCTATAGAACTTTGTAGTGTAAGCGCTTGCTGGTTTATGAATAGGTGCACTCAGAGGTAACTCTTAGTAACTAAAAAAATACTAGTAGGATGTTAATAATGTATCTGGATGATTTATTCGTGCGCGCGCCGGATGACGTCACAAAGCTGTCTGTGCGTATACACGTCCTTTATAGCGATGATGTCACTATAAAAAAATGGAAAGTTATTATTTTAAGAACCTTCAGTATCGAGTTTTATGTCAATTTTGTAACACACTGTACAAGATCATATTACGCGGTTGTGGCTCAGTGTGGCTTCCGTGGTCTGGTCGATCAAGCAGGTTAACTGACTAAACAGACAGACACGTCAGGGGCGCCGACTACGTGGGTGCTCAGGGGCTTGGGCACCCCACGAGAATAGACATAAAACTGATTAGTGATTACTATGTCTTTCTTAAAGTTCTGCTACTAATCTGAGGTCATTTATAATTTTCGCGCTCGCTTCGCTCACGTTCAACACCACAATCGGTTTACTGTCTGTTAAATAACACTTCTTTAGGAAAGCTGGCTTAGTTTTATAACAATACGCAAAGAAGGGCGTAAAATTAACTTAAAACTTCTTAAAAACGTAATTACTCTGTGGTCTTTGTTTTCATAGTAAACATTTTCGCGCTCACTTCGCTCGCGTAATTTTATTTATACACGGCAATCAATCTTGCTGCCTCGTGAAATACATAATTGGAGGGACATATGTAAAGGAGCGTTATTTTTGAAAACTTTTTTTAACACAATTTGTAAGGGGCTGATCATTTATTTCTCAAAAATGGCTTTAATGGTTTTGAATGAAACGTAAAATACTTCAATTTATTTTTTACGATCTATTTTACTATTGAGTTGGTTAATGTGGAAAAAATTAATTAAGATACCTACCTCCCATATAAACCGATGTTCTTTGTTAATTGTCCTCAAAAATAGTTTTAACAATTTTAATGAAACTTTTTAAGTTACTATAAATTATATGGAGTACTTAACCTAATACCTACTATACTAGGATAATAATAATTTGGACAAAACGAAACAAGGTACCTTCCTTACAAACTCAGACTAGGTATTTCTTTATATTTTTTCTCAATCATCATCTTATAAGCACATTAGGTAATTGAATGAGCCTATAAGCATGCTAAGTAATCGCTTAGGGTATTACGTGTCGAGAAAAAATGTATCTCATAAGAAAATTGAAGATCAAATATGCCTTAACTTCTTAATATAAATTTTCGCGCTCGCTTCGCTCGCGCTTTTTTTTATGTACCAGCGTTGTAAAATACATCTATAACTGTTTACATAATTCATCAAATTGAGGAGCTTTGTAAGATAAATGAATAAACTTATACATAAAAGTGTATACTTTGACTGTAGGTAAACAATTAGCCCAAAACATTACAAAAAAATTCAAAAATTTTTAAAAACCCCGCCCCTTTGTTTTGAACTCTGTACGCAACGGAACTTCGTAACATATCTCTCACTCGAACCACCCGTTTCCAAACTTATCACGCCAGTTTTACTTATTCTGCGCCCAGTCTATAGTGGACCTACACGTTGAAAAACACTGGTCACCATTCGATCTTGCACCTTTAAAAATTTTGCTAGCGCCGCCGCCACCACTGTGGGCACCCACGAGGTTTTCTAAAAACCGGCGCCCCTGAGACACGTCATAACCGGGATGGGGTTGACTGTTGGTGGCATTTATCACGACGGTTTTCGTGCTTCACAAAGCTGGTTGTCTTAACTGCAGTCGTCAAGCCCCGTCGGCGGCTTTTTAGACAGCTTGAAAAGTTCTGATATGCCACAACTTCTACTAATCCGAACTTGGCTCCAGTTGTGGCCTATCATTGCCGACGTATAAAAAACCCGTGCTTCATCACTGGGGGCGATGTGAGTCGTTAACAGTTCTCAACTTTATGCCTTACATCTATCCACAGATGGTACAACGCAGCGCGCGGCGACACGCTAGTATGGCTCAACGGCGGCGGCTACGCAGAACTGCGGCGCTCGGCGCTGCGGCCGGCGGCCCCGCGCCAGCTCAGCGTCGCCTTCACCGTGCGCACGCGCGACCGCGACGCGCTGCTGTTCCTCGCGCTGGACGCTGCCAATGTGACTCAATAATCTAATAATAACACACACGGTCATCTGGCCCCAAACTAGGATTCCCTGTATCTTGGGAACCAGAGACTGATATACATACACATATATGTTTTTTAAATACATACATATACAGATATAATACACCCAGACTCGGAGCAAACAATTCTGCTCATCACAGAAAAGTTTGCCCTGTGTGGGGATCGAACCCACGACTCTTGGACTTGGATCAGAGGTCAGGATCGCTAACCACTTAGCCACCGAGTCAGTCAAACGTATGTCAGGAACATTATTATCTTATCTTCAATCAAAAGCCAGGCCTGTCTCACTTCGACGAAGCTTTAAACGAGCGCAAGTACGAGCGCCTCGCGTCCTGGAGGAGTATCGATAGGGGCAAACAAGGACAGGAAACATTGCGACGTTCAGTGAAAAAGCAACTCTCGTGCGTTGCGATTCGGTACATTATTCCCTGTACTTACACGTGATGTGCATTTATATATTACATAAGTACATAATGAGAAGCACGTAGCGTAATATGGGCATGCAAGATTGTATTTATCACTGTGTAGTGAGAGTACCTTATTAGCATCTCTGCAAGCAGAGTGAAACTTCTATACCTACGTAGTATTATTGTTTCTTTTATCCACTGCTGTACAAACGCCTCTATAGCTTTCACCAGGTCATCGGTCCACTTTGGGTCCACTGGTGTGATATGCTCGGAGTTTCCCTAAGTCTCCGGGAGAAATCATATTGCACCCCGTATACCTAACAAAATATGGACTGAAGTTGTCTGAAATAAATGATTTTCATTTTTAATTTTTATTTATTTATTTATTATGAATGTAGGACAGATTTTAAAAAGTACCGTACTATATTCACATTCTGCCATTACACGTTCAATTTCCAATTTCCAGAACCGATCCGTGTCGGTGGTGATGCGGCAGTGCCGCGTGGTGTTCGAGGTGGAATATGGCGGCGGGGCGCGCCTGTCCGTGGCCTCGGGCGGGAAGCACTGCGGCGGCACAGCGCGCATCCAGGCCATCCGCGCCTTCAGCCACCAGCTGGAGCGAGGTGAGTCTTTGGCCTGAAGTTTGTCCCTATTCATATCGCAATCTTTGTATACCATCTTGGTAGTCGCATACAGACCGCTGACGTTCACTAAGCACCTTAATGGCAAAAATAAATAGGTACTATTAATAAAAATAAAATGAATATATTAAATTAGTTTAGATTGTAAGTCTTGTATCAGTTAGTCGATAGGTAAATCATGCCAAGGTACTTTTTATACGCATCGTTAGACATAAACAAATTTAATATGTTTCCTCACAATAAGAGCAATCGGTATGAAAATGTCACGTAAGTTTCTTAAAAACTCATTGGTTTTAAAAATACATTTCTATTCTATTTTTCTATTTGGCATTCCACATCTCATTTAAGGAGTTATTTTGCCATTGTCAAGTGAAAAATGGGAGAATCTTCAATGAAAAAAAAATGGCGAAACGCCAATGTCAAGTGAAAGACGCGGCTCTAAGGGTGATGGGCGCTTAAAGATGCTCCACGTGGTGGTTTGCTGCTGGAACTCGGAAAACGGAGCTGTCTCCCGAGTTAATCCTCTTCTTATGACCGCTTATCACTGAATTGGAATCACAGCTATTTCTCCATAATAAAAATAACGTTGAGTATACTATACTAACTATACTTACGGAAACAATTAAAAAATAACTCAGCAGACGTGTGCTCGGTACAAGTCCCGGCAACCAACATTAAAAACACATTAACCGTAGCGATACGCGTCCCAACTTAAACCAAAATAGTTTTTAACTGTACTATAACCTAATCTGTGCTTTAACCTGCTACATCACTTGTTTGTCCTCGCGGACAGGCAGCCTCCGAGTAAACGGCGAGGAGACGCTCGGATCACCATCGCCGCCGGTGCACAGCGCGGCGGCACTGCCCGACCTCTCGCACTCCTCCTACTGGGTGGCCGGAGTCCCCCCCGGAGCTCCCCCGCACGTGGCTAGCAAGGCTCCGCCATTAATGGGCTGTATTGGAGCCTTGACGGTAGACAGGGAGGGGTACGATCTCTTGGATACCCCGACGAGGCATGGGATTGAACCGAGATGTGGGTCTAGGGTGAGTTGTCTTGATTTCGTTTTGCTACTGAGTTCCAGCTGCTAGGTAATTACTGCAAAAGGGCTAAGGAGCCGCTTCTGATTCTGACTTCAACGATGCTTTAACGAGACAAAGATTTTGACGAATTTTTCGAATGTCATTTTTTAGTCTACCTCATACCACGCCTCTACTAGACTCGTATCTATATGCTCCGTTTCGGGAACTGTTTTTGAAGAGAGAAGAAACGTCTCGCCCAAAATTAACCCCTACCACATATTCAAAAGTAATTGAAAGTATATTTTTTTTTAATATACAGCACCAAAAAATACACAACATTATAATTTAAATCTCCTAACCTTTCTCCAGTCGCTCCGCTCAGCCGTGTTAGAAGGGCGCGGCTATATCGAGCTCCCTTCCCCCCTGCTCCGGCGCAAGGCGGCCATCGGCCTGACCTTCCGCGCGCGCGCCCCCAGCGGCCTGCTGCTGTTCAGGACACCCGCCGCCAGACAGGACAACGAGGTGGACGACGAGGACGATGGGGATGATAAACACTACTTGGCGCTCGTTATGGTTGAAGGTAAGAACAGATGTGTTATATGTGAAGTAACCACAGGTACGTCAAGTACATCTGCAAGAACAGCAGGTCGCATGTTAGAGCCATAACAGGGGCGTTGACGGGTCATTATGCAACCACCGCTCACCTCAAAAAGATAGATTTAACAAATGATGCGACTTGCAGAGCCTTTGATGAGGATACAGAATCAATGGAGCTCCTACTGTGTTCTGGCAGAGACAATGGTTCTGGCTAATAAGCGTATGAGCCTCCTAGGTAATGGTTACCCAACGCCGAAGAAATACAGTCACCTAACCCTTAGCGGAATAGCTACACTAATGCCGTCATCATCATCAGCCGATAGACGTCCACAGCTGGACAAAGACCTCCCCCAAGGATTTCCAAACCCGCATCCATGCACTGCCCGCATCCAGCGGCTTCCCGCGACCTCCACCAGGTCATCGGTCCACCGAGTGGGAGGCCTGCCTACACTACGTCTTCCGGTGCGCAGTCGTCACTCGAGAACTTTAATGCCTCAACAGCTATCTGTTCCATGACCTATGAGCTACGAAATGTAAACGTGAGATATTGTAAACGACTTCTAAAAAGATGCTTTTGTTTACAGCTCTACCAACAGATGTTTTGTCTTTCCAGGTGAACTGCAATTGATCGCTGCAGCTGGAAAATCGGAAGTGACGCTCAAAACGAATGGCACAAGGTTGGATGACGGAAGGCTGCACACTGTGCGCGTGATACGAGCACACAAACAGGTGAGTCTTTACTCTTTCATGTGCAGTCGTACTCATGAAGTGAACAACTTTCCCCAAGGAAATTATACACAATTCGCAAAAAAAATTTTGGACTTCCCATACAAAATTAGCGTTTTAACTCAACTGATCAATGTATGAGGACTCCAGAAATTTTCTTGCGAATTGAGTTTAGGTTCCATGGAAAGTTGTTCAGTTTCATGAGTAGAAGCCTGGTTTTTTTGTCAGGTATTTCATAAGGGGTCGTCCATTAATCACGTGATGTTTTTTAGCAACTTTTTAGACCCCTCCTCCCCCCTGGTGATACGTGGTGAGGTTTTAGACTCCGCGCGGGTTCGCGCGTTCAACGAAAAAATAAATACATGTGATATCTCAGTACACCCGCCCTCCCCCCTTGTGATATTTCGTGATTTTTTCTGAACCCCCTCCCCCCTTTGAGCCTCACGTGATTAATGGACGACCCCTAACGACCCGATTGTTATACTCTGTCTATCTATAACAATCTAAGTATAATATTCCTCCAGCTAGAACTGTGGGTAAATGAACAACGCGTGGCCACCGGCGCCCTCCCCGGCAACGCCTACCCGGCGCGCAGTGGCGGCTTGTACATCGGCGGCGTAGCCAACTGGGAGCCGGCGCGGCTGCCCCAAGTCCCCACGGCTGGGTTCTCCGGCACTGTCGCTGATCTCATCGTGGATTCCTCGTGAGTATGCTATACGCGTAGGTGTATTCTTACATAAGACATTCTTGTTCATTTCTTCTTCTTAGGCCGCCTATCGTATCTCTTTTCCATTTGTAACCTCACTTTTGTGTAAGTATGTATTTATTACAATAAAGTATATTGAATTGAATTGAATTAAGACTTTTGTGAAGGTATAATACTTAGGATGGATAGGGTAAAAGTTCTTGTTAAAAGTTGCCGATATTGGTTTGCTTTGACCTGTACCTGCGGAAAAGGTGAAGATAAATGCCTTTTGTTCTAGGACTGCTGAAATCACAAAAACATTAACTTTCCAATGTAGGCTGATCCTAATAAAAAGTGAAGTGGGCTGATTGTAATGCGGTTTTTTTCTCTTGTATTAAAATTTTTGACGAAGATTGAGACTTCTTTGTATTCATATATTTGTATGTTTTCTTCAATGAATACTTTTTATTTTAATAAAAAGTTGCAGAGTCTATAAATATACTTTTTTCTAACAGGCTCATAGGGTTTGAAAATGCAGTTCAATGGGACGGCTGCCTACTGGGGCGCGCGGACTCGGAGCCGCGCACCCCGCCGCGCAGCGAGCCGCGCGCCCTGCACGCCCAGCCGCAGGACAGCGGCCAATGTGTTAAGGTATATTGATTCGTTAACTGCCCAGCCACAAGATTCGTTAACTGCCCAGCCACAAGACAGCGGCCAATGTGTTAAGGTATGTTGGTTAGTTAACTGCCCAGCCACAAGACAGCGGCCAATGTGTTAAGGTATGTTGGTTAGTTAACTGCCCAGCCACAAGACAGCGGCCAATGTGTAAAGATATGTTGGTTAGTTAACAGCCCAGCCACAAGACAGCGGCCAATGTGTTAAGGTATGTTGGTTAATTAACTGCCCAGCCACAACACAGCGGCCAATGTGTTATGTTGGTTAGTTAACTGCCCAGCCACAAGACAGCGGCCAATGTGTTAAGGTATGTTGGTTAGTTAACTGCCCAGCCACAAGACAACGGCCAATGTGTTAAGGTATGTTGGTTAGTTAACTGCCCAGCCACAACACAGCGGCCAATGTGTTAAGGTATGTTGGTTAGTTAACTGCCCAGCCACAACACAGCGGCCAATGTGTTAAGGTATGTTGGTTAGTTAACTGCCCAGCCACAAGACAGCGGCCAATGTGTTAAGGTATGTTGGTTAGTTAACTGCCCAGCCACAACACAGCGGCCAATGTGTTAAGGTATGTTGGTTAGTTAACTGCCCAGCCACAAGACAGCGGCCAATGTGTTAAGGTATGTTGGTTAGTTAACTGCCCAGCCACAAGACAGCGGCCAATGTGTTAAGTTGCTTGCGTGCATTTTCATACCGACTCCTTAACAGTGAAGGAAAACATTGTGAGGATTTGATTTCTCTGGAAGGAAAACATTGTGAGGATCTGATTTCTAGATGTATGTATCTAGATGTATTTCTAGATGATGGTCGCGTTGCACACGTCCGTATGTGTAAATCTAAATGCTCTACACGTGACCGCGGGTGATGCTAAGTGCAACACTAGGCAACCGCCGTCTATACCATGTGCATAGAACGGTTAACGGACAAGTTTAAACTGAAAGGAGAAGCCGCAAGAATTAAGACTGGGACGTAGTAGTTTCCGCGAGAGTCAAGAGTTCGATCCCCATACGGGGCAAAAAAAAAATGATGAGCACATTTGTTTGGTCTGTGTTTGGGCACACTACGGACACTGAACTAACACGATGTTAGAATATTTCTTGCCTATTGCATAAACAGATGCCTAACGTTTGTACACGCGTAAATGTGGGGGTTGCGTGGTTTGCGCCAAGTAATTGGCACCGGATCTTACACGGTCGTTTTGAGAGATGTACCTGCCTTCCTGCAGGAAGTGGCCAATACGACACCACAGTACTACCGTAATATAAGGTGTTAAGAAATTAGTTACCATTACTTAAACTGAGGCCTCTACTAGTGAAACTGCACAACTTTTCCCAAGGAACCCATTCGCGAAAAAAAAAATTTTATTTTCGGCCAGGACCGGCCCACTTAGTATAGGATGTCCAATTTTTTTTTGCGCATTCACTATGGGTTCCTTTGGGAAAGTTGTGTAGCTTCACGAATAGAGTAGTAATGACAACTAATGTGTATCCATAGGTCGCTGGTTCAAATCCGGCTCGAAGGACCATTTACATGTGTAGCACTGTATAGAATGCTGTAGCATGTAGGAAATTAATTAAATTGTAGAAAATAAAAGAGAATGGTCTGGTTCACTCGCTGTGTATTGACAGAAGAGAGTTTGACATTGACAGTAATGACAATTACAAAAATAATGTATGTTCGTTTTACGAACAATTTGTTAACACCTTTTATAAAATACCGTGGAAATAGCAAAACCTGAAAATGTAATCAATAAAATACATGTCTCGCGACTTTAGAAAAAAATCTTAAAAATTGTAAATAGACAAAGCAAAACCTCTCAAAGACACGCTTCGATCCACAGACAGCCTCCTACACGGTGGAAGCGGGTGCCGTGAAGTTCGGCGACAGTCCGTGGAGCCACGCGGCCGTGAAGATGCCTTCCAAGCCTGGCTCCAAGCACTTCTCCGTCTCTCTGCAGATCAGGACCTATGCCTCAGATGGACTCATATTTTTAGCTCCGGTGAGTTTATTTATACGTAACTGAACCTAGGTACCTGAAAATAGGTACCTTTAACCAAGCCAGGGTAAAACCACTTCTCAACTGTCACATCAGATCTAAACCAAAACTTTAGACCCTGACAAACCTGTTGGGACTGGTGACTGCACTTCAGGGAGAAGGGTGCTACATACCTTCATCAGGCGAGGTGGCATGCCGTGATCGGCCGTGGTCCAACCGTTGATGGTTGGAAGTAGTATATGTACATTACTCTGAAGAATCTCAATAGCGCGTTCTAGGAATTGTAGTGTGTGGCAAGTACTGCAGATGTCGCCACAAACGAAACTACATTTCATAAAGTGTCTTTAATCTGAGCCACATTTCTTTTTTCTTTTTCTAGGGTTCCAAAATGAAACCAAAGCATTACATAGCGTTGATGGTGAAGGATGGAAAACTGAAGCTCGTAGTGCGAGGGAGAAGGAGAAAAGAAGTGACACTACCAACAGTCGTGTCTGATGGAGTCTGGCGGACGGTGAGTGAGATATTGCATGAAATCGTTTTTTTTTGTCTCAGGACATTGCATTATTACCTAAGTACTTGTTACTAAGCTGGTTAACTTCTGTTCTACACTGCTAATATTCAAATGAGACATGATTGAATCAAAGCAGATCGATTTACATGAAAAGTAGCAAACAAAACCTGTGCAGTTTTAATGAGTATAATGTAGGTAGAGGGTTTCCTATAAGTAGGTATTTTTCCTTATCTCTTAACCTTCCATTACTGATTGATGCGTCGAATCTAAATCAAATAAAACCATGCCCCTGTAGCAAATAATGATTCACTAGGTACGTCAGTTTACAGCAGTATTTAGATCTATGTATAAACATTTGTTTAAGGTAGATTAGAGTCACAGAAAGCCAAAAGGACGCTCCTTATTAAGAATACATTTTCTTTTGGATGGGCTGTCATTTGGCAGTAGGTTGCAACGCATTGTCATAGTTTCCGAGATTTAGGTTTACCCTGTAATGGCGTTTAAGTTTTATTTAAAAAAAAAATGTGTTGGATGGAGTTTCTTTGGACCTGTCGTTTCGTCTCACTCCGCAAACGAGTATACGGTATACGAGTTTCGAGTGGCAGGAACCTCGTATTAGGTAGACAAAAGAATGCCCTTCGAAAAGTGTACACTGCTACACTGATACCGAGCGATGGAATGACAGTAATATTGATGTACAAATACTGTTAATATTACGCTGACAGTGTCTGGTCCGTTTGAAGTTTTATTTAAGCCGATATTACACGAGTCAACCAAACTGAAGCAAATTCATTTAACATTGAACGTCTTGAAGTATGAAATATGTCGCATCGTATGTTTAGATCATCTTCTGACCTAAGACGATCGCTTTGCCAAAAAATTTTTTTGGAAGCGTCTGCGACTGCTTCCTATTCAAAGTCTAAGAGACTATTGACTTCATACAATCTGAGTTTTAGATGTATCAATGCCATTGAAGCGATTTAATTGAAAGCAGTATTTAACCAAAATTGAATCGTGTAATATTAACTTCATTAATGTATTTATAATGTGTCCAGGTGTCGGTGCGCATAGCGGGCACGCGCATCGCGCTGTGGAGCGAGGGCGCGGCGGGCAGCGCGCGCGCGCCGCCGGCCGCCGTGGGGGCGCGCCTGTACGTGGGGGGCACGCCGCCGCCGCCCGCGCTGCCGCACGTGCCCGCCGCGGTGAGGCCTTGTCTTACCTGTCTTCCTTATCTCTGTAACGTAGGCGCCTCCGTGCTCCCGTGTCTAGTATGCTCGCTTCACATCAGGAGGCTGTGGGATCGAATACCGGCGACCTGTCTCATGTGCCGGCCGCGGTGAGACCTTGTCTTACCTGTCTTCCTTATCTCTATAATGTAGACGCCTCCGTGCTCCGGTGTCTAGTCTACTCGCTTCACATCACTCCTGATGAGAGAGAAGCTGAAGAGCTGTGAGATCGAATACCGGCGACTTGTTGGATCTACCCTTGATCGTCATAGTTTCTGACTTTGTGTCAGAGAAGGTGAGGCGATTACGCCTCCACAGAGTCGGACACAGAGTACACAGAGTCGGGCCCATCACCGAGCCTTGCGGGCAGCCCATTGTCGATGTCTTCCACAACACCTGGTTTCCAGCGATCAGGCCAACACGCTGCCCACAGAAGTAACTCAGCAGAATCCGACAGATTTTTGGTGAGGCACCGCTCTGTTTGGTTTTGACCAGGATCATTGGCTACCAGGCGTCGTCGCAGGCACCCGATGTGTCCAAGAACTAGCCTTAACCGCCTCCGTAGCGTAGACGCATTTCCTCTGAGGAAATTACAGCCACAAGAGGCATTTCATCTTAGCCCTCTAGGTTGGCAACGCATCTGCAATCTCCTCCGGGGTTGCAGGTGTCTATGGGCAGTGGTGATCACTTACCATCAGGTGACCCACTTGCTCGTTTGCCTTCCTTATCACATAAAAAAAAAAAAAGTGGTTTGCCGCTCGCTTCACATCAGGAGGTCGCGGGTTCGATTCCTGGCGGGGTCCCACTCTGTGGACTCAGTTTGGTTGGTGGGTGGGCTTTTTCCGAGCCCGCCTGGCTAGCTACCACCATCTTATCTAAGTCTTGCCGCCAAACATCAACGTTAACAGCACTGATGTGTTCCGGCACGAAGATAAGATAGCCAGTTCCCCATTGCGTTGGGGAATCTTGGGAAGCCCGCTTCCGTCTTCGGCATCATCATCACTCACCATCGGGTGAGGTGATGCCAGGGGCTTATCAATTGAGGGTAAAAACAAAGTATAAATGTGTGTGTCGGTGGCAGGTGCGGCGGCTGGGCGCGCTGGCGGGGTGCGTGCGGCGCGCGCGCGCGGGCGGGCGCGCCGCCGACCTGGCGCGCGCGCACCACCGCGCGCGCCAGTGCTTCCCGCGCGTCGAGCCCGCCGCGCACCTCGCAGGTCAGCGCGCATTCATTACTTATAAATACATAAATAATAAAGCTTAACCATCCTTACAGCCGATGTTACACGAGTCAATCAAATTGAAGCAATTTCATTGAAAGGCATTGCACGTTGAACATTGAACGTCTTTACCTAGTTACACGGTAAATCAATAAAATGACTTTCAATGCTCATTTCAGCTAGAACATCGAAGATACAACGTACGAGTAGTAGGAGGCTTCCACGCATGGAACAGTAATTCAATTCATTCATCGTTCAATTTTCGTGTTTACACGGTTCAATCGCATTCACCGATGATCCGATGATCAATACTGAATCAATCGCATTGAAAGCTAGTGAAAAATTTAAGCTTTCAATGACAGCGCAATCGCATTGAACTATGTTTAGACGTTTCAATGCCATTGAATTTGAAAGCAATATTGAATTAAAATTGAACCGTGTAACATCGGCTTAACAAGCACTTCGCAGGTCAGCCCTGCTGAACAAAAGCCTCCCACAAGGATTTCCTTACCAACTGGTCCTGCGCTGACCGCATCCAGCGGCTTCCCGCGACCTTCACCAGATCATCGGTCCACCTGATAGAAGATCTGCTTTACCTGCCTATGTTACGTCTTCCGGTGTGCAGTTGCCACTCAAAAACTTTAATGTCCCAACGGCCATCTGTTATAGGAGCTATGTGCCCCGCCCTCTGCCACTTCAATAGCTCACAGAATCGCTAATTCTGTGAGCTACTTATATCGGTTACTTTAGTTCTCCTACAATGCCTTAAATTGGATTAACGCTTTCTTCGTTACCACTTTAGAAAATGTTTCGCAGTATATCGAACATAATTCAAAAATGTTGTTTAAAAAAACAATTTGACCTCAAAGAAAACTCCAATACAGTTTTTTTGAACGATCAATTTTGGGTCTGTTTGTCTCAATTGTCTCTTAAAAAAAGTTTTCCAGTGTGACGAATAAACATTCCAGAACCTTCACCTATTTCATAGACATTACACCCCGTACAACCAACTGTTCAACTAAACTCACTTAGTTTTACGCTCATCCTAACCCAAACCCACGTCTCACACAACCAGGCGACGCGCACGCAGTGTGGTCGACCATGTGGCAAGCCAGCAGCTCGGGCACCAGCATAGCGCTGCAGTTCCGCACCGCCTCCCCGAGAGGTGTGCTGGTCACGGCTGCGGATTTCGTGCTCGAGATCAAAGATGGCGCTGTGAGTATTTGGTTTTATAACGTTTTACGTTACTTTGAGAATGTTGGTTGGAAATGCATAGGTAGGGTGCAAGATTTACGTATATTATAATAGGGTTCCTTAGGGCGCAAAATTTGTATGGGATCCTTATGAAATACCTGAAAAAAATTGAACCACAGCTTCCACTCATGAAACTGAACAGTTTCCCCGAGGAACTTATACTAAAACGCAAAATTGTTGTCTTTGAGGAATCAAAAATGATGAACAGATCCGCCAATTTTGTATGGTATATCCAAATTATTTTGCGAATGGAGTACAGGTTCATTGAGAAAAGTTGTTCAGTTTCATGAGTAGAAGCCAATGTAATTTTTTTAGGGCCCTATATTTTTAGTTATACTTACACATTCTTCTTCATATAGGATATCAAGAGATACGACCGTTTATATCGCATATTTGGACACTCGCATAGGAATCAAAACCTATAGGGTACTTCCCGTATACCCAGAATCATGAAATTTGGCAGGAAGCAATGTCTTATAGCACAAGTAAAGGGACTTAATTTATATAGGATATGATTTTTAAGATTCGGTACCTCAAAAGGAACCCTTATAAAATCACTTCGTTGTCCGTCCGTCTGTCTGTCACAACCCTTTTTCTCAGGAGCGCGTAGACGTATCAACTTGAAATTTATAACAAATACTCAGGTCTGCAATCCCTTGAAGCTGTGAAAAAAAAAACTTGTATGCCAACGCAATCAAGAGATACGGCGGTTTCGAATCAAAACCTAAAGGGTACTTCACGTATACCTAGAATCATTAAATTTCGCAGGAAGTAATTGTCTTATAGCACAAGGGAAAAGTCCGAAAACCAAAAATTTTTTGTTACATCACAATTTTTTTGTGATGTACATACTTAACAAAAAAAATCCTTTACTTTTTTCCTTTTTTTCTAAATTTTCAGACTTTTTCCTTTACTTGTGCTATAAGCATTGCACGATTCTAGGTATACGGGAAGGACCTTACAGGTTTTGATTCCCATGCGAGTGTCCAAATATGCGGCATAAACGCCCGTATCTCTTGATTACGTTGGCATAGAAGTTTGATTTTTCACAGCTTCAAGGTATTGCAGGCCTGAGAATTTGATATAGAGTTCAAAACTTGCACCGGCTTTTTGTCCGTTTTTTTTTAAATTACCAATTGACTATAGTCTACTTGGAGAAACTTCTACAGTTTCACGAATAAAATCTTCCCTTAAAGAATTTCCTTACGTTATCTTTACATCCTCCCTCTTCTTATCCAGGTGATACTCTCCCGCCACTCGGGTGGCTCGGAAGTGGCGCGCACAGAAGCGCGTGGCTCGATATGCGACAACCAGTGGCACTCCGTGGTAGCGCGAGTGACGCAGACTTCGCTCTCACTCAGCCTAGACGCCGGCCCCGAGATGACGGAGGGCCCTGGCTCGTTGCTAGATGAGAATATTGAGGTCGTCGCTGCCCCGCTGTATATCGGAGGGTTGCCAGGTAAGAAAATTTAATTATTACCATTGAGTAGACAATGACTATGTAACAGACTGTTGCTTAAAACTTTTAAATATTTATACTATAGCGCGGTAACTGGGACTTCTACTTATGATGCTAATGTCCACGATTTTGTAGAAACCACAAAATAGCAAATCTTAAATTGGCTAACCGCCTGATGAATTTGTATGAACAACCAAAAGAATA
The DNA here is from genome assembly GCA_958295455.1 of Coleophora deauratella. Taxonomy (NCBI): domain Eukaryota; kingdom Metazoa; phylum Arthropoda; class Insecta; order Lepidoptera; family Coleophoridae; genus Coleophora; species Coleophora deauratella. Next base: position 1,406,057 of record OY282388.1, read on the forward strand.
TAACCAAATTCGTAGTGTAAAAGTAATTCTATTCAGTGTGATGAATAAGCCCTAGTCAACAAATCCTATCCTAATCCTTTATATGGCGCTGCCAGCCCTAAGTTGAATTTGATGGCTGTTGCGTCCGGTGAAAAATATTTATACAGATGATAAAAAATGTCTGGCAATATTTTAACAGTGGCTGCTACTCATCAAACTGAACAACTTTTCCCAAGAAACTCATGGTCAAAAAGAAAAAAAATGGACTTCCCATGCAAAGTTCATCCAACCAGCTGACGGATTTGTATGAAGAGCCCAAATTTTTTTTTGTTTTTTGAGTACGAGTTTCATGGAGAACGTTGTTCAGTTTGATAAGTAGAAGCCACTGTTAAAATATTGCCAGACATTTTTTTATAACCCTGTAAGTTGAGACTATCCGTTTTAAATTTGAGGTTTTCTGTGTAAGCAAATTGGATTCTAAGCTTTGAGTAGACAGTGGCTAGGTAACGGAGACTATTGTATGATCTTTTGCATTCTGAACTCGAGATGGACGATTCTTGATTGACTAGAAGAGATTTCTTCACGAGTTTAATCTATCTTTGTATTTTTGATATCATGTGCAGAATTTTTGTACAATACTGAAGTACCTATACTATACACAAACAATCTTAACACTTTCCTACTTTCCTCCTGAATTGGGACCAAACTTACTTCACAGAAGGCGTAATAGACTCCTCGGATGGTGCGAGCACCCGAGAGAACTTTAAGGGCTGCCTCCGTGACGTCACCATCGCTGGCCAGAAGAAGCCTTGGACGCAGATGGAGTCTCTCACGAACGTGATGATCGACTCGTGTCCCGTCGACGAGTGATAATGGCTGAGGGGTGACATTGTAGAAAAGAGGCCATGATAACATGAAATAAAGACTTTTTTAGTATGAGATGATAACAACGTTGTCGTCTCCATGTAACCTGCCAAGTTCCGCTGTTCGCCAGTCCGAAGATGACTGCAGTAAGTAGGTTTTATTTATGGGAATTGCAGAAAAACTGACCCTTTTGGACTTTTATTACACGTACAATTTTCAATTTATAAAAATTTCGCTAATATCGAACGATGACATAATAGTTTGCAATTTAAAATATTTTTAGATCAAAAATTAGTTTTTAAGATTTCATAAAAAGTAACTCAGATGACTTACAGTCGTGTGTGTGTGTGTGTGTGTGGATTGAGCGAAACCGGATTCAGGCAGTGTAACAGTAGATGTCTAGTGACATAGTCCACCGCGTATGTTAAAAATATGCTATAAACAGCCTGGCGATGGCGTACGAGCGCGGAAGTGGCCGGAGGCTGTGGCGGTCAAAAGGTTAATGAAATGCACTTCTAACCTTTTTTCATGACGACAATGATTGTCGATTTTTTGTCGAAAAAGTACTACTATTTTAACTAGTCGCAAGTTTAGCATAGAGCATAGAATTACGAATCTGTGCCATTATGAAACATTCAAAATCTTGTTTGATTTGAATTTTGAAGACGGATGAATGGATCTTGTACTTACAGAATACTTAATTTAGTAGTCTAGACATTTTTATTTACGAATATGTAAGTTTTTAATAATGTAATGAGGCTATACTAGAGGCTATATTGGCTGATGTGAACGAATACTCAGTTTGTACATAGAATGGAGTACTTAAATACATCTTCAACAGTATTCATATTATAAAAACTGTAAATAAATAATTATATGTAATAGACGTACAACTAGCATAATTTTTGAGATGTCTACAAGTGTGTGGAAAGCTATCGCTTGGCTGAGCCGTCGTCGGCCGATGGCAAGCAGCACCCCCCGGAGCGACGATATAAAAATTCTTTGGCAAGCAGTATCGATTGCCGACCAAGGAATAACTCGGATAAAGTGAGTGGTATATTAACTCAGTTGTAAATGAGCGGTAATTCACCTATAGTGGGAAATTTATGCTGCGAACATCAAATCCTGTCCTAATTTATTTTAATTTAAGACTGTGAATAGGACCGTGGCTCTTTTGAACTTATGAGAAATACGTAGACAGAAAGAGATGAAATTCGAGCGTTTTTTCCCTTTTAAAAACGCTTGGTTTTCAGGTCCTTGAAGGCTCAGTCAAGCGTTGGGCTTCTACAAAAAATGTCTCGGTTCTTGTAGTTTTTAGGGTTCCGTAGCCAAATGGCAAAAAACGGAACCCTTATGGATTCGTCATGTCTGTCTGTCTGTCTGTCCGTATGTCACAGCCACTTTTTTCCGAAACTATAAGAACTATACTGTTGAAACTTGGTAAGTAGATGTAGTTTGTAATCCGCATTAAGATTTTCACACAAAAATAGAAAAAAAACAATAAATTTTGGGGGCTCCCCATACTTAGAACTGAAACTCAAAAAATTTTTTTCATCAAACATACGTGTGGGGTATCTATGGATAGGTCTTCAAAATGATATTGAGGTTTCTAATATCATTTTCTTCTAAACTGAATAGTTTGCGCGAGAGACACTTCCAAAGTTGTAAAATGTGTGTCCCCCCCCCCCCCCCCCGTAACTTCTAAAATAAGAGAATGATAAAACTAAAAAAAATATATGATGTACATTACCATGCAAACTTCCACCGAAAATTGGTTTGAACGATATCTAGTAAGTAGTTTTTTTTAATACGTCATAAATCGTAAACTGTAATTTACCTTTCATTCAAGTTACAACGAACTACAAAAACTTTTATATTATGTTACTTGCTGCTACGGAACCCTTCATGGGCGAGTCCGACTCGCACTTGGCCGCTTTTTAAGAATCATATCGTTGCATTTATCAATAGTCACTAGTAATAATAAAAGAAATACAAGGGTAATAGTAAAATAATGAAGATTATCTACTAATGGTATTGAAGAAGAAAATTGGCAAATAGATGTACCTAGCGCGGATAAATAATATTGCTTATTGTTCATAAAATATACGAGAATTTGGGGTATTTTTAAGTACCTGCTATCTGATAAACTTTCAGCCTTTTCTCAGTTCAAAACAGTCTTGTCAAACTTGTTGAAATCATTAAATTAATTATTAGGTTAAACAATAATTATGTATTGTAATACTTTGTAAATAACAAATTAGGGTTCAGCTTTAAACTCGTGAATTGCATACTATACATATTTGTATTTTTACATCATTACAGTGTGCGGTTAGCAAATAAAGAATAATAAATTAAGTAATGTACATAAATAAGAACCTACATAAAAAAATCTTAATACAAATACGTGTTCAGTAGTCCTTAAGCGTGTACATAAAGACATTTTCTACTTGAAAAATTTGTAAATAATATTTATTTGTAGTTGCTTTTTTACGAAATAAAACGCAATCGTGGCAATAAAAAACATTTATTTATTTATTTTACATATCAGTACTTACATATTCAATCACGTCTTGCTACGGAACCACGTTTTGGCAAACCGGAATTGGCCACCTACTTAGCTGACAGTTCATTGCGCTGAATGCAACATAAAGGCTCCTCTAGAGCAAGCGAGACAAAACTATATGAAAGTAGAGTGAAGATGTAAGCATGTCCTTGTCTAACCTATAGTTCTGTCCCTCTTGTGGGCTCATGATGGCCCATTGTGTATAGGAGCAACAAAACGGCAGCTTTGTAAACCAAAAATTCCGGTCCATCACAAAACTGTTCCGAACAATCTAAAAAACTCCCCACTAATCCCTTATCCCATCTTACACTAGACTATCCAACTCTTTCACAACTTGCGCGTTCGAAAAGGACATAGATGTATCTACTGGGCAATTCACAGATCCAGTGTAAGTTTTATGCAGATAGATTTTTAACAAGCCCTCTGAAACAGTTGGTAGGCCTGGATTTTGACAGAAAACAATATGGCCAACCTATCCAGTACTGCCAACCACCAGGAGACTTGCTTTTGTTTTTTGTTCGTAGAGGAAGCTTTATATGAATTGGACCTGGGAATCCATTTTAATCTGGAGTCGTATTTTAGAATCAGACCTGAAGGATACAATTGTATTGTACCTGATATAGCCTTCTAATCGTTTTTCTTATTTCATTATTCGGCGAAACGTACCTACTGTAGTTGATAAAATCGGCTAATCGTTATTCTGCCCATTGTCTTAGCTGTGAACAATACTTTCTGCATACCATTATATTGTTCAAGTGTGATTCTGTAAGTACGACACATATTTTAATCTTATAAATAGTGCTGCCTTCCAAAACTTTTAACAGCCGCCCACAATATTATTCCTAAATTACGATTCGTTACCTAACTAGAACTGTCACAAACTTTGGAATGCAGCAAAGATAGGAAACTTTATTCTTAATTACAGTAATCAGTAATTGTTTTCAATGCTTGAATTGTCCAGCAACAGTTCTTTCTCTTACAATTCTCGAGAACTAAGTTTTAATTAAATAAAAACTATATTCTTCAATACATAATAATTGTTAACTACATCTATTATCTGTAACATAATAGTAGTTTTTTTTTAAATCAATGATAAAGAGCGATATTTAATCATAATTATTATGAAGACGTATTTTTTAAACTAAAAAGTACTATGAACATTTGAGATATAAATAATTGTCATCAATTTAAATTGATCTTTGGATGTAATTAAACACGAGAAGAAAATCATAAAAAGTATTATAAATACATATAGTATATTTTTCGTTTAACTTCCACCTAAAAGATATATAAGCAAATTACATACATAGATTATTTAATATTGGAATTAATTGTTCCAAAAAAAATAAAATGATAAAATATATAAATAAAAAAAAAACTAAATCTACTATTATGGCCGAAAACAAAAATTATAAACACAGAGTCAAATTCACAAATGAAGAATTTCATTTCGATGCTAAGGATTAAGAAATTGACGGCCTTTTTTGACGGTTTTGGAATAAAAATACGATTTTATTGAGCAATTCCTACACTAACTACCCTCGACAGCCGAATAGATGAATTCATTTATACAGATTGTAATAAAAAGATGATATTTTATTTTGACTCTTACAGGAGGCTCCCATGAAACTCAAAAACATAATTATACAATTTAATTATGAGACCGCAAAAAGTGGACTACTCACAAAAACAAACCAACATATTCAGTAGACAGACATGTTACGATTATTTGCGGTTTCACAAAGTTTTTAACACAACAGTAGGTATTTTAATTTCACGCGAAGAAACCCGCTGTAAGAGGTATAATATCCTTTTTGTAAAACACTATATTAACTGGAATATTCATTTCAGAGAATTATGGCGCCAAAATGTCGATAGTAGACATGGCGTCTGTTGAAGAAACTAATAATTTATGTGGGTATATTTATTTGTTGTGTATCCTGTTTTTGACTACTCACTTTGAAGAGCTCGCTTCCACTGAAATAAAGGAAAAATACACGATAAATAAAATATAACAGTAAATGGAGTTTTTTTTTTTTACCCAAAGATTTTTATTCAAAAATTTGGATTTGGAACTTTTGGATACGCTAGGCACAATACTGTCATAGCGCACTCATGGACGACAAAATAAAAAACATAAGACGTCCTCACCCACAATTCGCCGGGTTTAATACGTCTAAAATGGGAAACATACCCATGTCTCAACGCGTGTACAACCGAACATCGTTGGATGGAACGTCAGGGAGCTATTTCAAAGACGATGATCATAAGAACACTAAAATTTAATAGGAATGCAGGTTACAGCTATACAAAAACAAAAAATACCAATGCAACGAAATGCCTCTCACTCGGTGGATCGCTGACCTGTTGAAAGTCTCGGATACAGGAAGACCGGTCGCCGTGGCCTTTGTTCAGCAGTGAACGTCATAGAAGGTGGACTTCCGAGGTGGCGACCGATGCGGCTGACGCATGCGACGATACTAACCACTAGAAATGTATGGCAAAAATGCGCGCGTCGGTCGCGGCGTATGGAAGCGGCGCCGTACATTTTCTAGTGTTTAATATTGTTGAGTGCGTCAGGCGTGCGCGTCAGCCGCATCGGTCGCCACCCTCGTGTGATGACGATGATGGTCTACAGGAGGAGGCAAGTTACCGTGTCTGCATGGGGAGGTTCAGATGCATTCAGTTCGGCGCGCGCATGCGTAGCGGTCACACGCTTCGCGCCAATTTTGTGCTATAGCTTTGTACCTTCCGTCGAACGATCTGTGTATCTGTGTAAAATAAAAATAAAATCCAATCAAAATGGCTAAGTGTGTCAAATGTAATAAACTCGTTTCAAAAAAATCTCCTGGGATTCAGTGCGGAAAGTGTAATAAGTGGTTTCATGCCTCCTGTATTCCGATAACTTCCGACCAACTGAATACTTTGTGCGCCACGGAAGCGGTAGATTGGAAATGCAGAACTTGCATCAGCCAATTCAAACAGAAACGGCTATCAGCGATTTTGCCTGACCCAGACGATGATGAAAATACTGACACCGAGCAACCCATTGTAACGAAGGACAATTTTAACGAAGATTTCTTGAAGGAATTGCGCAGCGACATTCGTAACGCCATCAAAGACGAAATGCAGCGTACCCTCAAGTTCTACTCAGGAAAAATTGATGACTTTCAACGAAAAATTGAGGAGTACGAAGACAATTTTAAACGTTTAGAAAAACAACACAATGATTTAATAAACAAACACTCCAACTTGCAACTCAAATACGAATCCCTTGAACAAAAAATGGATTCCCTACAACAAAGCCAACTGGAGAACAAAATAGAAATTTGTGGTGTAACTAAGGAGGAGAAGGAAAACGTCTCAGAAATAACTCAAAAAATCGCCCAAATAATGCAATTGAACCCAGATGACATCATAACCTCATACAGAAAGGAGCGCCGCGCCGCGGCTGCCCAGCAGCGTGTACCGTCAACTATCATTGTGGCCCTGAAGGAAGGACGCCGAGACAGCTGGCTGGAGACAGCCAAATCCTGTACCGTTACAGCCCGGGACGTCGGCCGACAGGATGATGGGAAAATTTTCATACGCGAAGTACTCACTCCCGCAACAGCATTTCTACTGTGGAAAGCCAAAACTGATCTAAAGAAGGACAATTTATACAAATACGTGTGGTGCAAGAGAGGCACAGTGATGGTCAGAAAGGATGACCAAGCCAAAATCCAAATAGTAAGGTCAGAAAAAGACATTGAAAAACTGAAGAAGGTAGTAACCTGAAAATATGAGGTATGTCCACTCTGGTCTTACTTAATCTTTGTCTCTTGTTTGTTATTGTATTAATAATCTTTTTACCTTTCATTGTAAATAATGGATGAGGAAAATTACATAAATGAGAGTAACTTTCTAACCTGGAATGATTACATGAACTCACTTGCACCACACCAACAATATCTAATTACTTTTCATGTTAACATCCGGTCATTAATTTTAAATTTTGCTCATTTAGAGTATATTATATATAGCAGTAAGCGTCCTATTGACTTGATTGTATTAACTGAGGTAAACATACATGAAAATAGCCTGCCTTTATATAACATTTCTGAGTATACTATGTATCATAACTTAAGGAAAAATAGGAGGGGCGGAGGTATAATTTTGTATGTCCATAATAAGCACTATTTTGAGAGGTCCCTTATCAATACTTGTCATACTGAATCACTAATTGGTACTCTGCTAACTGACTACCATTACAAACTAGAGTTATGTGCAGTGTACAGACCACCAGACACTGACCAGGCATGTTTTGTACAGGAATTGCATTGTATATTAAATCAACACAATAAAAAAAATGATGCATTATTGATAGGCGATATGAATATCAATTTGCTTAAGAGAAACAATATTTGTAACATGTACTTAAATAAAATGAGTGAATTGGGCCTACTCAGTGGAATAAATCAATTTACACGTGTAGAAAAAAAAGGTAACAAAATATGCAGTTCCTGTATAGATCATGTACATATCCGCAGTGTCTGTGGCCATGCAACGCACACTGCAGTGATAAAGATAGCTCCAGCTGATCACTATATAATAGGGTGTGCATGTGTACCTACCGCGCCGGCCATGCCGCCGACACCGCGTCTCATCACCAAACTAAATAATAAGTGTGTGATGTCTCAATTAGCTACAACGGACTGGAACGCAGCGCTGGCATACCAGTGCCCGGATCAAATTGTAAACTTTATCATGGATAAATTCAAACAAATCTACATTAAATGCAGTAAAACTATAAGCACAAATAACATCAGTAAGAGAAAAACTTGTGTATGGGTAAATAATAAAATAAAATTCATGTGTAAAAAAAGAAACCAACTTTATAATATATGGAAAAGCGACCCAACTAATTTGACAAACAGACTTCTATATAATAAATACCGCAACAAAACTAATAAATACATAAACAATGTCAAAAATAGATATTATAAAAATAAAATAATAGAAAATTTCAAAAACTCAAAATTAATATGGGGAATAATTAATTCTTTATGTGGGAAAATATCTAAATCAGTTGAAGACACAATCTTAAAAGCTTTTAACGTCAATGAAAATACACTTGCTAACAACTTTGCGAATGCGCTTCAGAAAAATGTGGAAAACATAACAAAAGCATGCGAAGTGCCTATCTTGGACTCATCATCATACTGTAACAACTTTGGTAGAGCTATGCGAATCAATAAAATTACTAATGAAAAAACCTTTAAAATCATAAATAATTTAAATTCCAAGAAAAGTCCAGGTCACGATGGCATACGTGCTTCTGACTTGAAATATATTAAACATGAAATAACACCATTAATTACACATTTAATTAACACTAGTTTAAAAACATGCAAGTATCCAGATGAATTGAAGATGGGTACGGTTCGGCCAATATATAAGAAGGGTTCTAAAACTGATTATAATAACTACAGACCCATTACAATCCTGTCATGTATTGACAAGATAGTTGAGCGATATCTAGGCGATGAAATTAATATCTATCTACAGAAAAATAACATAATAAATAGTAAACAATTTGGTTTTCAAAGAAATAAAAGCACCACTCAGTTATTGTGTCAATTTTCTAATGAAATAAATAAAAACTTAAATGATAAAAAGCATGTCTTGGTAATATTTATTGACTTCAGTAAGGCTTTTGATACCTTAAATTACAACACCTTGTATAACAAATTAGAGCAGAATGGTATACAGGGTCCTCTTCTGGAGTGGTTCAAAAGTTATCACAGCAACAGAACAACCACTGTAAAAATTGGCAACTCGTATAGTAACATGATTCCCACGACAAAAGGCACTGCACAAGGGTCTATAATCGGTCCTACCGAATACTTGTTGTACGTCAACGACATGTGCAATACTCTAGTGGAGGGCTCTGTGTACCAGTTTGCTGATGATACTTGCCTAATAGTCGCTGACAAAGATCCCTTAAAAGCCCAACGCTTACTTCAATATAATTTTGACACTCTTCTGAAGTGGTCGCATGATGTTGGTTTGGTCATAAACGCTGATAAAACTAAGGCAATGCATATACACTCTCCTCATAATAAGTCTTCATATGAACCTAAAATAACTGCACATCAACATAACTGTCTGCACACAGATAACTCCGGTAATTGTCAGTGCTCCGAAATTGAATTCGTAAAACAACATACATATATTGGGCTTATTATAGATTCTAAATTTAATTGGGTACCCCACATAGACTACCTTTGTAACAAACTAAGATCCATTCTCGGTCGATTAGTTATACTGAAATATAAGTTGCCCTATAACATTCTAAGAATGCTGTATCTAGCTCTAGCTGATTCCATAATAAGATATGGTATTAGCAGTTATGGTCGAACTTATAAAACCAACTTAAAATCAATTTATAACCTGCAAATACGTATACTAAAAAACATTGTACCGAACAAAATAAGGTCTCGTTACCGATCTGACTACTCAGAACTATTTCAATACTGTCAAGTTTTGCCAGTACAAAACATGATAGATCTATCAATATTGAAAGAGGAATACAGTAACATCACATACCTTCACAAAAAACACAGAAACCCAAACCTAAGAACTCTAAGTAGCATGAACACTTTTACTCTTCCTACTTATAACAATACCTACGGAATGAGAATGTATGAATATATTTTACCTAAAATAATAAACAACCTCCCAAAAGACATACAGGAATTGTACCTTACTAGCTCCAATTATTTAAAGGCTGTCAAAAAACATTACTTATGTACTAAGAAAATTGATTATATTTTGTAACAAAACATCTTGTAGTACTTACAAAGAAAACTTACTAAAGTAAAACATATAAAAATACTTATGTACAATACAAAGAAAAAGTATTATATCTGTAACAAAATATCATACAGTAAAAACTTATTATACATAAAGGATAAAAAATAATGTACGAAAAAAACTATTATACTTGTAATATTTTAAATAATTATTTTGTAAGAAAAAAGAAATTAAAGTACAAAGAAAACTTATAAACATTACTATGTCCAACAGTACTTGTATTCTATAGAAAAAAAAATTGTTCGAACTCACTGACTGCAAATAAGCCATTCATCTGGCTTCGCAGTCTTTAGTTATATAAGAATATGATACTCTGCGATTTGGAACTTTAATAAATAAAATAAATAAAATAAGGTAAGTTGCCATAAATCTTTTGACTGACGATGATGCTTACCGTGTTTACATGGAAAGGTAGCCGCGCGCGGCGGACCGCCGGCGGCCCACCAGGTAGGCGATGAGCACCACCACCACGAGCCCGCCGAGCGCGCAGCCCACCGCGATGGGCACCGCGTCGGGCACGTCGCCGCCGCCGCACTCGCGCGCTGTGACACAGGTTCAATGACTAAAGCTTGACATTTCTTCTTGCTAAATTTCATGATTCTAGATCAACGGGAAGTACCCTATAGGTTTTGATTCCCTTGTTAACAACCCATATCGACCCCATTGCAGTGGCACGGATCTCTTCCCATATATCCGGGAAGGTGGGCCAACTCCGGATTAGTGGAGGTTGTGGGGCTAGTGGCCAACCCCAGTGTCAGAAGGTGCATGTAAGGTCTCTGACATGGATGAACACGACTGCCTTCTAGATATAGCAACCGACAACAGCGGCTTTTAATAAGGCTTGCTAAGCTCTGTAACGGCCGTATTAAATGCCATTAATAGTCAAATTCAGCCTGGGGCTGAAGACTCCGAGTGGCGACACCGGTGCAAGCCAAGCCAAGATTCAAAATTAAAGTGTCAGCGAGCCAGACACAGGGCACACACACTTATATGAAAACACCACAATCTTTTAGTTCTTCCGTGTTTCAGTCAGAGGAAAACGAAAAAGGGTAGAACTCTCTTCGCTCTCCCTGTTCTATTACGTGGCTAAACCATCTTATACTATAAAATACTAAAATCGTATTTTTTTGCAGCTTGCTTCGCTAGTCCTTAGATGCCCATATTGGCATAGTGACCCAGGGCACCTATTTTGAAATACACCACTGCCTGTGGCACATTGCCAGACAGACGAATGGGGCTAAGTTATCGTAATATCAACCCTAGAGACACAAAATAATGATAGCAATGCTAAATAATGTATCAAATTATACACATATTGTTTGGCATTGACAAGAGGTCGATACGCTCGTGATTCGCGTGGTATCGTATGTTATCGGCTGTCGCTCGACAGACGCGCACGTATCTAAAGTACAGCTGTATTATTATAACAGATACGCACGCGCAGCTGATATATCACGTATTTTGTTAAACTCCATGCAAATACACCCATTATCATTTAGAAACACCATTCAGAGATTTCGAAGAATTTATTAGTAAACAACTGCAAATATACCTAAGCTAAATTCTCTTGCTGCGCCGGCGCCGCCCCCGTACGTTAAATGGCTTAATGACATATTTTATGTGCATTGTTATCAATCAATTTATAGTTAGCGATTCATTAACATAAAATAATGAACCAAAATAAATGTTTATTAGTTCCAAATTCCATTACAATTCCACTGGTAAAAAAACAGCACCCTAACTAAAAGTATAAGTCGAATAATCAAATACCACTAAACCGATTTTCACCAAACATAGTTAAGAAGCACCGCAATAAAAACTGCTTTCAAGTGAAAAACCCGCATTCAATTCGGTTTACCCATTTAAGAGCTACATCATTCGTTTTCGACGAGGGTTACAAAAAATTTCAAAGGCTTCTGGACTCACCAGCACTGAACGCCTTGCCGGAACCAGTTCTGAAGGCCTCCTCTTGCAGCCTGGACATGGTGATGGTCGCTATGGACCCGGAGTCTGACGTCATGTTGAGGCGAGTGGGCACGGTGCAGCGGTAGGACGTCGCCAAGGGTGTGAGCCACTCCACTCCGTGGGACAACACTATTGGGTTCGATGAGGCTGGAAAGAGATAGAAACATATTTTGTTTAAATTCAATCTTTTTTTTATCTAAGTAGATACTTAACATACTCTTTTAATTCATATTTTTGTTCTACCTAGCATAAGTCCTGCATAATTCCATATGGTTTACATGTTCACTTATTTGCTGCTAGCGACATCTATTTAAAAAAGATGTCTATTCGATATTCCACTCACAAAAGACCAAGTCTACATTTAAACTTTTATCAAATGCATTTAATGAACTTTTGTTTTTTTTTTATTTATTTAGAAACAAACAGTCATACAGAACAATATAAAAACACAAACATTACGTTTATGTTATAGACTTACAGTTTCCTTAAAATATATACGAGGAGTGATCAAAAAGTAGTGAGAACGATATATATACTCCTTGGTAAGAAAAAAAATGAATACTGGCAGGCATAGCTCAGATATTTGTCATATTAATAAAGAAAAAGTTTTCGATTCTCTTTTGTTTTTTTTCTCAATGTAGTCATTTGTTTGCTTCGTGTCAGAACGTGTTCTCGAAAATGGAGAAAAACGAAGTGCGAGCCGTTATTAAATACCTTTGTTTAAAAAAGTTAACGACGCAAGAGATTCACTGCGATTTGGAGGCAACATTAGGAGAGTCTGCTCCGCCGTATTCCACTGTCGCAAGGTGGGCTTCTCAATTTCGAGTAGGGAGAACGAGCACGGAAGACGAACATCGTTGCGGCCGCCCATCGACGTCAGTCACCCAAGAAAATGTTGTTAAAGTCGAGAAAATTTTATTGAGCAATCGAAGAGTTACCATCCATTACTTAGTTCAAGAAACGGGCATTTCATATGGAAGTATTCAATCCATATTGAAACTATCTTTGAATATGAGAAAAGTCTCCGCAAGATGGGTGCCGAGAATGTTAACAGACAGTCAGAAACAAAATCGACTTGACATTTCGAAGAGATTGTTGGACAAGTTTCAAGAAGATTCTGAAAACTTTTTGTCTCGTTTTGTAACAATGGACGAAACATGGGTCCATCATTTTGATCCCGAGACAAAACAGCAATCTTCACAATGGAAACGGCCATCATCACCGACCCCGAAGAAGTTTCGTGCCGTGGCATCGGCTGGCAAGGTTATGGCCTCAATATTTTGGGACTCAGAAGGGATATTGTTGATTGATTACCTGGAGCGTGAAACCACTATTACAGGCCAATATTATGCAGCATTAATTCCCAAGTTGAGGAATACCATCAAAGAGAAAAGGAGAGGGAAACTTCGAAAGGGCGTGCTGTTTCATCACGACAACGCACCCGCGTACATCTCGGCAGTTGCGATGGCTGCCATTCAACAAGCTGGCTTCGAATTGGTTGACCACCCCCCTTATTCACCAGATCTGGCGCCTAGCGATTTTTATCTGTTCCCCAAATTGAAAGAATACTTTAGGGGAAACAGGTACGAAGACGATAATGAGGTGATGGATGCCGTGGAGAGCTTTTTGCAGGACCAAGACAAACCTTTTTTTTGAAAGCCTTGGAAAAGCGCTGGACTCGGTGTGTAGAGAGACTCGGAGACTATGTAGAAAAATAAATTATTAAGATATCAATAGTCATTATATTCTATCTCATTCTCACTACTTTTTGATCCCTCCTCGTATAGTTAAGTAAACAATATTTAGTATTGAAAAGTGCCACTTATAATAAAACAAAGTTTTTTTTAGGTAGAAAAAAGACGATTTAAAAGTACCTATGTGTAAAGTATCTACTTAAATAAAAAAGATTTTGACTTTGACTTTGACTTTTTTGACTAATTATCTAATCAAAACAATAAGAAAGAGAAGAAAAGAAAAACGAAATATCGTACAGCAATAGCAACCTATTCCAATTCAGAGATACATTACAAAGACAATCGCTTAAAACTATTCAACGTTTCACCAAAAATAAATTAAAAGTAACACAGTAAATTTAAGTCAACGAACCTGTTATCAAGGAAACACATTAGTAAGTCAGGTTATCAAATAAATTGTCAAAAGTTTATTTCTACCATTTAAAAGTACTATGTACTTGAATTTACAGTAATTATTCGTACAAGTATACGTCGATGACTTCAAAAATTGAAGCCGGGTCAAAAATAAGTACTTATAATTATCATTTTATCTTTCTTTAAGTAAAAAAAAACTGTTAACGACACAAACACAAAATAGACACAGAAGGTCCGCTCAATACAAACCACTAAAATCGTAAGCATATGCATGCTTATAGAAATATACGGTCGTTCGAGGCAAGGTCACGCTGACAAGTACCACAACAGTATCATGACCTTGCCTACAACCGCATACGTCTATAAGCATGTATATGCTTAGGATTTTAGTGAGCGTATTGAGCGGACCTTCTGTATCTGTATATTTTGTGATAAAAACTATAGAAAACCGAATTGATGTTGTTTGGTATACCGATAATGTTTTGAATGGTCTTTACCAACTAAATTGTCGGTTTACCATGTTTTCATTTGAATATGTAAGATGCCTTTGTCCAGCAGTGGACATCTTTTGTCTGATGATGATGATGATTAAGATTCAAACGCACTCAAATCCAATAATAATAAAAAGAAACAAACCTACATAAAATATGAAATTTACGTAGGCATGGAATGAGCCTATCTTTTTTATAATTTAAAAGATCATTGGTATATACAGGGTGTAACAGAAAGGTGTGATAATACTTCAAGGTGGGCTTTTACCCATCAAACTGAACAACTTTTGTTCTACAACTTTGTTGATATTGCAAGGAAATTTTCGGACTTTTCATACAAACTTGGTTCGCCAGCTGATCGATTTGTACGAAAAATCGAAAAAAAAAAATTTGCTATTTGAACAAAGTTGTAGAACAAAAGTTGTTCAGTTTGATGGGTAAAAGCCCACCTTGAAGTATTGTCACACACTTCTGTTACACCCTGTATATGTTTTTTAATTAATTGTAATATAATTTTAAAATTGCGTTTTTATGCAAACTTATATGAAATGACTAAGTATTCACCAAATTAATTTTGGATAGTTTAGGCACAGAAAACAAACATACTCGTAACAAAAACCAAGGCCAACTCGTGATTTTATTTCGATATTATAATTCAAATTTGGTCATTAAACTTTGTACGGACCAAATGTTTATATTATTTTTATATATCGATGTTTGATAGTTGATACGCTGTTATTAATATGTTTTTTTTTAATTTTTCGGATTTGATGGATTTTAGATTGCATGCCTGCAGTCATTACGTGGAGCAATTGAAAACAATCTATTATTTTAGAGACTATTGAGATACATGTTTTAGATTATTAATTTCTAAATATGTAAATAAAAAACCCTACGGGGTAAACTTCGCTGTGTAAGGGACACATTACTAGTTTTCTTGGAAAGTTCCAGATCCTTTTAGTTCCTCCGACTGTCACATCACATATCCTGCATACAGGATAAAAAAAAACACTCTTTCTCCTCCCTTTAACTGTTACTTCTACTCGTAAATCAAAACAATTGAACCCGAAGTCGATGCAAAAAAAAACTGATAAACCCCCAATACAATGTTTTAGAATCACGTGATCAATGTCACTGTCTCCCCAAAGTCAAGTTACCCCTTTATAAAAAAATTGCATAACAAAATGATTGATTAAACAAGGGCATAAAAACATGGCCGATACAGGAAGCACCCAATAAAATTATTAGCTACGTGCTAGTGCAACGTTCAGTATTATTATAAATGGCGTCGCCTGCTTGTCAACAACAAGCCTTGCGAATTACTAATATCAATAAGTCGTGTCGTTACTTTACGTCTGGTGATCAACAAATCCGCTGAAAATCAGCGCTGTGGCAACAACGTATGCTGAGTTGGGATCCATTTTTCTGGCATCACAGCACTCCTACTTTATTTTTCTTTTCTTTGGGTCGTTAGTTTTTTAAAGCAGTTAAATAAAGGAGTTCCAAGTATAGGAACTTCGTATTAGGTAGACTAAAAATGACCTTCTTAGGATACAATGCTACCTACTTCGAATAAACATACATGTTATCGTTTGACTAAGTGATGCCGCAATCAGACGTATATATCTCACGTTGTCCAATCACAACTCTTTATGTAAAATAAAGTATATTGGTATCATAAAATGTAACAGGCACTTATTCTCAAATACAGTAGAGTAGAGTATATAGGAGCATCATAAACTACCTATAAAATAACCACAACTTGATGAGATAAGTTTCATGAAACTAAACAACTTTCCCCAAAGAACCCATAAAAAAAATTGGTCAACTGATTTGCGAACTTTGCATGGGAACTCCATATAGTTTTTAAAAACCACGTTAAGCACGTCTTCTTATCACAAATAAAAAGGTAGGAAACTACCAAAGTATTTTTGTTGAAAAAAAATAATGTGTTTGAACAGCTTGTTGACCGTCTGGCTCTAGGATACAATGATTCACACAAGAGCTAGAGCGCACTTCAGACTTTCGGCAAACAATTTAGTTGGTCACACGATCAGTATGAACTATGAAGCTACTAAGAGTGCACGCATTAACATGACAGAAAACCGGCTAAATTGACTATGAGACGAACTATCCAAACCCAATTGTCCATTCGATACCAAATGTCCACCATTTCTGTTCTACTGAATACTTCTTTATCCTGGGGCACAATTAAAGACAAGGCATAAACAAGATGTGCACGTTTCGATGTTTTCCTTTCCGGCTAAGCAACGGCATGAAAACGTACTTAAGTTTCTTAAACTCATTACTCAGTACATTGGCCAGGTTTTGAACCTTAAACTGCTATCTCAAGGTCGTCGTATGCATCATTTAGTCACTACGTATCAGGGTCCGAGTTTAATTTTAGCCGGGGCAAATAATGTAGCCGTCGAGACAGATAAAGTTCGACGGTTTAACAGATTGACTGTCCATTACACTGAGGGGCGTAAAGCGGGCCAAGTGCATAATCCGTGGTCGGGCGCCACACGGCTATCATTTGAATTCAAATTTGTTTCGTATTATTGAATATATTATAGTTGAAACTGCAAAACCCTTAAAAGGCATGGGGCCCCAACTAACTTCTTCATTGGATAAAGGCAGTTAAAAAGGATGTGCTCAAGAATATGATAAGCCTTTAAGTTAATCTGTCATCCTTCTAAGATGCACCTTACACACATGTCAGAGTAGCGATTTACTAGCGTTTTCCAAGCGGGGCGATCACTGCATAGTGCATATGCTTGCACTTGAGCTAACTACAGTAACCTTTACTGCGCTCAGGCGACGCCTCAATTTTAGTATACTCGTGACAAAACAGAGTCAACCTCCTTTATACGGTAACACCAGTAACCTAAGCTAACCTAGAGTTCGGAGCTCCTCAAAAATATGGCCAGACCTTGACCAGCACCGGTAGCATGACGACGTAACTCGCGCGCGATGCGAGTTTTAAAAGCATTTGTTCCGTTCTGAGCTAATGAAATAGACAGCTGAGCTTTTTTTGCTCGCGTTTGGCGCGACAAACAGCTTTGTCTACGCCTCATGCTACCCGTGCTGGTCAATTTTAGTATTTGGCCACGGCGTAAACAAAAAGTCAATACTTACAAGCGTTAGGGAAGAGCTCAGCAGTCAGGGTGACATTGAGCAGCTTCAGCGCGTAATTGTGAGTGGTGTCGTTGCGCTGGAACACGAAGGTCATGTTGTTGGGTGTGGCGGTCCCGTTGGCCAGCCAGCTGATCGTGAGCCACTGCTCCGTGGAGTTCGCGAGCCCGCAGAGGCCAGAGGAAACGTTCGCGTTAGCTGGCACATTCAAAAGCACGTCTGCGAAGACAGTTCCTGGAAAAAAAGAGATAAACAGTTAATAAAAGGAATCGCATGTTTATTCATGCTGTTGGTAAATTCTTGATTCTTGGGCATTGTTTTACGGCATGGTTTGTTATCAACCTATATCGTCCCCACGGTTGGGCCACGGGTCTCTTCCTAAACCTTGAGATGGCCATTCTTCACACACGAAGGCCAAGTCCGGATTGGTGGAAGCTGTGGGGTGAGTGACTAGCCCCAGTGTCAGAAGTTTTCAAGCTGCTTATACATATAAGCTCTCTGTCAGTCATCTAGTGATAGGAAACGGCATACCGCATGGTAAATGAGGGTTTTGTCGACATATTAGAGAACTGGTTAGCACTGATTGTTACATAAATGGTTGGCAGCATGGTTTGATAAGATAGTAATAGATAGATAGATATCGAGTTTAGAAAATGTTCTCCCATCAAAACATCAGTAGATCTCTATTTGTATGGAATGTATGCAATTTGATTAGAAGATGTATCTATTACGTGTCTGCTTCTCTTACCTACTAAGATATAACATATAGGAAAGAGTGGGATAATATTGTAGATTCGACTGACGACATTAGTCTGTCATACAAAATGGAAACCCCTGGCCCTCTCTAACCAGGGTTAGAACCGGTAACGAGTAACGACTGCTTAGCACAAACAACAACACATTAATCCGTGTAAAAACGTCATATTTTTTGAATGTATGTAGTAGCAGACGTATTAGGTCATTAGATAGAACACATCATTTTGTTGCAGTGTCCGTGGTACACATATTTTAATGTAAAATCTATGTATCATGTTGCAAAACAGATTGTTATTGATTTGGTGAGTGCAATCGATGTGAGAGATGTGTCGATTGAAATATAAACTTATTTTTCCTTGTTTATTCGCAACTCCCATATTATCATTATCGATTTTATTTTGGGATAAAAATAACATGAAATGTAAACAGCGTCCATGAATTTTAACGTGCCTGAAACAAGATCAATCATACTTACTTATTATGTTAATCAATTCTCCGAAAACCATCCATAATGCATTCCTACGTGCAAAAAAGACAAAGGAAAAATACGAGATACAAATACAAGAGAACATTATGTTTTATGTAAATTCTGTTACAAGTTTGAAGAAACCTAACGGTTCTTGTAAGTTGGGAAGGTGAAATAATGAATGAGTCACGAAATAAACTTTGTGCAAAACACTTGGGAATTACATTTTTCAACGTGAAAGACCACATTATATAACTCAGTGTTTTTCAACCTTTGTTAATAGCCGACCCCTTTAAAAGTTAAAAAAGACCCCCAGCTGGGGGTCGCGACCCACAGGTTGAAAAACACTGATATAACTAAACAGAGGCAAATATAAATAATTAATAAATATTCCAATCGAAGACGGCAAAACATGTTTTGTGCTTTCAGCAAAATTGTAAAACAAAAATTATGGAGTTTCGTAAGTAGAAACCAGCCCTGAACCATATACAACAGTATCCAGAGACAGAACAAACAAATATGTACGTCAAACTAATGTTTTATTAGAAACCAGATCCACGACTCTCAGTCTAGCAGTAAAAAGCGCCAATAACTTATCTAAGGAGTCAATCAACAAGGAATAAAAGTACGAGTACAAGGTACAAATATATATTTTAGTGTATAGCAAAAAACAAAATAAGCTGGTCTTCCGACCCACTATTATTCGTAAAGCCATATGGAAAACTCCGTAGAGCGACATGAAACAAAGTTAATTTTATTCTATAAAAGAGTACAGTTTTACAGATATTTCCAGTACTGGGTACGATACAATTTGAAACAAGAAAAGTTATATCACTCTCGTCTCGGCTCTCTGATTGCATGACTGTAAAACTCGAAAAAAACCTTTCGCCATTATTGTGTCGAAAGCCTTGACTCGAAACTGCCTAGATACTAGAAATAGTTATCGACAGAATGTTTACCTAAAATCAAGGTTCGGAACCGGTTAACAAATACCGGTTAATTTCGTTCGAATTTCGGTTAACGATTCCGTTCAGGTTAAAACCGGTTTCCAGCTTAACCGGTAAATTTGAATAAAATATCGGTTAATCAGGAAGCGGTTTTCTAACCGAAATAAGAACTAAATTAACCGGTTAAAACCAAACTTAGTCAAGTAAAGGCGCGTCGCGCGGGTGCCACTGCCCGAGTCTTCTGCTCACTTTCTCGCACGCTTTCAATTGATTGCACGCGGCAAACATGCCTACAAAGTCGCATATTCTTCAAATTAACCGGTTAATTCCATTCGAACGAAAAAATATCGGTTTTGGTTAAACCGGTTAAATATACCGGTAACCGAAACCTGAACGAAACCTTAACCGAAATTATTTCGATATAGGGGTCAATGACCGAAACCGGTATTTTCAAAAAACCGGTTTCGGAACCCTGCCTAAAATACTGTTAACTCTTTGTAGCAAACAACAGAATTCATAATTTTCTTTTTGTTATTCAAACGACACAGTTTTTCGGGCCATTCTTGTGATGACTAATGAAATTACTCATGAATAGGTAAGCACTATCGCTAAAATGATTGGACCAGACTTGTTCTCTCTTTTTATACTCAAAGGATGGGCAATGGTTACGAAACGTGTTCAGATTTATGAAGGAAGGATACAGAAGAAAATATGTCTTTCTTTACATGTTTTAGGTTCTATCACACAAAACTAGACATAATAATTAAGGATTTTTTTATGTTTGTTGCTTATAATAATTACTCGTCTGCTATTTTCATGCGAATGCACTCTGGCTTTTCATTTTCAGAAGACTACACGTATGAGTAACTAGAATAAGTACGGCAACTGCGTAATCTGGTTAGAACGTGAAACCCGCAAGGTGTCACAGAGTTGAGTCACGTAGAAAGTGAAGTATAATTAGTATGGCGGTCCGATTGGCCACGGCTGGGGGGAAGAGACCACCCTCTTAAATATCTCGGTAAACCGATGCCAGAATAAAAAGGACCTAATCGGATTACAGATTAAGGGGTACGATTACAAATTACAATATGTAATCTTCAATTATTCTTCACAATTTGATTATTTTGTAATGGTAATCATAAATAATTGTATTTTATGATCGATGAGTAAGAATACGGACACACGCTACACAGCACAGTCTGGATTGGTGGAAGTAGAGCTAGAGATAAAGTCCATTATAAAGAACTAAAGACATTTGGTCTTAGCCAAACTAATAGATTGTTTGTTTGTATACTCTTTATTGTACGACAAAATAATACAACAAAATTTATGAAAAAAAATACATGGATGCACAAAGGCGGGCTTATAGATTAGATTATACATTTCGACGCTTGAAAGGAAAAGTTGACTAAGCGCCATAATGTCGCTTAGTCAAATATTAACCTCTTATCTGAGAGAAGCAGGGTGAAAAGAAGCGACTGGGATCTTTAAACGACGTGTAACGAAGCGTAAATATTGTTTTCGATCAAATCTTTCACGTTCTTTTGTAATTATTGGTAAGTATGTAAAACAAGGTTTTAATTTGCAGTGGCATGTGGCTGGTTAAAATACAATAATGCAACTTACGAAGCACAGAAACTGTCAAGATAAATACCAATACCAATAACAGACAATAAATCCAGGTTATGAGCGTAAACCGAAGCAAATAGCTAAATTAGACTTTAAATAAACTGTTATACTATTATCTTTTGTCACTATTTTGTACCTATAGTGCCTGCATGTGTACACAGTATGAGTCACAAAATTAAGCGCCCGCTTGCTTGGTGCCCCGCGCCGCCGCGCCGTCGCCGATTTGTTGTACTTCTGAAGTAGCCTGAATCATCGCGCTTGACACTTGGCAAACCTCACTAATCTCATCTCATCTCACTATATTATAAATGCGAAAGTATGGATGTTTGTTTGTTTGTTTGTTCCGCTTTCACGCCGAAACTACTGAACGGATTTGGATGAAATTTGGTAGGTAGATAGATAAAGCACTCGGCTAACAGATAGGATACTTTTTATCCTGGAAAACTTAAGCGTTCCCGTAGGAATGCTTAAAACTCAAAAGTTCCACTTCGTCACTATCTTAACATTTTCTTTCTTTCTGGACACAATTCTGAAGTCCACGCTGACGAAGTCGCGGGCGGAAGCTAGTGCAATATAAAATGCATACAATATTATTTTTCAAACAGCTTACATAATCATACTGCAAGCTTGATTGGCTATACAATTCAAGTCGTTACCTATTTCCGAAAAAAGGTGTACTTAGTTGAGTATTTATGAAACAAATGAATTTCGCTTTAGCTTTACTTGGTTTTTAAGTCAAACAAAAAATCAATACCGTTCTCAAATTCTCGGTACCCTCAATACTCTCGATACCCTCGGTACTCAAATTCGACACAACGTTGTGATTGCGGTTTACCAGAAGCCACAAAACTACAGTTTATTCATTGAATCAGCCCGCATTTGTAGTAAACTACACTTCCTGGGGGAACTTGGCGTTCCTTTTAAAACGTTTAAGGCCTTGGATTCGAAATTCTCTCTCGCTTGGCTAACACTTCTCGATACTAGAAGTGCACAGTTCGTGTATATGTAAAATGTCGAAATAATCAAATATAAATTAGTAAAATATACGGCACCTACTATCATTAGAGTATAATAATAATAATATCTGGGACCATTCACACATGGTCATCTGGCCCCAAACTAGGATTCGATGTATCTTGGGAACCAGAGACTGCTATACATACACATATACTTTTAAATACATACTATATAGATATTATACACCCAGACTCAGAGCAAACAATTCTGCTCATCACAGAAAACGACTCTCGGATCAGAGGTCCGGATCTCTAACCACTTAGCCACCGAGTCAGTCAAGATAATGCATCCCTTGTCGTCCTAAACAGGACAGCTTTCGTCATATGCTTCGATTTGTTTTCTATTACATAATATGGAAATATCTTTGAATGAAAATTACCATAAAAAATACTTGGAATTCAATTTAATTACCAACGATAGTTTCGATATAAAATATTTCATAACATTTTACTTTGATGTAACAAAATGATTGTGAGGTACCCATGAATGCGGAGTGTTGTGGACATTTAACATATTCAGTTTATTTAGTTTATCTGTCACGTTTTAGAAGCGGAATAGATAAGACATGCGTACATGTAATGTAACTAGACTTGCATATCAAGATTCTATCAATGCAGTGATTTATTGTCAATTTACACTATATTTTTGCAAATGTTTGCGTGTATTCAGAACACTCACTAACCCCGTTAAAGTTAAAAGTAAGGAGTTCTTTGTGGGGCTTTAGTGTATCACATATAAAATGAAAAGCTTTTTGGAAAATAATAATATTCGGATAAATATTGACCGATTTCAAACAAAGGATGCTCTTAATTCGACAGTTTTTTTTTTGTGTGTGTATGTCACGCAATATCTACGGCGATTGTGAACCGTTTTTATTATTCTTATTTCTTTTACTGAATTAACAGAAGCAAAAAGTATGGGACTCTTGTAGAAGGGATTGAAACGGTTTTGATAACGCGTTGAAGGCATTGATAACATCCTTCCCTAATGTTGCAAATGCGCAGGCGGCGGTGACCACTTTCCATTAGGTGGACCGTCTGCCTTTTTTCCGCCATTTTAAAAGGAGGGGCTTATGGGGATAATAATGGTCAATTTTTAAATTACTTAATAATTATATTATATTAAAAATAATTATTTTAAAATATTAAAAAATATATATTTGAGCAAGCCCTATCATTTGATATGTCACACGGTATGCAAATCTATGCTTGTTTATTTCTGATTTGACCCCCAAAAGTGTTACCCTCACTCAAAATTCAATTTATTTCGGTTACATGTCCATTTTTGAGACACAGAAATCTATATGTGTAACAATTTTCAACTAAGGTTGGTCAGTCCAGTAGATACAAAGCAAATTGCCTATGACAGAAGGACAAACACACAGAATCATTCTATTTCCTTTTAAGGTACAGAACTCTAAAAAAACGTAAATTAATAATTATTTCAACACAATTTCAAAAACAACAAAAGATGAAACTTTGTACTATTGGTGACCTTACTGCTAGGTAGTAATTCATATAAAGGTGAAGTGAAATGAACCAAGAAATGACCAAAACAAACCTCAGCTGTTAACTTTGCGCAACAAAGGGATAAATAAAGCCTTAATTTCCATCAGCCTTCAAGAAAGAGAGATGTCTGTCAATTTTGTTTTAATTCTCTTTAATACAACTTTGCCCAATAATCAGTATCAAACCAAGTTATATACAATTGGAATAAATTCAGCTAATATATTTTATTGATAAATAATAATTATTATTAGGTTACGTACTGATACCACTTCCCAGCACAGTGATAAGCGACAGACCATGCTTTGTTGAAAGCTAGTTTTAGCAACATTGGATAATGGCAGACTGTTTTACGTTTGTTATATTCAAGGGGGCGTTGTTGGCTATTCCTGATCTATGATATCCTAGTATGATATGCATCATCATGCTGGTTTTAGTCACAGGAACTTGGCATTAGGTTGCCTACTTTTAATACAAAAAGTATATGCCATAATTATTAATTATCTGAGAACATTATTTTATTTATTATTTAATCTCACTTGTAAGCGACAAAATAGCACTTTCAAAAATGAATAGTGAAAATGACATTGATATGAACTGCTATTCCAAGTCACAAATAAGACAAAAATTCAGGCTTAAAATACCAGTTTCAAATCTAAGTTGAAGTGTACATAACCAGAGACTGACACCAAATAAAAATTAAGAAAAAACAAATCTACTCACCATTACCCACTACCTTGGGGTAAGTGACATTCAGTTGTGCTGCAAACTGGAGTATGATGCACGTATTGTTGTTCTCAGTGTAGAACCATGTGCCCTGGTCGGGGACTGGCAACGGAGCAGGTTTTGGAGCAGGGGTGGGAGCCGGCGTCGGTGCTGGCGTCGGAGGGGGGGTGGGAGGCGTGGGGGATGGCGGAGGGCTGGGCTTAGGTGTTGTTGTTGTTGATGTGGAGGTAGAAGTGGTGGAGGAAGTGGTTGTAGTATTTTGGTCTTCTGCTTTCAAAACAGTGGTTTCCTGTACCGCAGGTGTGATCCTAACGATAACGGGCTTCTCCGTTGTCACATCACTGCAGGATCCTGAGAAAAACGTGGGTAATTAGAAATAAATTGTACAGATTTTAAAGGATTTTAATTTCAAGTCCTATTCGCACAACTGGTCGCGTTTTCTGACCAAATAAAGGTTCTAAACAGCCTTGGACTAGTGAAGGTACAGTTAGATGCTGTATCTATGCAGGTGCATCAGAAATTTTTGCATCAATTTGTAATCGCCACACGACAACTAAGTGACGGTAGTCGTGGTCTCATTTAGTCCGTTGTCTATTACGCAAATATCGAACACCTACAACACAAAGCAAAAAAGAGTACGCCCCATTCTCAGGCGTGATAAAAGCAACAAAGAAATCGGCGAAATTGCGACACAGCAGCAACTTACCTACTGCGAACAATGCGCATAACGCCACTGATAACCCACACACCCTGAACGTGAACATGTTACACTAATTTGTCTAGACTTCAACACAAAAACACAACGCGTTTTGGGATAAATCTCACAATTTGTGGCGTAAATAAAATGACTGCTCGTGGATAATCCGCTATAGAACGAAAGAAAATGGTGAATCGAACGAAATCGTAACAAGCTGACACTGACAGCAACAAATGTCAAGTTTTTTTTTACTGCACAGCTGTGCGGTGTTGCTACTATATTATTGCTAAAAACTATCAAAATTAACAGACTATTCTTCTATTTGCAAAAATCTCCATATAAAAATACCGAAATTTATTGTTTACTCATAGTTTAAAAAAATACTTATGTAGCAGCGTTCGTTATGATTCATAAACTTGCGATAAATAAAAGATCTGATACTTACTTTTTTTTTACCATTTAAATTACTAATGTTGTTTTAGCAACACTAATACAGTACTGACAACTTAATCAGACTGACAGATTTAATCTTCTATCTCATTCTAACTTATACAAACATACAAGCAAGAGAGCGAAAAGCAAATAATGTTATTATATCTCGAAAGAGTTGGTAGTACACAGCGCGAAATAACAAAGTTTTAAAACTTTGTTGGGTTGTCTGCTGAGTTATTTTTTTAATTATTTCCGTTTAAGAGTAGTCTCAACGTTATTTTTGTGATGGGGAAATAGCTGTGATTTCGATTCAGTGATAAGCGGTCATAAGAAGAGGATTAACTTGGGAGACAGCTCCGTTTTCCGAGTTCCAACAACAAACCACCACGTGGAGCGTCTTTAAGTGCCCATCACCCTTAGGGCCGCGTCTTTCACTTGACATTGGCGTTTCGCCATTTTATTTATTGAAGATTCTCCCATTTTTCACGAGACATTGGCAAAATCACTTCTTCAACGAGATGTGGAATGCAAAATAGAAAAAAAAAATTGTTGTTACGATATTTAGCTAGTTTCAGCCAAGGATTTTTTAATTAATGCATGTAGTATAGTAGGTACCTACTACTATGTTGCAAGGTCTTTGGATTCAGTACACTTTATTTTCTTTGGACGTTTGGGGCGCGGGATCTTCAAGAAAATTCACTACAATAGATTTATTAAAACAAACTTTATGTAGGTATGTGTTCACAAATGCAATATTTACAGCCACTTTTTGTAATACTAAGAACAACAATCATCAGGTAAGTAGATAATTATATAAAAACTTATTTAAGTATATTACTTATTAGAGCGTTTTATTTAACCTTAATGCGAATTTTATTTTATTAATGTTATTCGTGAATTGCCATTTTGCCAGGAAAAGGAAAAGAAGAATGAAATCAAATTTATTTTCCTGAATAAAATAAAATTTGAAATCCAAAATATAAGTTTATTTATTTCATTTCGACGACACATTGACAATAAGTCATATTCCATAGATTCTCGTCATATTATGATCTTAAATTGGCAACTTATATTTAATTCATGACATTATAAAATAAGTACAGCATATTGTATGTATGATTTCTGCAAAAGAATCGAAAGTCATAAATAGTGACACAATGTGGAGACGTAAATAACGATAATCCTCGGGAAAATTTAAATTCGAGCCAATATCAAAATAAAATATTATGAGTACTCGGTGCGTTCTATATATCGGTAAGCACGTAATTACCTACTCAAATAGGTAACTATGTGTTAATTATCCTAGGTATCTCTATCTCAATAATTATACAATATCTCAACATAAGATAAGCCTTAATTCACAGGGACAGACATTTACTTACCTAACATTCAATTCAACATCAAACTGCTCACAAACATATCCTACTTAATAGTTTTTTTTCATCAGGGTTGGTATCTCTAATAATTCTAAGGCGCAAAAGCTATTTAGTTAAAGGTTCATTTAAAATATGAATGTGAGAAAATATAATTATTTTGAAGAGATAATAAAGCGTATCTATTAAGTGTATTATAATGCAAGATGGAATCCTTATCCACATCAACTTCTTCACATTATCATTACGTATCAGAAATGTTTGATTGTCACGAGAAATAATAATATTTTTTTTATCATATGTGTTAACAAAACACTGTAGTGTTAGGCCACAAAAGTATCAAACAATAAGTTCCTTATTTTTGATATACCAGTGCTGCGTTCATGGCTACGCTTTAACAACAACCGTTCTGAACCTTCCCTTACATGATTTAAAATAGGTTATCCTTTTATCGGTTACCAGTTGCTATCGCTAGATGGCAGTCGTTGAGCCATGTGTGAGGCCCTATAGGCGGCTTGAAAGGGGCTAACAACTGGCACCACAACCTCCACCAATCCGGACTTGGCCCCGTATGGAGTATGGCCTTTCTTCCTGAGCTGAAGAAGAGACCCGTGCCCCAGCAGTGGAGTTGTTATGAGTTCTTAAAGAACGAAGGTGAACGGTCAAAGCGCATCCATTGAACTTGTGTCGGTTTACAAAAGCCTTGAGATCAGTATGCATTAAATTGGTTCTCACACTACAAAGGTCTTAATATCTTTGGGTTGCTCTATCGGAAACTAGAGACAAATTTTGGTGAACATAAAAATTGCACACAAGGAGATTGACCATGTTTATTGTTTACTCGATGAACAGCTCGAAGCGTGTACGGCCGTATCGGCTGGAGCGGTCGTAGTAGATGTCCCGGGACCAGATTCTGCACTCCACGCTGATCAGCACGCCGCCTGCGCATACAAAACAATTGAAACCTCTACACCAAGCTTAAATTCCTGTTATACCCATTAAGATATCAAGCAATGTAGGCGTAATTTGAAATGAGGTATAGTGTTGGAGGGAGTTTCTTTGGGCCCGACTTGTCTTCTCGTTCGCAGTAGACGCTTTTTGAAACGGTGGGCAAATGAGTTGCAAGTGGTGGGTAAGAACTTTATATTATGTATACACAAGAAAGACTTTCGAAGTGTACATTGCTACCTACATCGGATAAATATTTTCATTTTCATATGTACACGAGTAGTTAAACTTAGGGCAGCTTGATTGATCTATAAGCTACCTTCGTTCTATAAATAAATGTAAGAAAACCGTTCAGTCACATTTTCCGGGTCATACTTTCATCACAAGGCCACGTTGATGGAGCGTGTGGTTTGGCAAAGCGCCAAGTATGGAAAAATGAGAGCATAGGAAATTCGGAATGAGGTAGGGACTAGGAGCACTTCGACTTCTTCCACGTAGACTTCGAATGTAGGAGTATAAACAGCCCTCAAGGCTGTTCGAAATTCATTTGTCCACGTAGTCTTTAGCATAGGATTTCACGACGGGGATTATTATTAAAAAAAAACCGTTTTATAAGTCTAGGCCCCTCTCTAATAGCCTAAACCTTTTGTGGTACTGTGTGTGTACGAACCTGCATCCAATTTTTTTAGGACCGCATCTCTTTTAGATGCAGATACATAGTCAATCCTTCTCGTCGCGCTTCAAAATTTTCTAGAATTATAGCTTCAAACTTACGTCTCGGATTCTCAAAGAAAACTCCAAGCAGCGGTCCAGGGATCTGATCCGGCAGGCTCCTAGCAGAGCGAGGGATCCTGTCGGCAGTGTGGAGGCGACTGGTGGGGAACCCTGGGGGTAGGTTCGCGGGGATGTACTGGATGGGGCCGATATTCTCTTTGTCAGCGTTAAATTCTCCATCGCAAGATACCCAGATGTAATCGCCGTATTGGTGCGCTGGGTGTCGTTGCTGGTGGTAAGAAATAATACGAAGTAAAATGAATATGCAAGTTATACCAGGTTCAGGTGGATTTCTCCGTTGTTGAAATTATAATTATGATTCCATAATATATAATAATTACTTTTCAGTCTCAACGTTAAGTCTTTAACGTTAAGTTAAGTGTTTCGTGGGAGAGCCATGCTTCGGCACGAATGGGCCGGCTCGACCGGAGTGATACCACGGCCTCACAGAAAACCGGCGTGAAGCAACGCTTACGTTGTGTTTCGCCGAGTAAGTAAGGGTACCGGAGGTCCAAGCTCCCCTCCCCCACAATTCCCCCATCCCCCCATCCCATTTCAAAGATCGGCAACGCACTTGTGACTCCTCTGGTGTTGCAGATGTCTATGGGCGGCGGTAATAGCTTACCACCAGGTGATGCTCGTTTACCACCTATCACATAAAAAAAAGTCTCCACTTACCATAAACTCCTTCAACTGTTCAGGCATTTCTGTGGGAATCGGCAAGTTCATTGACATGTTGTACGGCTCCGGGACCCAGTAGTGAATCTGTAGAGAAAACAACAACACCTGCAATAAACCTGAAAGCATATCTTGATACCAAAGTTCTTCAATTCAGTTCTGGTGATCTAATAGCGATAAAAGCCGTCTTCTCAAAAACACTGACGATATTTTAATTGGGGGCTTTCCACAAGAAACCCATAACCAATTCAGGGTAAACAAGTAGACCTTTCATTACTATTAAGTGGTTGGATCTGCTGGTCGTTGTATTAAAAAGAGTCCTTGCTTTCGTTATATGGGATAAGCTGTCCAATTTAGTGAGCAGAAGCTCCAATTCCAATCCCAGTCTCATTTCATTGGTACAGACAGACATCAAATCGAGTACTTACATGGGTCAGTCTCAGGAACACACATGGCTTGCCGGCGGGGTAGCCATAGAAGTCATCAACGGTGCAAGGCGCCCACATCCTCATGGCTATGTCGCAGGTATCCGACCGCATCGCGAACTGGTCTCGCCGCTGGACCGAGCATGGTGCTCGCGGTGGATCTTCGGGGACCGACGTTTGGTACTCTGGTCGAAATTGATTCTCGTTAGAAAAATAAACAAAAATAAAAACATTTTTTTACGGCGTCTACTTAAATAATAAACATTTTGAAATTAGAATTTCAGGGATTTCAGACATTGATTACTGGAAGTTATGAGTAAGATGTAATAGAGAAGATTACACAATCTTGATTAAAAACTTCACACTTTAAAAAATGAGA
Source organism: Coleophora deauratella (assembly GCA_958295455.1). Classification (NCBI taxonomy): domain Eukaryota; kingdom Metazoa; phylum Arthropoda; class Insecta; order Lepidoptera; family Coleophoridae; genus Coleophora; species Coleophora deauratella. Next base: position 1,436,769 of record OY282388.1, read on the forward strand.
GAGTTTGTGTTTCGCCCGACGTTTCTTTTACTTCCTAAAATGTCGAGTATACGGGTTCCAACTAGTAGGAACTTGGAATTGGGTAGACTTAAAAACATTTTCTTGGAAAAGTGTACACTGCTACCATTGTTACGTACATAGAATAGTTACCTAGATATTTAAACGCATTTTCAAAAATCTCTGGTTCCCACAATACTGGGAATTAACTCTAGTTGGTGGCCAAAAACCCTATGCGATTTATCCTTGAATATTACATGTATTTATTTAATTAAAATATGAATAGAACAGCCAAAAGTTTCCGAAGGTACCAGCGAGGAATTCGTTGATCCTGTGCACCCAGGGGTGCCAGCTGCCAGGGTCCTGCGCCCGGAACTGGATGACAGGCTGCTCCCAGTTGCTGTAGTAGTACTCCGAGCGAGGCCATACTTCCAACTCTGGAGGAAATGCAATCAAATATTACAACCAGAATGTTTTTTTTTTTGCTGTAAACTTTTTGCAGTCATACAGAATGTAATAAAATAGTTGTAAAATCCATTAACTGGAGCTTCTAATTCATGAAACTTAACAATTTTTGTTCCACGACTTTGCTGAAGTTGTTTTTGGCTTTTCCTGTAAGACAATCAATCAGCAATATTTTGTATAAAATCCATTTTTTTACAATTGTCTGTGGGTTTAATGGTAAAATAGGGTTCTTTAATACATTTTAGTACATTCTGTATATACGTTAGATATCTTATACGCAGAATATGCTTTGCACTTTTCTTATTCACTGCACATACGATTTATTTATCAAATATTGTTTTTCTTGTGCTGAAATAGTTCAAGGCAACAACACTTTATATGCTTAAAACTACGCATAACCTATTTTAAGTAAGTACAAAAAAATATATATTAAAAACACTTACGGACATAACGTTGGTTCAGGACAAGTCCCAAAACCAGTCCTATTATTCCCCCTGTAAAACACAAAACAAAACATTATTTATATACTTAGTCAATCGGTTCTTCTTATGAGCAGTCTAGAAAACTAGTTGTCTCACTAACCACAAAATATTTATTAGTAACACAGAGTTTTAGAAAGATAATTGACCACGCTGAATACGTTAAAAACAACCGACTTCAATCGCAACAACTCCAGTTTTGCTATGTTTTTGTTGATTTTCTCAAAAACCGCTAAATCGATTTCGATAAAATTTATATGGGACCACCTGTGAAGTATACCCTTTTAAACAAATAAAGAATTTTCCAAATCGGTTCAGGCGTCTTCGAGTAATTGCTGAACATACATAAAAAAAAATAAAAAAAGAAGATTCCGACGAATTGAGAACCTCCTCCTTTTTTTTGAAGTCGGTTAAAAACGGAGGGTCAGAGGCCATGCTAGAAAAGTTGCCACAGCCCTAACTTTAAGGTTACGCTGACCATCAAAAACTAATTCATAGTCTTGCGATATTTATATTCTTTATCTAAAATACATAAGCAATATAAAGTTGTCGTTGTTGTATGAAAATTAACTAAGATGTACCAACAAACGATATCGGTACCGCAAAAGCGACATGGAACGAACTCTGTGACATGGCAAGGTAGTTTTAACGTAGAATACTGAAAATGTATTTCTATTAGCTACGATATTGATCGATTTCAGTTGTTTTCAAAAAACATTTTGTTCTGATAAAATATATTAACCGCTTCCGTGGCCCAGTGGCTAGTCCGCTCGCATCAGGAGGTCGCGGGTTCGATTCCCGGCGGATTCCAACTTTGTATGACTCGGTTTGGTTGGTGGTAGGACGTTTTATGATTCCGCCTGGTTAGCTACCACCATCTTATCTAAGTCTTGCCGCCAAACATCAATTTTAATAGCATTGATATATTCTGGCATGGAGGTAAAATAGCCAGTTCGCTATTGCATCGGGGAATGTTGGTAAGCCCGCTGCCATCTTTGGCATCATCATCACATCACTTACCACCAGGTGACATGATGCCAAGAGCTTACCAATTATGGATAAAAAAATGAATCCTATTATAGGTTTATAATTATTTTAAAATCAGCCAGTAAGTTTCTGAAATAGTCCAAGACTAGATTTCCTGTTTTCACGATCTTCAAGAACACTGCGTCAAAAGTTTGTCCTCAAGATGAATTTACACCTTACTATCCTACTTCTAAGTATTTATAAAAGAAAAAAACTAATTAGGTATTTTGTTTCATTCATTCTACCACTGTGACCGTTTGTGGTAGATTTCTGCCATTAAAAATATTTATTTAAAAAAATAAAATTTAGACTTAAATTTAAAAAAGTTGCAGAATTCGGCAGACTACCTGGAAATCTGCCAAATTCTGCTACTTTTTAAAATTTATATATTTTATTTTGTTAAATAAATTAATTTTAAGGTGCAGAAATCTGCCACAAATGGTCACACTGCATTCAACTGCACAACGGAAAAACAACGTATCGACGCGACGTGATTTTTCCACAGAAATAAGCATTTAACTAGGCTGGTAAATAACGATTTCGTAGTGGGATGCTTAGTATTGCAGTTAGCCGAATTACTCAAAATAATCATAGAATTTATAGCACAAAGACAAAATTATTAAAATACCATACTCCGATCGCACCATGCCTACTTTTCAGTAAACGTCGAATTTACGTCGCAGTTCGCCATCTTTATTTAATTGTATAACGCCTACTTTTGATTTAAAAATACTTAATATTTCGGAAATTCTATCAAGAAACGAAAAAGAAGTTACTGCCATAGTAGCTCCTTCAACCGCCGCAACTCCGCCTAAGTATCTTTCATTTGAAAACGACTAAACCAATTTTGCTGATAACTATTTAGATAAAGGGCGAGTAGAGTACGCAATAATATCTTGAAAAAGGCATTCGTTCTCGAAGGATTAGACGTAGAATAGAATAGAAAACATTTATTTGGATTTAAGACAAGCACACACACATACGAAAACAAAAGAGAAACAAGGAAGTAATACAAAACAATGAAAAATATATTAGGTATACAAAAGTACGTATGCCCACACAAGTATACGTACACGTATACAGGTATACGTTAATTTCAGTGTTTATGTTCAGTAGCTATTCAACTTGTGCATAGAAGCCATAGAAATTGTACCGTAACATGGCTGGTGACTATATTTAGGTATCTTATAGCATCGCACAACTTATACAGGGTGTAAGGGACAGGTTTCCGAAAACTTGAAGGTCTAGCTCAGTAGACGAAACTGAACAACTTTCCACAAGAATTTTTTTCAGGAAACGAAAAAAAAATCGGCAACCTGTCCCTTACACCTGTATAGTATGTTGTCATTTATTAAGCAACAACATTTACTTATATCTGTATTAATAAATTATGTTAAAAAATATTTATCTATCAAAATTTTGGTAAGTATGATAAAAAAAAAACTTTATTATTTCATAGTTTAAAATAAAAAACAGATACACAATAAAAAAAAGTTTTTACATTGGCAATATTGATAAAATTGTCTTAGTCCTTTTGGACTGTTTACCTTTTGCAAAAAAGCTTTATTGACAATTTTAAACTTTACAATACATTTAACATTAAATTATCTTTTACTTTCCGAAATGAGTTCAATAAATAAAAAAAGATTTCGTCAACTTACCTAGAACGAGCAGAACTACCAACACGATCACAATTATTTTCACAGTGCGTTTTTCCAATCCCATTTTGAATTAATTAGGTTTTTTTTAAAATTATTTATTTTGCAAACACCGCGAAGGCACAGGCCTCGCGCGTCCAGACAGCCAGTGGGAGACTGAGTAAGTACGCGGGGTGACCTATGGGAAAGGTTCCAAGCGATGGGACAAAGGGGAGAGATGAGAAAATAGCATTGCTCACCGTACATTGCGCCGGAAAATCTGTAAGCTTAAACACGATTATGGGCAGATGAAATAAACGTGTTTAAAGGGAAAACTTAAAATCTGACTGCATAAAATGTATCATACTATTCTAGTAATCAAGGCGAATCTATACTAATGACATATTGTTCTCCAAAATCCATCTAAATTTTAACTGCAGGCACTACCACTACCATCATTCCTGGTCAGAATATTATAGAACTTTGTTTCAGGTAGGAAATACAGTGTCTTTTTGTACAGTTTTAAAGTCTGGTCTTTGCCCTTTGTCTGACTCCTTAAAAACCTTAAAAATATGTATTTTTACGTTTTACTAAAAATAGACAATTTGCAGAACAGATTTCCAAGTGTCTGGTTGTAAGCCATCAATGTACGTCATCCAATATCTCCCGTACGTTCCCGCCCTCCGCATCTGCATCGCCGGTCCCTGGCGCCAGCAACCCCGACTGAATGGCGCCACAGAATCCGCCAGAAACGTACTACTCCAGAATAGCTACATTCTACCATATAACTAAAGATATAGGATCTTTTTGCGTCGATTTCAGGAATTTCAGATCCCTACAGAAAATCATCTGCGAACTTGTTGCAAACTTCTTCTTTGTAACTATAAAAAAGAAAAAAAAATGTGGACAGTATATTTTTGTAATGTTGAAATATTAAAAAAAAAATGAGGCGTAAGGAAAAGGTGTTATTACTATATGAAAAACTTAATATCGCTCACTATAATTATTAATTAACAACACTATTTTTCATTAAAGTTAATTATTTATACACTTCCCTATACTACAGTTCCTGTTTTTGAGCGTGTATAATTATTTTTTTAAACTACGAGCCTCTTTATTTTTATGAAAATTTAATTACCGGAAAATGTTGTATGGGAGAGAGGTATACAAGGTGATTTTTCAAAATGGTCAACGCGATGATAGATTTATATGGAGAATCAAATTTTTTTGTCATTTTTTTTAAAATAAAATAAAAAATAAAAAAAGTTTTGGAACAAAAGTTGACACATTTGACCCGATTAATGGCCTGAGGGGGAATACGTTTACATCCGTCATTAAAAAAAAACACCTTTTATATTTGTATAGGAGGCAAGAGGCATTCTGTACCCAACCAGCAAAGCTATATGTGCTATAAAAGCAGAAACCACGTTCAGGGACTCATTTACCTAGTTTGTAGGTAGGTTGTAAGACGCAGAGGACTAGAAAGACAGTGTGGTTGTTCATTTACGTTTACAACACAGATATACGCCTCCAGGGCAAATTATACAATCTCTTTACAACTTGTCAACTTAACAAAATAATAAAAAAAATGTCGTAATTTAATTTTTAAAATAAGAACTAAATTGCTGTATCGACGGACTAAAAGTTTCATATAGCCACAGTGATATAGCTATAGCAATTAGTTCAGCTACAAAACCACTTTTTACTACTAGGTATTTTTGTATTTTTTTTTTTTTGCTAAAACACTCTACCTTTCCTTTGGCCTAGTTGGCAGAGAGAGGTCGTAAAAGTTCTGGGTAAGTATGCATATAAACAGTATGGCGAGTTTCCATGGTGAGTCTGCTCATACAAATCTCACTACGGGTCGAGTGGTATAAATATATAAATATATCCAGGACAAATCACACACGGTCATCTGGCCCCAAAGTAGGATTCCCTGTGTTATGGGAACCAGAGACTGATATACATACACATATACGCTTAAATACATACATATATAGATATAATACACCCAGACACGGAGCAAACAATTCTGCTCATCACAGAAAGGTTTGCCCTGGGTGGGGATCGAACCCACGACTTTCGGATACTGGTCAGGAGCGCTAACCACTTAGCCACCGAGTCTGTCAAAGCCACCGAGTCTGTCACGATCACGGTCTGTGTATCCACGATCGTTCTTGGGGTCCATCGACTGAACTATGATACTACGGCTAGTCGTAGCGGACTCGTAGTCGCATTGGCGTAGCTAGGGATTTTTTCTAGGGGGGGCCGCACAGAAGAAGTACTATCACAGTCATTTGGACCCGGCAAAGCGATAAAACGCGATCCACGCGCATTTTCAAAAAATTATGTAGTAGCTTTGTTGCATTTGTATGGAACAAATAAACATCCATACTTTCGCATTTATAATATTAGTGAGATGAGAAGCGTTACAGTTTTTGGCTTATCGTGTAGTTAGGTCATATAGATACATGTATAATTTTTTTTCTATTTATTTGACCAAGCTTTTCCAATAAATTGCATTTTTTAATAGTTTCAGATGTACTTAGCAAGTCTGGTACAAAAGCGCGAGCGAAGCGAGCGCAAAAATTTGAGATTTATCTTAAGAAGTTCTATACATGATAAGAGATCTTTTCTCCGCGAGCGAAGCGAGGATAATCCCACTGTAATGCTATTTGCCAGACAGTAGAATAGTTCTTTATGTTAAACGCGAGCGAAGCGAGCCCGAATATTTTAAATGACTTCTGATTTGTAGCAGAAATTTAACAAATTTTTGGTCAGTTTTCGACCTTGTTATGTGTCGGGAAAAATCTAGTGGTTCTGCTTATATATTGTAAAAAGTAGTGAGAGGACCGAACGCGAAAATTTAAAGAATGACCTCGGTCTTAGTCAGGCCTACTGCTGATTTTTCTAGGGGGGGCCAAGAGATTTGTAGGAGGGGCCTGGCCCCCCCTGGCCCCCCCCTAGCTACGCCCATGTGTAGTCGTAACTAGGTTCTAACTAGTCTAAATACAAACTCTAAGCCATAACACAAGTTTTTTTTTGTATGGGTTGATGGAGATAAACATTTGATATCTTCTGAAAAAATTCTTTGTATATTACCGAAGTGCCAGTAATTTTCTTTATTTTATAAAATATATATATTATTATTATTATAAATTACATTATAAATGCGAAAGTAAGTTTTTTGTTTATATAAAATTACTTTAAAATTTAAAATCAAACGGTTGTTTTTTTGAAAAATCTCCAAACAAATCATGCAGAATCTCAGCTTCTGATTATTAAATGCCGCGAAAAAAACCGCCCGCCTCTGTCTATAGGGGTCGTCCATTAATCACGTGATGTTTTTTAGCAACTTTTTAGACAACCCCCCTTACTTACAGGTACTTATTTGCAGCACTGCCTGTAACTTACCTTGTAAAACATCTAAGTCTTTAAATTATAAAAAAAAAAACGTAAAATAAATCTGAGCAAAATATTTAACATACTTTATGCCTGCCGTGTCTTCACAAAGAATCGCGCATAGACTTTGCGCATCTAGTCTCCAGATTACTTAATCTTTGCAAAAAAATTTTAGTTCTTCGCCAAAACTTTTTGTCATCGAAGTACCTTAGTGATGTTTTTAGCAACTTTTAAGACACCCCCCCCTCCCCCTGGTGATACGTGGGGAGGTTTTAGACTACAAAAATCACGTGTATTTGATACAAAATATTATCTTTAAATATAGGTATAATGGAATTTAATTCTGAAAAATTAAGCACCGTGATAAAAATGTCCAGACAGACATTAAGGTCGCAGGTTGTTTTTGACTGCCTGAAGCCGTTTCAAACCTTGGGATGACTTAAAAACAATGAAACAACAGGGTCCGACGTTTGGAACTTACACTACAAATCGCGCGTTCAACGAATAAATAAATACACGTGATATCTCACTACACCCCCCTCCCTCTTGTGATATTTCGTGATTTTTTCCGAACCCCCTCCCCCCTTTTGAGCCTCACGTGATTAATGGACGACCCCATAGTCTATCTACGTATCTCTAGTTAAATTTTCACAGAGTTCATTTCATATGTCAATCTCGCCTCGAAAAAGTAGTGCGGCACAAACATCGGTAAGATAGTCTATTTTATATTTTTAAACGAAAACTAGAAATTTCTTTTATTAAAAAAAACCGGCCAAGTGCGAGTCGGACTCGCGCACCGAGGGTTCCGTATAAATTCATGTTCACACACGTCTTGAACTCTATATCAAATTTTCAAGCAAAAAAAATTGTAATGTAACTAAAAATTTTTGGTTTTCGGACTTTTCCCTTTATTTATGCTATAAGACATTGCTTCCTGTCAAATTTCATGATTCTAGGTTTACGGGAAGTACCCTATAGATTTTGATTCCCATGCGAGTGTCCAAATATGCGGCATAAACAGCCGTATCTCTTGATTGCGTTGGCATAGAAGTTTGATTTTTTCACAGCTTCAAGGGATTGCAGGCCTAAGTATTTGATATAAATTTCAACTTGATACATCTACGTTCCTGAGAAAAAGGGTCTTGACAGACAGACAGACAGACGGACGGACAACGATGTGATCCTATAAGGGTTCCATTTTTCCTTTGATGTATGGAACCCTAAAATATCACAAAACTTTGAATGTGTCTTGAATTGTTAATGAAGCCATTTGCCTGCTGTGCAGCATAAAAATAAGAAACGTTTTTGTAACAAATACCTTATAAAAAAAAGTTCAGCTCACGCAAAACGCATTTGGAATAATATTTTTTAAACCTCATTGCTTGGTTCATTGGTCAGAAGAACCCGGACCTCTGGTTAGGAAGTCCGAGTCAGCACCGTAGAGCCATCATTGCTGTTATAGTTCGCGTCATGAAAAAAGAGCGCTGGCTGGCGTTCCGAGGGTGCACTCTGACAGCAACTGTTTAGTACCCTCTCTTTCACACTTACGCGATTTATATTAAGCTATCCTATTGTCAGAGTGAACTGTTCTGCCCTCGGGACGCCCGCCAGCGCTCTTTTTACGTGACGCGAGCTGTAACTGTGATGTTTATGTATATGTAGGGGTTGATGACATTACTGCATAAGGCTGAGAGGATTTACAGACAACGGGGGGCCGGGGGCATGAGGGGAGGGGTGATTATAGGGTGTCCGGTCTCTTAGCTGACTACGAGTATAGAGTGCAAATGTCACTATTTGTATGCTAAACATAATTTAATTAATTACACAGTACAGTACTTACTTATTTTCCTTATTCCCGTGGATTATCTGACTGACTCGATAATCTATTTTTCTCAAACGCCAAGACGAACAGATCGTATTTTTTTAAACACGTCATTAATACATCCATACATACATCTTTCCTGGGCAATATTTTTGGACCAATATTTTTAAGAAAATAGTCACTAACGGATTTTCATACAACATTCCTAAAGAGATTTCGCTCCGTACCACAGAACAGCGAAACGATACTTATCCAAAATATTTAGTACCATTAAAAAGCATTAAAAAGCAAATTCTTACCGAAATTCAATACATCTGCAATCAATGTTTACAAATTCTAACCGCCAAACAGGAAGACCCACAAACACATTTCCCTGTAAACTTCGAAGTCTCCCCTTTGCAGATTTCGCCAATACCTACCCCCTACAATGGCGAATGGAGACATTTCGCACCCCTCGGCGCCAGCGAGTCGCGACCGACCCCTGTGGTATCGGAGCCCGCTGCCCTAGATACGGGTCTTTGTCCCGAGCTGTGATTGAAGCGTGTTTACTACTTTATCCACCTGGAGATGAGGTCACTTAATTAAAGAGGATCGAAGTCACTTAAAACACACTTATATACCTATGTAATATATAAGTGTGTTTTAAGTGACTTCGATCTAGTTGACGATATCTCAGATTTAAATCCAGAAGGCCAATGTACAAAAACCTGAATTTAATAATCTGAAAAAAAAAGGAACAAACCATCAAAACCTACATATCTGATTACTATTGATAGATGTATAATAATAATATCTGGGACAAATCACACGCGGTCATCTGGCCCCAAACTAGGATTCCCTGTACCTTGGGAACCAGAGACTGAAATACATACACATATACTTTTAAATACATACATAAATACATAGATATAATACACCCAGACTCAGAGCAAACAATTCTGCTCATAACAGAAAAGTTTACCCTGTGTGGGGATCGAACCCACGACTCTCGGATCAGAGGTCAGGATCGCTAACCACGTAGCCACCGAGTCAGTCAGTCAGTCATAATGGTCGCGTTATAAATATGTACCTTTTTCTGAATGTATGAAACGTGCGTGGCAATATTATCCACCTTGAAAGTTCGCTCACGTTCTTACTCGTACTCTTTAATACAGCAGTTTTCCAGCAGCAAGACTTTAATTCCGAGTGTGCCTGTTCTAACAAAACAATTTTTAAGGCGACGAGATTTAATCGATTAAAAAAAGGTTAAAATATCAAAGAACGTTAAGCTGTAAAGGTTACGTTGATTTTTTTTAAGCAAGGGATCATCACTGAATAACAAACTGATAATAAGCTCTGTCTTGTCGACCTTTTCATATTCTGCAACTTTTTACGCAACGATATTTGGCTAGTTTTTCGACACAGGCGTCGATTCGGAGCTTACGATTAAACTTATTTGACAGGACTAAACTTAATTTAGGCATCCTGTCCTTATCTTTTCAATACACAGAGAAAAAGACAAAACACTTAAATTAAATTTAGTTCTGTCAAATAAGTTTAATTGTGAAAACCGAATCGACACCGATGAGCGAACAAAGCAGTGGTGTTATTTGTAGACAAATACAAGCCCAATATCTTGCAGCGCAAGACCGGTTGGCGTGGAAATCCTTAGGGGAGGCCTTTGTTCAACTGTGGACGTCTTTTGGCTGATGATGACGAGAACCCGATAACTTGGGTTTTTACCCATCATACTGAATAACTATTGCTCCATGATTGAAGAAATGAAAAAATATTGGTCTCTTGATACAAAATTGGCTAATCACCTGATTAATTTGTATAAGGAGTCCAAAAACTTTGCGATTCGAGAAAAGTCTTCGCACAACTTGTTTAGTATGATAAGTACACCTAGGAGTCTCAGTTAATGGGTCTTATACCTATTTTGTATTATAGTATATTTTACAGGGTGTTAAATAAAAGTGCGTTTGAGATTTTAAGGGGTTACTCAGAATCAAGTATAGAATACAGAAAAAATATTGAAAAAATCCGACCTAAAACATTTTTCCATATAAATTCTTGAGTCACAATTCAGATTTAGTACCGATGGGAATCTGAAACAAATATTTGAAGAGCGGAATTTTTCAATATTTTTCCTGTATTTTATTTTTACTTGATTCTGAGTAACCCCTTAAAATCTCGAACGCACTTTTTTAACAGCCTGTATAATAGTATACCTACTTACCTAGTATACAATATTTTTATAAGAATCTGTCTAACCTATAGGTGTTTTTACAATATATTCTGGGACAGCTATTATCGTAGAAATTAATTAATTAGGTATAGAAGAGTTTGGAGTGACGACAAACAGCCGTACGTAACCTCATCGCCTGTTCTGACAAAATTAAAAGTGTTCTATTAATTTTGTTCGTGTTCGATCTATTTATACAGTGTTTTTTAACCGACTTCAAAAACAGGAGGAGGTTCTCAATTTGTCGGAATCTTTTTTTTTTATGTATGTTCACCGATTACTCGAAGACGCCTGAACCGATTTGGAAAATTCTTTTTTTGTTTAAAAGGGTATACTTCACAGGTGGTCCCATATAAATTTTATCGAAATCGATTCAGCGGTTTTTGAGAAAATCAACAAACACATAGCAAAATTGGAGTTGTTGCGATTGAAGTCGGTTGTTTTTAACGTATTTAGCGTGGTCAATTATTAAGCAAGACAATGTGTGTATGTTTTAGGCAGTAAACAGGACAACATCACTATACCGATGTTATTTTCATACAAATATTGGCCAATGGAACGATTTGTATAAAAACGTCTCTTTTTTGCATTCAGCTTTGATGCTTTTGCATCATCACAGTTGTTAAATAAAAACTGTTGAGTTCCATTAGGTACTAGAGCTGGCACACTGATAACTAAATATATTTTAGTTGGTTTCGTATGTGAAACGACAGTAACGCACCAGAAGACGTATACTTCATTCCAATCAAAAAAAAAGCAAAACGTAAACAAACTTACTATGGAACTGACACATGTCAATGTCATCTGCATACTATGTTTGTTTACCTTTTGCTTTTTTTTGATTGGAATGAACCATAGTGTTTGTTGGCAGGCCTCTCACTCGGTGGGCCGATGTCCTGGATGTGGGTAACGCAGGACCGGAGCGGTAATCCCTGGGAGATCTTTGTTCAGCAGTAGACGTCTTTTGACGATGATGATGATAATTATAAGTAGAGTTGCCGCGAATATTCGCTATTATACGCTATTCGTCATTATTCGCAATTTTTTTTATTATTCGTCGAATAGCGAATAATTGTGTCTATTATTCGCTATTCGGCGAATAATTAACAGCTCAATTTGTGTAAAAAAACTACAGATTTTTGGAAAAAAACTTCCAATATTTTTTAATTTCTTAGTTTTTAAAACAGGTTTAAAAAAATGTTACATTTATTGTCTTCTCAAAAATCATAGAATAGGTAATTGTTAGATTCTCGTTAAATAGAAAAGAATTAATTATTTAATATGTAACGAGAATCAATCAATCGCTCCGCTAACATTTCCCGAAACGTTGAGTGTACAAGTTCCGCGTGGTAGGAACTTTGTACTAGGTAGAAAAAAAGACGATTTAAAAGTATTCGTACAGCATCTACTTTAATAAAAAATATTTTGAATTTTGAATTTTTTGAATTTTCAATGTAAAGCATACTACATAATACATAATAACTTATATTTTACAACCTAATATCATTGGATATTATTCTTTAATATTAATAATTTACAAGGTAAGTATTGTTTTTGATGTCGAATAATTTTGGCGAATAATTCGACTATTCCTAATAGGAAATGACGAATATTCGCTATTCGATTATTCGTCATACATAACTACTATTCGCGGCAACTCTAATTATAAGGGGGATTCAAATAAAATACACAAGAAATTGGAACCAACTATTGCGTGTTTATTGACATCCCCTCCAGAAAACGTTTACTTAATTATTACAATAGTTAAGATAAGTAATAAATATTATTCAATCACTTTAAAATTCAATCCATTCATACTCGAAGCGTTAAACATAAAAATCAACACATTTTCGCCATGTGGCTTATTCTAAAACGAATAGAAATAAATACTAATGTCGCCGATTTTGTGACGGTTACATACAAGGACTTGTCAGCCGACGCCAGGTGTGACCCGAGTGACCTTGATGAAAACGAACTCGCTGTTTTTATGGACCATTATAACCTTAAATTTGTAGCTTCTATTGGCTTTAATAATCTCAAAAACACCATCTAACAGAATCAACTGGTCTACTATTCAGCATCCCATAACATTTGATTTATTAAATAAATAATACTATTGGCAGTATACAGCTAAATGGCGACCAGCTAGATTCGATCTTCTTGCTTATATCGTTGCAATCCCCTTGGTCTCTTTTTCGGCCAGTTCTAGTCTGACTTCTGCGAACCTCGACGATACTTAATTATCACAAATTAATTTCTACTACTGTGTCTGCTGCGGTGGCTAGTGAGAGGCAACTGACCTGGCCCAAGATGGCCCTTCATGGGTACTAAACTGGCTTAGTCTGTATTTGGCTACTTTATTTCGTCTAATCTATGTCTTTATTAGCTGCATTTGCTTATTGACCTTCTCCCTTTTCAACATTTGACTGGCCAGACCTTTTTTGCCAGACGTTTTCTGCCAGTTGCCAGTAACTGGCCAGCCGTGGCGTTTGGAGGGCAGCTTAGCCGCGGTCCACCATCAGCTCGAAATGCACCGAGCCACGCCGCTCGTAGCGGTCGTATTGGATGTTCTTTGCCCAGGCCTTGCACTCGATGTTGATGAGAACTCCCGCTGTAAAAGGGAAAATAGCTAGGTTAGATTCGAAACAGAAGAGTGAGAGAAAAATAAAGATACAGAAATGACTTCATCATCATTTTTGCTACCAGTTATTCATTAATGCCTAAGAGAAGATTTTTGAAGCATTTTAGTAAAAAAGTATGTCGGAAAATCTGGTCAACGCCAACGGAGTTACCAGTCCTTTACGGATTCATAAGGGTTAAAATGACATGCCTTGTAAGTTGATAAGCGTCCGGGCTATTCCACTTGGTACACTCTCTTTACAGCACTCTCTAAATTACCCACCAGATCGGACCTATTAATCCTAAACCTCAAAATAAAGTTAAGAAAAATGTCCCCTTTGTTGAGAAAACATATATTTTCGATACTTATATCACATGACTTCTCGAAAAGGCTCTTCTTCTTATTGAAAAGGTACCGACGAGGAACCCTCATCAGAGCAAGTACCTATTTCACTTATCCAAGTATTCTCTGTGGCGAAAATATGCTACTCACTCCTGGGCTTCTCAAACAGCACAGCGACCAGAGGACTCAGGTAGCCCTCCTTGTTGGTGAAGGGGTAGTAGTGGGCAGGGAACCCTCGCCTGGGGATGTACTGCACTGGCCCGATGTTCTCCACGTCAGCAGGGTTTTCGCCCTCACAAGACACCCACACTGTGTTGGACTCTGGTTTTCCTGACTGTAAAGGTTTTTGGTGATAAGTGGGCATATTGGTATAAATAAACATAGTATATAAAGTAAGTGACAAGTGTACAAGTGTGTTGTTTCGCAAACACTACTCTAAACGTTGAGTGTACAAGTTTCGCGTGGTAAATACGATAAAAAACATGAGTTTTGTACAAATAAGTACTTACATTTTGTAAAATTGTATTAGGCTAAAGTAAGATTCTAAACTGGGAGCACAGTCTGTCAGGGATACTGATACTTACGACCATCTTGATGTGCTGCTTCAGGTCCTCAGGCATGTGGCTGGGCAGGTTCTCCGTGTTGTTGTACGTGATCGGCTTCCAGTTGAAGATCTGAAGAACATACGTGAGGTTTGTTTATGACTGAAATGGTTTTGTCAACCGGCCGTAGACTTCTAATTTCTTTCTTAACACGTTTCGGGACAGTACGTCGAGAGGCGGACCGCAAATTCCTATGCAAATTGACACATGAATTTCCCATACAATTTCTCCCCCCGCCTGACGACGTTGTGATATACCTTGATAGTTTTTACATTGTGTGATACGACAGTTCGTTCCTCGACGTGACCGCTGACCGTGATCGAGTCCGTGGCGTTGACTCGAGCGACGCGAGGCTCCCGCGCTGTGATATAGTTCCGACTGAAGTGGGGGGATGCGTACACGCGCACCCGGCCCAGGCCGTTGTGTCACACGGCCTGGGCCGGGTGCGCACGAGACAAGTTTGCATGTGTGCATGTAGTTTACTTGTGTGCTCATAAAACTTCACGATGTGACACTAGATAGTTCTAAGTTCTTGTAATACGACACTAATACGTCAGCCTACTATATATTCTATGGTTGACGCACGTTGCTCGACGGGCTGTCATATTTCGAAGCTCAAAATCAGCCATCGACAGACGTTGTGTCGTAATAAGTGTATAGGAATTTGCGGCCCGCCTCTCGACGTACTGTCCCGGAACGTGTTAAATAAGTTATCAGATTTATTTTATGTTCTTTGAGGTCAGAATCATCACATATTGTTTTGTATAGTCTTTGGTTTCAGGTCTATCTTTAAACTCCCGACATAAGTTAGTTGTAATCTAAACTTTTCGCGACGTTATGTGCGAATGTTCGTAAGGATAAATGATGTAGAAGAGGAGTAGTCTAACTAGTGGGCAATTTTAGAATTTACTTGACTAGTCGTAGAGCCGGTCCATTACTACAGCTGCAGTAAGCAAGCAAGCGTTTGTGGGGGATACACTGGCGCTGACTTTATACCCCCCCCAATGAAATTATCAGTGGGGCTGAGCCCCCCCCCCCACAATATTTTATATAAAAATACTAGTGTGGCTTGCGGCTCACGAAGTGCGGTCCCTCAAAAACGATATACATGCAGGCGAAACCGTGGGCGAAAGCTAGTTAGAAAATATTAGGAAAATAAACCACACAATTTTCCGCCTTAGTCCCCCCCCCCCAATATTTTTAAGAAGTCGGCGCCTCTGGTGGAGGATTCGAACCCCTTATTGTGCAAGTTCGTCTGAGATTTAAAGCATCTTAACTAGGATCGACTTTTTCTAAAATCAGAAAAGAAAAAAAATCCCTACGGACTGATTGGGATGGAGAAGCACAAAATATGCTGTATCATTAGACTACATAGTCGTTGTACATACCTTGTTAAGTTTGAGGAACACACACGGTCCAGCCTGCGCATAATTGTACTCATTCTCAGGGGTACAGGGGTGGAAGTCGTCCACTGGTACGTCGCAGACCTGCTTCTCTCCCAGTGGGCCAGAGTTGGGCGTGCAAGCCACTCGGTTCTCCGCGCCGGTAGTCTCGCCGCTGCCACTGCCCTTCTTGCGGTAGGCTGGTGGAGAAATGTAGAACATTTCATAAACATATCTATCGAGAGACGTACACTGATGAAGAAAGGCCTCGAACAAAAATGTCCATGATGACCGGTCCTGCGATGTCTGCATTCAGCGGAACATTGTGCCAAAATCTTTCAAGGTGCTATGGAGACTATTGTTAGAAAAATTAAAAAAATAGTTTCGTTGGGAAAAGACATTCATTTTAATGAGTAGCATTTCTGGTCAACGAATACAAACTTACCCTGTAGATCGATAAAGAGTTTTTCTTTATAGTGACATTAGTTGACCTTTGGATTCTACTTATGAAAATCTACAACTTTTCTCAAGAAACCCATAGTCAATTCGCATTTTAATAATGTCTTTAAATGTTCGAGTTAAGCTTTAGATCAAGAACTTTTTTAGTCTGACTTTTTGGTCTCCAATGTATATTTTTTTTTACAAATTAACTACTTATCTGTTTCTTGGGGAAAGTTTTTGATGAAAGATGTGGAGAAACATTCACATGCCTTTAAAATACCCTACTCTACACCTACTTAGATACAAGTAGTTTAACATAAGCAGTACATCGTTTTTCATCTATGCGTGATAGGCCTCGACTCCAAACCAAACATTGGCATCGCTAGGATAACAGAAGAAGTTATTAAGGCGCTAAGTATAGCCAAAATCGCAATATTCAATTCAAATTCTTGAAATAATGGTTAAAGTTATCACCATGGAAAAAAATATAACATACTTGAAACAATAAAAAACAAATTGTATTGAACAGAATCATTAAAATCACAGAAACTTTGATGAAAAAAAATATCCTGTAAACCCTGTATTTTGCATTAATTGCAAACTCTCTCGGAAACACAATATTTGTTTATGTTGAAACCAACACACAAAAATCGGCCAATTTAATACCTTCAATTTGTATTGAACGGATTTTTTTTTAACTTATTTGAAAGTCAAGAAAAGTAATAAAAACATCGAAATCTCGAGAATTTTGCGTTCGGCCTTGACGTAACCGCCGCGATGGTACCCACACTGATCTGAACTTAGAATGATTGGCGTTACGGTCGATATTAAATTATCATGCATCAACCTGCTCAGATTGAGTGTACTTCCCGCCTTAAGAAGGAACAAAATGCTCAATAGCTTTATGGTACTTACTTTCAAGGAACTCGTCGATGACCTTAGCCCACTTGAGTACGGAGCCCTTGTCGTTTGCCTTGTAGTAGATCAGAGTACTCTCCACATTGGAGGTGTCCGGAGTAGGCCGGAAGCCCAGACCTGGTAGGAGGAACACAGAATCAGAAAAAAATTGCAGCAGATGTACGAATGTGTAACTCTTCCGGGGGCATAGGGCCTCAACTACAGCTTTCCACTCCTTAGGAACGATGCGCGGGAGTGGCGAATCATAATCTCAATTAATTCCACCATCGACTCCATCGTCACTTACTTACCATCAGGTGAAATTGGCCACAGTTATGTCATAACGATCCAACAAATTTAAAGTAAGTAAGGTAGTTACTCGCTTACCTTAAATCAGTTGGATTGTTATGGCATAACTAGCCCAATTGTAGGTAAACGCTCCCAAATCATGAATAAAAAAAGGTTTTACATCTTTAACAGTGGCACAGTGGTTAGCGCTCCTGACTGTTGATCTGGTGGTCGTTGGTTCGATTCCCACTCAGGGGAAACATTTGTTTATTACGAGCTAAAAAGTCACCCTATCTTTCTTATGTCTCTCTTCTCTAGCACTTACCAGGGTTGTTGCCTATGAGAGACCCTTCCATCTGCCACTTGGGCGTCTTAGGGTCCAGCGTCTGGAAGAAGATGGCCAGCAAAGCCGCGAAGAAACCCACCAGCACAGCATAGAAGATCAGGTAGAATAACAGAATTTTGGCTGTGAAAAAAGAAAATATGTAATAGTGAAGTAAACTATCTATCTTAAAATCGAATTTAGGGACATTCTCTTCAAAGCTTTTAGTTTGCAAATTATGCATGTGATTTATTGGTATTATACATTTTTTGCTATGATTGTATAGGTTCCTCAATTTACCAATTATCATCGAATAAAAGGTCACCCTATGTGTAGGAATGTATGTTTTATTGTAACCACCTGTTTGCTACAGGTGAAACGGTTTCATAGAGTTGACCTTTACGTACAATAACATAAAATATATTATGCTTTCAATTTTAACATTAAAAAAATTGTGGATTGATTAATTCGTAAAACCTTTTAATTTTATATAACTTTAATTTCCATTAAACTTTTATAAAGGTTTAAAGGTTGTCTGGAAGAGATTGCTTATAGCAATAAGACCGCCTATCTGTACAATTTATATTAAATATTAATATTATCTATATATTTTATGTACTAAAACGTGTAAATAAATAAATATAAAATATATTTATTTAAAGACTAGATCAAAATATCTGTACAGTCCAAATCAAACATGTTACCTACTCGATTACTTCGCAAATGAAGCTTTCATCTCAGTCATACTTTGCATAGATAACGAGTGTATAAAATAACAATTGTAAAATTTGTTTATATCTAAATATACGTAATTCACGATACAGTATACCTTCTCGAAGCTACATGAATGAAGAGTGAAAGGGAAGTATCGATCGAATCGACAATAAACCTCTTCGTCAATGATCGATACAATAATTGCCGGTAAGTGGCGGCAATACGCGTTTCCTTGCGATTCACTGCGCAGCCGCAGGAGTAGTGACCTGCGCCTGACCTCATTTCATATCCCACACGAAGATCGATACATAACTGATACGTTATATTAAAAACTTATAGCTTGCCCACTTTTGGGGAACGGGTTTCATCCCACGCCTCGGAAAGGTGAGGCTATTTTCCACACACGGGGGCTGAATCCGGATTGGTGGAAGTTGTGGGGCTAGTGACCAGCCTCAGTGTCACAAGTTTCAAGCCACCTGTGAGGTATCCGACATGGTTTAACGACAATCATTACCTAGATGGTAATTTTAACCCGCAACAACAGCTTAACCTGCCTGGGAAGCACGGAAACGATCGAGGAATCATCCAGGTTATGACCGTATATAGACACGGTTAACTTGCATGATCGACGTAGCCATAAACTGATCGATACATAGCATCGATAGCAAACCTAAAGTTTAAGTTACCGAAGCCCTCGAGTACGGTAAATAACTTCCCATATTGGGTGTACCAACATCCTTTGTATAGCTTGTTGGAAAAGAGGGGTATTTTAAGCTTGTATGTCGGTGACGTCATAGCTACCTAACTATTTATTTAGATTTATGTATAATAAACAAACGGGAGTAGGATTTGAATACGTTTTTTTTTTTCATTTATTTTAAAGCAGGTTTCCATCCCCGAGTCTTTCAAGGGGATTATAAAGGGGAGAATGAATGGGTTTTATTTAGGATTTCGTGTTCCATTCTATTGCCGCTTAGGCGGATAACACACTGCTCCGGAATCCGCTCCGTTGTGCGGTGCGGCGGTTTTTTTACTATGGAAAGTGACAAGTAATACCGCACACCGGATCCGATTCTGGAGCAGTGTATTATCCGCCTTAACAACTGGGGGAGACTGGGGGCAATTGCTACTAAACTCAAAAATCTAAGTTTGATTAAATTCAGTTCACTAGATTTCAAATTAGTATTCAATTTTACAGTTAGTGGTGCTACTTCAATGGTTTACTTTTGATTTTGATCCTACATCACTGTAATTTATGTCATTCTACTTTGAAAGTAGAATTTTGGTGTTACTGATACAAAATTGTGTTTTTTATCGTGTTTTTTCTGTTTCGAGATGATTTCGAAAGTTTCGTTTCAACGCGCGTGTTTTTTTAAAGCTTTAGTAGGTACGTTTACTTTCAGATTTCATGGTTTCCCTTTCGTAAAATAACTCGCCATTGTCCTGAATTCAAATATTCGCAAACGCGTGCGACAATTTGCTTGTTGCCACTAATTTAAGTCACTAAACCGATCGGCTGCCTTCTAATTGCCTAAGTCCTAACCAGACGTTACGAAACAATTATCTTACAGCAAGCTGCAGCAAGCAACCGATTGCCGAAGGTTATAAGTGATGTGCCATGGGGGAGGCGTATGTCCAACAGTGGACTAATAGCATCGGTTGCATCATCTTCAGCTTGTGCTGACGATGATGCAACCGAAGTGAAATAAGTATGTCTCGGCATAACATAAACCTACCCTATTTGTACTTTGAAGTATTAAAACTTCGTGCGAGAATCGTGCTTTTTATTTCGTCGATATATGAAGCGCTCGCGACGTCGCTTCCTTACAATTTTCTGTGTTGTATTATTCCTTCTATGGTATTGTATGTTACGTCTTAATGGTTGTATAGGGGGTGTAGTGTAACTTGATCTGAGGCCGCGTGTATAATACAATAAACAGACGCGCAATTTTAAAACAGACAAAAAAAATTGTAGTTACGATTATTTTATGTACACTCAACAGAAAATGTTTTATAAGTTAAGTACTGTATTAGAATATTTTATGTGAGTAGGTCATGGCGATTGCGCGATGCACCGGGTCATGTGCATCGATCCCCGTCTAGGCCGATGACACTGAGTGAAATGTTTAAAGGAGATCAGTACTAGTACGTAGGTATACAGGGTGTAACAAAGGACCCGTTAACTGGGGATTCTACTCATCGCACTAAACAACTTTTGTTCTAAGATTTTGAGCGAAGTTATTTTGTTAATCACAAAAAAAAATTGACATTTCATACAAATTGATCATCTGTTTTGCCATTTTTTTATGGATAGTCCAAAGACATTTTTTTGCGATTTGAGCAAAGTTGTAGAACACAAGTTATTCAGTGCGATGAGTAGAATCCCCAGTTAACGGATCCTGCACCAATTTTGTTACACCAGTATATCTAACTAACAAAAAACAACTAACTGTAATCCTAAATCTAATTTGTTAAAACATATTTTGTTCAGGGAAATGATCACCGGATACCCATACAAGTATTTTTTTTTACTTAATATGGGTTGATGGACGGGAACATTGGTACCTTCTGATAAAACTCTTTCTATATTGCCGATGTGCCTGTAAACTTTTTATAAATAAAATAATTTATTTAAAAAACCTGCTTTCTTGGTGAAAATTGGAAAATGAAATGAAATATTTTATTCGAAATAGGCAGCAGTGTACACTTTTCGAACGTCATTCTTTTGTCTACCTAATACGAGGTTCCTACCACTCGGAACTCGTATACCCGCCGTTTCGGGAAGTGTTTGCGGAGTGATACGAAACGGCGGGCCCTAAAGAAACTCCCTCCAACACATTTTTTGGAAAAAGTCTTATATTCTATTACATCTTAATGCTAGGTCAATAAATGAATTATAGAATGTCATGTCTGTAAATAAAAATAAAAAAAGAAATAAAAAGGATTCAAATTAGAATCTAATAACTAAGAATTACACACAAAAAAATTTTTTCAGTTTCATAAAGTTCCAATTGTGTTAGTACCTACCACGAAAACCAGTTGCCCGCCGCCCTTTAAGATTGACCATTTTTTGTCAGTCCTTCTAGTGTTAATAAATACCTATGTTTTATATAAAAAATATGTAAAAAAATAATAATGCCGGATGCTCAGAACACTATGCGCAATTATCAATACTCTCACTTGCCTTATTTTTCAGTCAATTATATTATCAACAACTGGACAGTCAAAATCAGTTGAGTCTTAATTAAAATCGCAATTTTTTCAATTGAATTTGGTTAATGGTCATTACAATGGACAATGACACCAAGACTCTGATCATATCTGTAAAATGATATCATTGGAATTGGATTGAGATAATATTGGAAGTTGGCTTTTGGAGAGTGGAACCAATTTTAATGTTTTTTTTAATCGAACATCGCGCTGGTTTTTAACTACTGTAACTGAAAATTGGTTTAGTGCTTTTTGAGTTATTAAATTTTTTTGCAAAATGGATGTTACGTTATAAAACTTATACCTATAATGAGCCGTAAAAATAACAAAAATCATCAAAACCTTTAGTTGGTTTTCGCACTTATGTTACTCGTCATAATTTATGACTCATAAATAAATCTGATGGACGAGTGATGGACTTTCGGGAATTTCCGTCACATTTCGTGGACGTCCTTGGATCGATTCGTACAAGGACGCGTCGCGCGCAGACCAAAGCGCGCGCATCTGAGACCGTTGATATATTTAGCATGTATTTTGGAAATTTGACGAACATTTCTTTATATTCAAGCCATTGCATGATAATGAAAAATTTTGTACTGAATTTGGCAGCTTGTTTCATTTTTTTAAGTTTTTTTTAATTTTTATAAGTGGTACTTATTTGCAGCACTGCCTGTAACTTACCTTGTAAAACATCTAAGTCTTTAAATTATAAAAAAAATCATAAAATAAATCTGAGCAAAATATTTAACATACTTTATGCCTGCCGTGTCTTCACAAAGAATCGCGCATAGATTTTGCGCATCTAGTCTCCAGATTACTTAATCTTTGTAAAAAAAATTGTAGTTCCTCGCCAAAACTTTTTGTCATCGAAGTACCTTAGTATTAAATTATGACTTGATAAGGGGTCGTCCATTAATCACGTGATGTTTTTAGCAACTTTTTAAAGCCCCTCCCCCCCCCCACCCCCTGGTGATACATGGTGAGGTTTTAGGCTACCCCCCCCCACCCCCTACCCAAAATCATGTGTATTTTTTTGGTAAAAAATATTATCTTGAAATACAGGTACAATGTAATGTAATTCTGGAAAATTAAGCACCGTCATAAAAATGGCCAGACAGACATTAAGTTTACAGGTTGTTTTTGATTGCCTGAAGCAGTTTCGAACCTTGGGATGAGTTAAAAACAACTTAACAACAACAGTCCGACGTTTGGAACTTACTCTAGAAATCGCGCGTTCAACGAAAAAATAAATATACGTGATATCTCAGTACACCCCCTCTCCCCTTGTCATATTTCGTGATTTTTTCCGAATCCCCTCCCCCCCTTTTGAGCCTCACGTGATTAATGGACGACCCCTAACGGGAGTTACAAAAATAGACGTCGTATTAAATTGGTTCTTAATTATATAATTTTAGCATCCCCTGTAGAATGTTATGTACGTTGATCTATAATATTTTTGGTGCGAGCTGCCAATAAACTAAAATAAACTAATACTTAGTGGAAAAAATCACTACACAGGAACTTAGTTATTAAATTAAATTACAAGCCGCAATGAACTGCAAGTTATGCAATAGATGATAATGAATTAAAACGAAAACCTGACGATCGCTACATATCCTTATTTCCCCATTACTTTTGATAACATATGGATGCTCCAATTCAAGAAATCACTAAGTCCAAAAGTTACTTTTGACATATTGATGTTATTATGTTTTAAATGTGTTCTGAAATAATATGCGCAGGTTAAAAAAAAATGAAAAGTAAAAGTAATATAAATAATTTTGCGGTTTTATTTGTTAAAAGAATCATAACCTCATGTTAACAATGAATGTCATGAAAAAAATAAAAACAATTCAAAACCGTTAAATTTGGACTTAGTGATTTCTTGAATTGGACATCCATATATAAGAGCAGCATACCGAACTCAGGTACATATACAGGTAGGTATGTGGTGCCGCTCGTAAATTTTAGGTTCCATAAGCCTCCGTGGCGTAGTGGTTGTCCATTCGCTTCATATCATGAGGTGGCGGGTTCGATTCCCGGCGGGGTCCAACTCTGTAGGACTCGGTTTGGTTGGTGGTAGGGCATTTTCTGAGCCCGCCTGGCTAGCTACCACCATCTTATATAAAATAAAAGAAAATAAGATAGCCAGTTCCCCATTGCGTTGGGGAATCTTGGTAAACCCGCTTCCATCTTCGGCATCATCATCATACCATCAGGTGAGGTGATGCCAAGGGCTTACCAATTGAGGGTAAAAAACTGCCTAATCAGGCTTTCGAAACCATAAACAAAGAACATTAGACTTTAATCCAATAATGTCAAAGACTAAGTTAGTGTAGATGAGTAAATTTTACTGAAGTTCATTACACTTAATTATTTTTATTTTAAACTGTAATATTTACCTTCCTGTTTTGATTTAAATGTGTTGTTAACGCCTCTATGTGTTGTATAAAGTATATTATGTTTGCTTTAGAATTTATGTAGGTATTAATAATATGTTAAAAATATGAACACAGTTATTAATCTTTATTTCGGATTACAGATAGATTGTAAAATGGTTGAAAAATGGTAATGAGATATAAATATGTAGTATCAATGGCACTGAGGTTTTGAGCCGCTTTTAAGTAATTATCTTACCAAAATAGGTAACTTTGCCATCTGAGCAAACCCGGAATCTTGGAATTACGTAACTCAAAAATACGATCGACTTTACGTTATCTATCATTATATACAGAAATTTATTTTGTTGTAGGATTTTTAACACAAATATTGTACTTTCAAATCAGGATTCTATACGTGAAACTGTACCCATAACTTTTCCAAAATAACCTAACCAACATAACAAAAAAAGAACACCCAATGTATAAATGTATCTTTTTTCCATTTGGAGTTTAAGATCAATCTAACGACGCATCGCACTCCAAGAACAATACATCAATCTGTTTTGGCTACAGGCGGTAACAATGACACGAACATACATACACCTGAAAAACATAACCCTCCACTTGAAAAGGCGGGTAAAAAAGACAAAAATGCCCCACTTTAAATACTGATCTCTTTCGTAAATACTGAAGCATTTATTTAAAAAAAAGAAAAGAGAAAAAAAGAACATCGGGAAAACCCGCGCGATCGATTATCTACTTTGCCACCAAGGAGTCTTTGTTCCACCACTATTAGATAACGGTCACTCACCCCAGCTGGAGCCAGTGCGGCCCAAGAACTGTCCTGTCTCCCCGTTCCAGAGGAAGGTCCTGAAGGACTCCCATTTTCCCAGATCCGGCGGTGGAGTGTAATACTGCTCGGTGACTTTGGTCTTGTCGGCCATGGTTGCAACGCCGGACTGAGGGGATCGATGGTACGTCGCAGCCGCCCCCCGCACGGCCCCTCTGCTGAAATATCCTCGCCCCTTATGTAATGATTAGGGTTGGGATTTGTACCCGCAAACTGTTGGGTTGAAGTATAAAACTTGTATCCGGACTATTCGGAATTTCTGCTTTGTAAGTACATAGTTATAACATTTTGAAAGTTACAAATTGTAAATCTGGGTTATTTATTACGACTACTGTTAAGTGTACATACAAACATACAAAATAAAAATATTTTTTAAGCATGTTATTAAAAAATATTTGAAACTGATTTTATTTGTATGGTTCGTTGATGTCTTTGGTATGGGAATTGTAATTCTGTTCAGGCGGTAATTATCACAGTTATTATTACGTTGTAAAAAAGGCGGAATTAAATCAAACTTGTATCATAAATTGTAACCACTATTTATTTGGACAAATTAACGCCTATTCATTTTTTATTTTTATTTTCACTTGTTACTTGGGAAAGGGGGTTTTCAATTATTTCGAGAAGGTTACAACACGAAAAGAAGAACCCAATTTGTTTTTTTTATGCCATTGCTTATTTTCTTTTGATTTACTGTCATATACTAAATAAATGTTAAAGTTAGCTTATTAAGACTTGCATGTCATTATTGGTGCAGCACCTTGTTCTGTTTTATTTAATGTTACTTTTCATACCATGTTTACCAGCTATAAAAATATTTGAATTTGAAATGAAATCGTTTAGCTATTAATAAAATAAAGGGGGCTCTTTGAGTCTATCCATTCTTTTGTTATCCGGAACCCCACGTACAAACATCGAACAGCCCTAGAGCTGGTTACGTAAGGCGGCGCGCGCAACCCCATTTCAAATCGACCAGTTCGCCCCGGTATTCAATGTCAGGTGTGCCTTATTGGCAAGAAATAAGGGTGATTTTTTAAGAATTTCGATACGTTTACTGTACCTATTGTCGGTCAATCTAAGAAGACAAGGCGTGCATTTTTTAAGACTCGTTTCTTCAGATCAGCCGGAAGACGTTCACTAAAGTCAAAGTCAAAATCAAAATATTTTTTTATTTAAGTAGATGCTGTACGCATACTTTTAAATCGTCTTTTTTTCTACCTAGTACAAAGTTCCTACCACGCGGAACTTGTACACTCAACGTTTCGGGAGTTTTAGCGGAGCGAGAAGAAACGTCGAGCCCAAAAGACTACTGAACATAGCCCTCCTCTATAGAATTCTACTAAGCATAGTTTTGGTGTACATATATTCAGCGGCTTCCGCCAAGCCTACTATAAATCATAAATCCACCTAATGGGAGACCGTCCAGTACCACGTCTTCCGCCCACGGTCGCCAGTCTAGGACCTTTCTCCCCCATCCGCTTTCAATTTTGTGAGATTTGGCCTGCAGATTGCCTTTTCATCTTGCCTATTCCATGAGTTATATCTGTGACTCTAGCTCACCTACAGACTTTCTCGTTATCTACATACCTAGTTACCTATAAGTAATTACTTATTTCTTTTGAATCACTTAAGAGTGTTTTGCGAAAAATTGCAATGATAGCGGGCAAGCTGGATGATGTATGGCCGCGATAGATGATAGTCATGAGACATAATAACCTTCCTCAATAAACCTTGCCAAATAAGCACTAATTTTAACTGAATTTAAAAGCAACGCTCCCGACTCGTGGTCCCACCGCATTGACCCACTGGTGGGTCGACCAATCTTCGACGAATCAAAAAGTTTTACTTACATAAAAATTAAAGTATGAAAGTTTGAAGATTAATATGTTTTAATAACAGTTCAAGCAATATAGTTTACGTAAAAACTGTTTATTTTTCATAACTTTCCCTACATAAATTATGACAATTTCAACAAACGAATAAGTCCTCTAATTCGAAGGCGAATTCTATTTATTAACTATCTTTACATATCTAATACAAATCCTAAATAAACACTAAAAGGAATAACATTTAAGTACTAAATGCAGTTAAATAATAAAAGCAAGCAGGGACCAGAGATCGAAGTCACATTTAAACTTCTGCACGAAAGTTCACAGCAACAACTTAGACATTATGGCAAACATTGCTATAACAATTCTAGTAGGCACTCAAAATGATGTGTAACCTTCATAGTAATAAGATTTCTGTTTTAAATCATTCTCTTCAGGTTTTTCAGTGGTGTTCGTGGCTGTCTTTGGATTTTCATCTGCAACAGGTTTCGTCCATGCCTGGCAAATGCATGTTGGTCCTGCTCCAGTGAGGGAACCACTGGAAACGTTTGAAGTCTGGGATGTTTGTTGACTGCTACTTAAGCTCCCTTGGTTTACTTGGTTTTGACTTCCAGATGCAACTTGGGTTGTAGATTGTTGAGTTACCCCACCTACGCTGGTGGGGTATTGGCCGGCCAACTGATTGGTCCCTGTAGTCTGCAAGTTAGTGCCTTGATACTGCCCTGAAGTCTGCTGATTCGATCCTTGATACTGCCCCGTAGTTTGCTGATTGGTTCCTTGATACTGCCCCGTAGTTTGCTGATTGTTTCCTTGATACTGTCCTGTAGGCTGCTGATTTGTTCCTTGATATTGCCCTGTAGACTGCTGATTTGAACCTTGATACTGTCCAGTAGTCTGTTGATTCGTTCCTTGATACTGCCCCGTTGGCTGGCTAGGAAATTGCCCCGTAGTCTGTACGTTTGTTCCTTGAAACTGTCCTGTCAACTGATTATTCCCTTGAAACGATCCCGCAATTTGTTGGGTGTTGCTAACAAATTGACCTGTTTGAAGGTTGGAGCCCTGGAACCCTGCCTGTTGGTTCCCGCCTTGGTATTGGCCAGTTGGCTGGTTACTACTTTGGAATTGAGTATTCTGCTGGTTACCAGCTTGGAATTGACTGGTAGTTTGTAGGTTGCCCTGATATTGTCCTGAAGGTTGAACTTGTGGTAATATCGGCTGGACTGGCTGACTAATTATCGGTTGCACTGGTGTACTACTCTGTGCTGACCCACTAAACTGTCCTTGATTCTGATACTGACCCTGCTGATTCTGATTCTGATTTTGATATTGACCTTGTTGATTCTGATTTTGGTATTGCGCTTGATTCTGATATTGTCCTTGGTGCTGATTGGCCCCCTGATTTTGGAGTTGGATCTGTCCCTGATTCTGAGGGTACTGGTACTGCCCTTGCAGTTGGCTCTGACCAGCTACAAAGTTTTGTCCTGACGTTGGATATACTTGATTGTTGATGTAAGTTCCTTGAGGATAAGTCGGATAAGTTTGCCCCTGATACTGTCCGTTATTTTGAGCGTTGAAGGCTGCGTTTTGGTTCCAGTTGAACTGGGCATTTTGCTGATTCTGATAGCCTCCAACTTGGTGCTGAGCTGCACCCTGGATCTGAATGCTGCCCTGGTAGTTCGCTTGAGTGCTTGGCTTGTTCTTATGATTCTGGACTATATCGATGACCCCACCGATGATCTTTTCTGGAATATGAAGTACTTTTTCTTTCATGTTCGCCGATGTAACATCTTGTAAGCTCAAGATGGCGAGTATCTGAAACAAAAAATATATTTTCAATTAATACACACTACCTGTCTTACAGTTTTTAGTTTTGTTAGAATTATTTTATAATGTTATGTAAACAATACCAAAAAATGATTGTATCATGATTATATCATGTACATATGTATCTATCATTACTAATTTTCACTCATTTTTTTGGTGAAAAACGAATACAATTGGGATACAATGAATCGGAAAAACTGTACCTATCTTTTTTCTATTTTTTGAAAACTACAACTCAAAGGAACTCACAAGCACACAGTTGTGTCGAACTCCGTCCATGGTGGCTTAGGCTCTCCTCTCAATTGCCAAGAAGCCTCCAAGGACAATCTTATATACCCGAAATCTCAGCCTTGGTGCCGCCAGTTAGGGATATAGGGATGGCAGTAACCAAGAAATTAAAGGGAGTTAGTTAAGAGATAGAATATTATATTTTTCGTTTTTTGGCGTCTTCAGAACAAGCGTTTACGTATTTTAATAGTATTAATCGTGGCCAACTGGATAGTCAAATTCATCTAATCTATCCTTAGCAACTTATGTTGTGAAAATATTAAATAGAAATACAAATAATACCTAATTTGTTACGATGGACCTTTTTAATTTAGTTGAATCTCGGCAGTGCTTTGATAACGCTTCCCGAAAAATTTTAAGTGTATTAATTCCGCTTGTAAAAAGATGTTGGTTAAATAGAATATTAAAACCAAAGAAACTTAAATTTTAATATGAATTTCTGTTAAAATATCTTGCAAGATAGAGATTTTGGTTTAGGTTGCAGCCTATTTTTTTTACTTTTACTGTATGATATCTTTAGTACATAGAAACTGGCAAGGAAAACTGAGGTCGTTAGCACTGAATTAAAATAAGGTTCCCTGATTGTGTATCTATGCAGAAATAAAACCTTATCTATTTTTTAAATATGCTTCTGACTGCGCTGCATTTTTTTTTTAATTTTAGTGACAACCATAGCTAAATACGAGGCAAAATGAGATGAAAGATGAGACCGCGTGCGATCGAGGATGCGTGCTGCGCGGGCGCTTGTTGTAGCGCCCTGAAGAGATACCGCTATGCAATCTCGAGGGAGGTGCGAATGTCTTATCGATACTGAATTATTGACACTCTCTTACTTTTTTCTTTTATCGTAAATCGTAATATAAAATACAGTAATCATGAAATGAATAAAAATATAAAAAAAAGAAAAAAATAATTATACATAACTAACCTCCTCTCTTCCAATATTGCTGTGCCCAAATTGGATCCATGTTACACTGGTCTTTTTTTTATATCCATCTTTAAAACAATATGAAATGCAATAAAGCTATTGAGTATTAAAATCATTAGGTAACTTTGGGATCGCTTAAATAGTAAGTACAGTCCCGTGCATCTAAAAGTGCCTATAGAGGGTAGCCGTGCCATCTAATACAGGTATTATTAGATGGCACGGCTACCCTGTATAGGTACTTTTAGTATATATAGTACAGGTATATACTTGCACTTTGGCTGTATACTTTTAGTTTCACGAGACTGTACTACATGCCGCTACTGGATGACTGATGATGATTTTAGAGGATTTGCAGTAACGAATTAACAATTAACACCTTTCAAATTTTAACTCCCAATTTTTAAAACTCATAAGTTTTTTTTATAGTAAGATATTTTCCGAGATGGAGTTATTTTCCTCCGTAACGGCTTTTGTGACTGTATGAACGTAAAATTCCTATACCAACTGGGTAAGAATACATTTTAAACAGAAAATTTACCTGTTGGTTTTCCATTTTTCGTTCCATACCATATGCAGCTTAAAACACTGCTGAAGAAAAAGTTTGGTATAATGTCACAAAATATCGAAGTATTATATCATAAAAAAAAAAAATTCGTAATGCTTAGTTTAAGTATTTTACAGAATACACAGATAAACAATATGTAAAAGCTGTTGGTTTGCTAATAAAAAAAAAAAAAAAAAAAAAAAGTAAAAAAAAAACAATTTATGAAGTCAAACCTAGGTAAAAAGAAACTGTGTCTATCTATTGAATTTTGCTAAACTTAGCTGCAATTTCAGACACTACTGTTCATATCCGTGGATTATGAATAAGAAGACGAAGTAGGGAACAATTTTTTGTTTTATTGCATTTTTACAATGCAAATATAATTAAATAAATTCTAAGATATGTGATCACGTGGCGAACAAATAGCAAATAGATGTCACGAGTTAAACCGCGGCCGTAGCAGCGCCAACCCCTCCAGCACGCATCTAGAGGTACAGGAACAACTACTACTGCACTTTAAAAACCAGTTTCATCGATATCGATATTTTTAACGTGTTCCCTCCCTGCACCGAAATCCGCGCTGTCTACTCGCATGATTGACGCTGCGCCCGCGACGCCGCACACTGCAAGTTGCAAGGGAGGACTCACGATTATTTTATTGCACTTTTAGGGTTTTGGAGTTCCTAAGAGAAAACGTCTGGTTTTAATCAAATGCATCAAACAGGAATTAAAATCATATATTTGCAGACTGGACTGGACTGGTGACCGATTAGGTAGAATTTACTGGTGCCGCTTTGTTAAAAAAATATTGAGATATTTATTTTTAATAAAACGATTGATAGAAATGTTTTTCAGTAATTACTCTAAAAAGAAGTAGAACCTACATTAGAGCAAGGTTATAAATGTTTGTTTAACATACAAAATGCTTTTAATGAGTCTTATATAATAATTATCTTTATGGTCTAGCACCCGAAAGGAGCACTCTAAAAATAAAACTATCCAAGGTCTCCTGGAAGAAATAAGCTGTATCTTTGCATATTTTTACATGCCTGTATTTGACTCTTTTCTGCTCACTTTTGTGTGTTCAATAAAGTTTAAATAAAATTATTTTTTGTCCTCATCATCTAGTCACGGACCTCTATCTGAGCAAAACCAAAAAAGTATCATTTTCGGAAAAAAAATGTACGGAACTCTTCGCAAATAAATTTAGCTTACACATGACCGCTTTTTATTGATTTATCTTATCACAATCGGATCACCGAAGGCCGATTTATTGCTTTAACCCCAATACGTTCGCGGAACCGTGCCAGTTATTAATTAAAATAAAATATTTGAGGAAGATGGCACTTGTCGATGTAACGATGATTAAAGGGTTAAATAAACGGTCTTTTTGATATGACAGGTTTTTTGTACTTACTGTAAATCCAAAGTTAAAGATTTTTTGTTTTGTGACGGTAATTTTTATCCGCTCTTAGTAAGCCCTTGGCGTTATCTCGCCTGGTGGTAAATGGTGATAATCACCATTAACAAATAGGTACTGAAATTACAAATTTGACAACTTTTGTCCTGCAACTTTTTAATAGAAGTCAATTTTTTTTCCATACAAAACAGTCGTTTTTTTTTTGTATGGAGAGTCAATCTCAAACTCAAACTCAAAATGTTTTTTATTTAAGTAGATGCTTTACACATGCTTTTAAATCGTCAATATTTTTTTCTACCTAGTACAAAGTCCCTACCACGCGGGACTTGTACGCTCAACGTTTCGGGAAGTGTTTGCGAAGCGAGAAGAAACGTCGAGCCCAAAAGAAACTCGCTTCAACACATTTTTTAAATAAAATCTTAAATTCTATTACAATTTATGTCAACAATAAAATTGTGAGCTGGAGGATCTATACATTTCCATATATCATTGTCATTTACATAATCTAGTATTTTGTAATACCCTCTAGAGCATAAACAATTTTTCACATGCAATTTGAATTTGTTTTCTGGCAAACTAGTCACATTTTCGGGTATTTTGTTATAAAATTTTACACACTGCCCCATAAATGACTTCTTAACTTTACTCAGTCTCGAATAGGCAACATCTATGTTATTAATATTTCTTAGATTAAAATTGTGTCTGTCACTGTTTTTATGAAACAAGTGCAAATTTTTACGTACATACATGATATTTTCGTATATGAATTGACTAGCAACAGTAAGAATATTAAATTCTTTAAACATATTCCTCAACGACTCGCGGGATCGCATCTGGTAGATTGCGCGAATTGCCCTTTTTTGCAAAATGAAAATCGTTTCAATATCAGCGGCATGTCCCCAGAGTAAGATTCCGTAAGATATTATACTGTGAAAATAACTAAAATACACTAGTCTCGCAGTACCTACATCTGTCAACTGTCTTATTTTCTTAACAGCATATGCAGCTGAACTAAGCCGTCCCACTAAGGTTTTTGGTAATGAGAATTTTATGCATTTTGTTTTTTTTGCATTTAAGAGTAGACTGTTAACAGTGAACCACTTTAGAATCTCTGAAAGAGAGTCCGTCATTTAATAAAAAGTGGTAGAACAAAAAGTCCGTAAATAAAAATTGTCTTGTATTAAAAACTGTTTTTTGTTCTTCCTGTGTAATATTTTTTTTTACATTCGAACCAGGGATTGACTTGCTCGGTGCCTCAGTGGTTAGTGCTCCCGACTACCGATCCGAGAGTCGTGGGTTCGAACCCCACCCAGGGCATACATTTCTGTGATGAGCTGATTTGTTTGCTCTGTGTCTGGGTGTATTATATCTATAATATACTTATGTAAACGTATAATTAAATTATGTGTACGTTTATCAGTCTTTGGTTCCTATAATAAAGGGAATCCAAGGTTGGGGCCAGATGACCTTGTGTGATTAGTACCTGATATTTATTTATCTTATTTTGGACAATATTGATTAGGAGTAGAAGGAGTGAATAGAATCTCACCATACCTAGAGAAGTTCTGATCAAATGTTAATTGTAATTCTATCTGTACCTACTATTTGGTAGGGAGATATTATGTTAATCTATTCATTAAACAAGTTCATCGTGCATCTTTTTTCTGCTGGGGAATTGAACCCGTGGAACTCTGTTTGGGTGGAGCACGACATTGCTGGATTCACCAAAAATATTCACCCACCTTACAAATGTGGAAAACTAGCTGAACTGATATGAAAGATCTTTTTTTATCCACAGTTGCCGACAGTTGGTATTAAGCCCTTGGCATTATCTCACCTGATGGTAAGCTATAATGATGCCGAAGATCGAAGCGGGCTTATTATCAAGATGCATTGGAAACTGGTTATCTTATCTCCTTGCCGGAACACACCATTTTTATGTAGTTTCAGCAAATTTTATGAACAACATTCTTCAGTTTTATGGAATTTGTCATAAAGAGGTTTATTATTTGTTGAATTCTTTATAACTTATATCATACGGGGCATACCTATAATGAGTTTAAATTAATAAGATATTTACATGTACACTCATTTTATGCCCTGTTGGTACAGTAGCGACATTACAGGAGCGACTATAAGTACTATAAGTACTATTAACTGTTAGCGGACACGGCCTATTGTGGAGACTTATGAGTGCTTCCTACGGCCTCCAAACTTAGTGGATTGTGACCATTATCTTCCAGACAGTGGGTTAGTTACGATATGCACCATTTCACAGACATGACAAACCAACCTACATATTTAATATTACTTATTTGTAATTTTAAACTCTCTCGCAGCTAAACCAGAGATAGTTCAATTTTTTTTCATGAATTCCTCGGGGAAATTGTAAAGTTTCAGAAGGTAAATTTTAAAAAAACACTTCCCATACTAACTGTAAGTGTTAGTGAGGCGGATATCACACTGCACTGTAGCGGTTTTCGGTGCAGTGTGATATCTGCCTAAACGATCAATTGATTTACGAAAGTTGTATGTCCGAAAAGTCTACGTTTTCTGATAATACAGGTGTAAAAAAACATTTACGGAAACTTAAACGGTGGCTCATGAAACTGAACCATTGACTGACTCGGTGGCTAAGTGGTTAGCGATCCTGACCTCTGATCCGAGAGTCGTGGGTTCGATCCCCATACACAGGGCAAACTTTTCAGTGATGAGCAGAATTGTTTGCTCTGAATCTGGGTGTATTATATCTATATATATGTATGTATGTAAAAGTATATATGTATGTATATCAGTCTCTGGTTCCGAAGATACAGGGAATCCTAGTTTGGGGCCAGATGACCGTGTGTGATTTGTCCCAGATATTATGTACTTTTGAACTGAAGTCTCAAAAAGAATCTGGATTCTATCCATACACAATTAGCTGATCTATTTGTATGAAAGTCTAAAACTTTTTTTGCGATTTCAATTATAAGGTTCCACAAGAAAAAAAAACAGTTTCAAAAGTAGAAAAAACTCTCTCTCCCTGTAGGTCCTGGAACACCTAGGTTTGCATAAGGCCGAGACTACAATTTTTCACTCGGATCTGTTCCCAGCTGTAAACTTTGCAGCTGCCTTTAGTCATATGGAGAATACCTTGTTAAAATTTCCGATAGTGGACTCCTTACACCTTGTATACGATTCTTGGGGAAAACTGATAAATTTTATAAATAGTCAATTTTTTTTAATATTCGCAATTGGCAAGCATCTCTCATTTGTAGCTTTTCAGCGAATTCTCATTACATATTTATAGCTCAATTTAAAATCGCCGCTATGTACCTATGTATACGTGTTATGTATCTGAGGTCTGTCTGTCTGTCTGTCTGTCGCGGCCGCGAATCAGAATGGCGGGCGGTGCTTACGAAGGTGAATTAATCACGTCTAGATTGCACCGGCCACGAGGGAGTGGGGACCGCGTTATGCAGCTACACGCGTATACAAACATACATTTCGCCATCCACTTAGGGGTTCGGATTTTACACAAATTACTACAAGAATTACAACAAAAAAATATCTCCTATAAATACATACAAATTATATTTATTCAAACGTAAAAATAAACAGTTGATTTAAATGAAACTTTTAGCATGCAAGAAAATGTTAAATTCTTATAAAATCACTTTTTTAGAATAATACTGTTATTACATTTGTCATAATATATTTTTTAAATACTTAGGCCTCTGTAAAAATAATAAAAGAAAAAATAAAAATAGGACCTTCATATATAAAATACGGTTGAAAATATTGTCTAAAGCATCTATTCCAATGAAAACATGTTGAGTTTTGAGAGTTTGTGTTTTCATTAGTTTTTATACCTATTCATATATTTTTTATATATAAAAAGCGACATCTGTAGGGACCCTTGACTTGAACAAAGGACTTAGTTACTCTGTTTCCCCTTGGTGCTCTCCCGCGCACCGCGGTCCAATTATCCTGCGGCGCGAGGCCCTGCGCCCGCGCAGTTGGCGTGCGCCGCTCCTCGCACCAGCTCTGCAGGTCAGTCGCAAATCTTTTTTAAACGACTTATGAAGTTGCCTCTATACATATTTTTAAAACGTATTCTCCAACATAGAGGTGTGATTGTTGAATTTCGGTTTGGGTCGATAATATAAGATAAGAATATTATGATCTTCTACCAGCGATCGAAATCATGCTCTTTATTGTTAAGACGTTTTCATTACAAAATATCAATAGAACATTAATAGCATCTCCTTCTGAAATACCTAAAAAAATACCGTGATTTCTAGTAATGAAACCGTACAACTTTCACCAATGATTCTATACATATACTTATAGCAAAAAAATATTGAGTCTTTCATACTAATCGACCAGCTGATTCGCCAACTTTGTATGAGAATTCAAAAATTTTTTGCGAATAGGGTATATACCCTACTACTAGTCATTTGAGTTACTTTTTATCATCTGTCAGAAACTACATTTTGCTCTTAAAATATTTGAAACACATGCCGTCATAGTTTTCAGCGTCGACTCATGTGATTTTTATTAATTGAAAATTAAAAATATTGTAGAATGGAAAACAAGAGAAATATGGTTTTTCGAAAAATTGTTTCTGTGAAAAATTGCTCACTATTTATGTTAGATGCAGTCATCTAGCCTACTGAGTTTATTATAGAAAGATGTTCAGTTCACGAGTAGAAAGCATAGTTATAAATTTTTCAGGTATTTAATAACCCAACTTCATTCCACAGCACCAATACCTTGACCTGACAAGCCATGACGGTGAAGAAACGACCTTCCGACCTGACGAGCCTGGAGAGGTTCAACCTCTACTACAAGAAGAAGGAGGAGCCTCTTTCAACAAGGGAACGCGTCAAGAAGTTCATCTGGAACCCGAAGACGAGGGAATTCTGTGGTAGGACCGGAGCTAGTTGGTGTGAGTACATTTGGAAGTCAAACCATATTGATCTAGCATTAAGATCTAATAGAATATAAGACTTTTTTTAAAAAAAATTGTTGGAGGGAGTTTCTTTAGGGCCCGCCGTTTCTTCTCACTCCGCAAACACTTCCCGAAACGGCGGGTATACGAGTTCCGAGTGGTAGGAACCTCGTATTAGGTAGATAAAAGAATGACGTTCGAAAAGTGTACACTGCTACCTACTTCGAATAAAATATTTTCATTTCATTTCATTTCATAAAGAAATATGTCACGTAGATACAAAATAAATAACAAAAAAATAAAAAAAACTATACCCGACAGTAATAACTAAATAACTCAAAAAGTGCTGAACCGATTTTCAACAATCATAGGCTAAGAACCACCGCAATGAGACCAGCTTTCAAATGGAAAGGTCACAGTTAAATCTTTTCACCCATCTGGGAGCCACGATGCCACAGACAGACAGACAGACAAATATAGACTGTATATTATACTTACACAACTTGTAACACCCGTCTTTAGTATTGGAGATTTAAAACTACATAAGAAACTGAGACTTACAAAGAACTGAGTAAAGTATAAACTCAATTATTAAAATTTTGAAAAAACTTCATACTAATTCTTACTAGAAGTTATAATGTTACTATTTTCCAATTTTTATTTAGTTTCATTTTACACCTTTTATTTTCGGTTGTATTTATTCACATTGATCAGTGACACATCTCGGTCATTCAAAAGACATCAACGACTACTTTAGTGGTAGTTTTTTACGTAGTTTTGAAAATCTATAAAAACCATAGATCGTTAACAACCCATATCGTCCCTACTGCAGGGGCACGGGTCTCTTCCCATACCTTGGGAAGGTTAGGCCATACTCCACACACGGGGGCCAAGTCCGGGTTGGTGGAGGTTGTGGGGCTAGTGGCCAACCCCAGTGCCAGAAGTTTTCAAGTCGCCTATAATGCCTATGACATGGCTTAACGACTGCCATCTAGCGATAGCAGCCGGCACCAACGGCTTAATGTGCCTTGCGAAGCACGGAAACGGTCGAGATAAATGCCACTAACAGTTAAACTCATCCGGGTTATGACCGTATTTGTAGTCAGTTAACCTACGTGATCGAGTCGACCACGCAAGCTGCACTGAGCCACGACCGCTTCTGCTTGCTTAGTCGATCAATTTGTATGAAAGTCCAAAATTGTTTTTGCAAACTCAACATAAAAACGAAAAAAGAACGGAAAAGTAGTTTTTAAACCGCCTCTATGGTCTAGTGTCTAGACTGCTCGCTTCACATCTGGAGGTCGCGAAACTGATTCCCGGCGGGGTCCAACTTTGTAGGACTTAGTTTGGTTGGTCTGAGCCCGTCATTTTCTGAGCCCACCTAGCTAGCTACCACCATCTTATCTAAGTCTTGCCGCCAAACATCAATATTAATAGCATTGATTTGTTTCGGCATGAAGATAAGATAGCCATTGCTTTGGACCCTGCCCTGTAAACCTGCTTCGTCCTTCGGCATTATCGTCACTTACTACCAGGTGAGATGATGCCAAGGGCTTACCAGTTACGGAGAAAAAAAAAGTTTTTCAGTTTCATAATTAGAACACCTTGTTAAAGTTTCCAGAGCGATTGGTTATTTTACACCTGTACGCTATTCTTGACGTATTTTCGCGCTGTTCTATTAGCTACAACTCAATCTTGTCAGTACGTTTCTCCTGTCGTCTTTCTCTTAAGTCTCAAGGTGACAAGTCCCCGGCAGCGTGCGTATGCGGCGGCGCGGCAGTGGCCTCAGAATTGAGCCAATGATCATTGCGTCTTCCGGTGCGCTGGCGACGCTCGCTCGCTCTTCGTACGATAGGCTAACTACAAGCAAGAAGTGGATTTAACTAGTATTTGAGGACGTTATTATTAAGGAAATTAAGTTAGCTAATGTAGTCATATTGTGTTCCTGATTCATAATTTATAAAATTACAGTTATTTCATCGTTTATTCACCATCACTAACATCAGAAGATTAAGGAAAATCTGTTGTTATTCTACGAGTAAAGCAAATCGAAATATTTAGACTGAAAACATAGTAAACATGGCAGTCGTGGCAAAGAATATCAACTATGGCATCGTAAAGAAGACCCCCCCCCCCCCGCCTTTTTATGACTATATTCATTCATGCATTTTTTTCTATGATATTATTAATAGCAAGACGCTATAGGTACATACATGTTTCGGTGAAAATGAAAGTCTTTTCGAAATAGGTAAGTACCACTCTAGCACTGTACTTTTCCGAAGCTCCGGTTTTGTAGATGGCCTAAGGGTAAGGGCCGGTTCTATTTGAGATTGCAACATCCATAAGATAATTATTTCATTCTCCATTCACAGCCAAAATAATGCTCTTCTACTTCGTGTTCTACGCGGCTCTGGCGACGCTCGTCGCTATCTGCATGTGGACCTTCCTGCAACGTCTGGATGCGCGTGAGCCGATGTGGCAGCTAGACAACAGCATTATTGGCACCAACCCAGGGCTCGGGTTCCGACCGACACCGCCAGAGGTCGCTAGCAGTGTTATCTGGTACAAAGGCAACGACCCCGGAAGCCATCAGTTCTGGGTAGACGAGCTCTCCAAATTTTTGCAAGGTTAGTTCATTTTTATACTTTGGTGTAACTAGCTAGCTGGTAGAGGTTCATAGTGGAAGGCCCAAAAAGCACTGGCTTGGCATAGTGAGGGCGAAAATGAGAGAGAATATTCTTACTAAGGAGGCCGTTGAAGACTGGGCAGTGTGGATAAGATTAATTCAAGAGAATAGAGATCAAATCAGGAGTAGATCAGGCTAACTACTCAAGAAGAATTCTATTTTCCATCATCGATACTTCGACGGGTCTATTTTGTAAATTTGAGAACTTGTTGTAGATACCTTCACACTCCAAACTTCCTTAAATATCAATAGGATATGATGACGGTGGGACAAATTAGTGGGAGTGGTCCCACTAAGTGGAGAAGTCGGGAGACGCAGGAATTTAGCCAAGTGGAAAGCCAAGTGCATCAAGTGATCTCTGGTATATGATTGTCATATCTAAATCTCGTTACTCTAACACCTATACTAAAAACTGACACAGTACATATAAAACAGAGGTCTCGGGATCAATTATATTCATATTCAAAGTACCAATGAGTTTTTGAAACTTACATAATTTTATGTACATATTTACATTTAAATACTTTTACCTGTACATCTGCCTGCCTACTAGGTCCTTGACTGTGAAGATCGTATTGCTCACGTCCGTAGGTCTAATTTAAATGTCCTACATATAAATGCGGATGATGCTAAGTGTAACACCAGGCATCCGTGCCACAGGATATGAATAGCTCACATGGATTTTCCCAGTGACCCAAGCGTTCCATTCATTCACATATTTCTAATATCTTAATACTAGAGATGGGTAGGTCCGAGATTTTAAAAGATTCGGGTCTGAATCCACATCTGGCTCCGCAGATTTGCCTTCAGGTACCAGTTCCGTCGGACCTGTATAGGTGTAATTCCGAGTGGCATACGCGCTCCGTTCGCCGAATCAGTTCCAGAGGAACCGAATCCAACTTGCAGTCGGAGTTATATTTATCATATCTGCGAAGGATGCGGGTCCGCGGATCCAGTTCCAGCCGGACCTACACATCTCTACCTAATACTATTCTAAAAAAAAAAAAAAAAAAAAAATAATAATAATACTATTCTAAAACACCCTGTACTTACAAGACTCCTTTACTTTTCTAGTTTACAAACACGACGGAAAGAAAGCTGGTGCTGGTCAGAATATCCACAACTGTGACTTCAAGCTCCCTCCACCAGCTGGCAAGGTGTGCAACGTGGACACTAGCGCCTGGGGCCCTTGCGTCGAGGAGAACCACTTCGCCTACCCGAAGTCTACTCCTTGCATCTTCCTCAAGCTCAACAAGATCTTCGGTTGGAAACCTAGCTTCTACAACAGCTCGGATAGTCTTCCAGAAGAGATGCCAAAGGATCTGAAGGACCATATCAAGAATATGACGGCATATGATAAAAATTATGTGAGAATTATTATTATTCTAAATAAACTAGAAGTCGAAAAGGTCGGCAACGCACTTGTGACTCCTCCGGTGTTGCGGGTGTCCATGGGCGGCGGTAATCGCTTACCATCAGGTGATCCGTCTGCTCGTTTGTCACCTATCACATAAAAAAATAAAAAATAAAAAGTAGAAGTAGGATCTTATTATGCAAGGTCTAACTGGGTGGGTACTTACTTGCTCTATTCGTCTTGTCACCCAGCAGCAACCAGTAATGCCTCTGACATTGTTTAATGACGCTTATCAAGTGATAAAAACTGACACCAAAGGCTTGATGTGCCTTACTTTCGTAAGGAAACTGTCGAGATAAATGCCACCCTTTGACAAGGAACTTTAAAAATAAAATGCACTGACCCTTCGGTACCTATGAACTAAAATTTTCGGCAACAACAGTTTTAAATGTACTGAACTACTGAACAGTCGATCGCTTAGCGCGACTCTTAATATCGCAATTACAGTTAACCAATCTAGGTAATGACTGCATCTGTAGTAAGTTAACCTGC
Organism: Coleophora deauratella; assembly: GCA_958295455.1. Classification (NCBI taxonomy): domain Eukaryota; kingdom Metazoa; phylum Arthropoda; class Insecta; order Lepidoptera; family Coleophoridae; genus Coleophora; species Coleophora deauratella. Next base: position 1,478,231 of record OY282388.1, read on the forward strand.
TAGATCGTGATTAAATTGATTTATGTATGCACCCGTATATATTGTAGGAGATTAATTTAAATTAAATTATTTTTTATTTTATTTTGGTCAACTTGAAGCTAGAAAATTCACCAGTGTAATGCACAGTACCCGTTGATGTCTTTTGTATGGCCGAGACGTTTCAGTTTGTCTATGCTAATGGATAACGCGTATAATTCAAATTAAAATTCAAAGAACTTTATTTCAGGCAAATATCCATATCTTTGTTAGACCTCTTTTTGTAAAAAAAAAGTAGAGGTAGTTTTTTTGGGCCCGTTGTATCTTCCTAGTCCGCTTAGTACACTTCCTAGTACACTTCCTGAAACGGCGCGCGCTGGCGTGTATTTGCAAGTTTAAAGTCGTAGGAACCTCGTTATAAGGGGTGCTACATCGAATAAAATCATTTCATTTCAGATGCGCTCAAACTAAAAATCATAAAAATATATTTAAAGCAAATCCAATGAAATTTTGTTTTTAAAATGTTGGTAATTTCAAAAAAACTGGTAATCTCAAAAACATTAGTACATTGGTCAGTATTCTTAAAAACCAGACCTCTGCTTAGAAAGGCCAAGTGTCTACCATGTAGCCACGACACCTTTTGATTCACTCATTCTGAAGATTCTGTAGATTTTTAATTGGCATTTTGTTATTTACTGCTTTGTATTTATATTGTTTATTTTGCTGTAAATCTTTCGAATAGAAAATAAATAAATAAATAATTCAGTGTTTCCCAATTAGTGGTACGCGTACCCCCAAAGGTAAGCAAAGTATCTCTAAGGGCTACGCGCGGCAATCTCGTAACGCAGTTATGCATAAAACGATCACCGAAATTTGCACCTTGCACCTGATTGGAATCGAGCAAGCTATCTTAGCACCGGGCGAGTGCGGGGCGGAGCGCGATGACACACGGGGGCGAAGTTTTATCGTATTTATCATTCCTACTAAAAGTGGTACGCGAGTTTTAGCTCTTTCTAGATGTGGTACGCAGGAAAAAGTAATTGGGAACCACTGCACTAATCGAATCATCTATAAACCTTTGAGCGCCATAGTCATATAGGGCCGACAACCGATTTTAGTGCCACAGGCGCCAGGATTTGAGATTTTCATACATTTTTGTCGGCTGAAGCTGACGTTGACGGTGAGAGCACGATTTGTCAAAGAATAGCGTGGTGGTCGATGGGATAACATGCATAACTTTTCACTTTTCAGCTGAACATGGTGTGGGTATCCTGCCAAGGCGAGAACCCAGCCGACCGAGAGAACATAGGACCGATCCAGTACCTTCCCTACCGAGGGTTCCCTGGCTACTACTTCCCGTACACCAATCAGGAGGGATACCTTAGTCCGCTAGTGGCTGTTCACTTGCAGAGACCTAAGAGTAAGTAAAATTTCAAGAGAATATGATTCTTATGAAAAGTGTTGTTTAGTTTTATTGGGGTTTGCAAAACTATCATCACCGTCATATCATCCGAAAGACATCCACTGCTAAGCCAAAGCCTCCTCTAAAAATTTTAATAACGACCGGTCTGGCTCAACCTGCATCCAGATGTTTCCCGGGACCTCTTCAGGTCATCGGATCACCCCGGCTCTGGTGCGCCGTATTCGAGGCCTTTCGTGCCAAAATGGCCTACTTCTGCGAAAAAAAATTCAAGATTTCTGGAAACACTTACTATATCTACAATTAGCTGGCATCACCACAGACCATACAAAGCACTATTGGGTGGTAGTGATAAAGAAGATAAAGTCTGAAGCATACTTACCAAGCATAATCCTGAAAAGATAAATTGGCGGGCGGGTTAAATTTTTGCTTAACAAGTTTAGATGAAGGCAGCTAGGCTGCTATCACCATTGAATCCATGGGCTTCTATAACCCTAGGATTTATTGCCTTGCCGATCTTTAAGGACTAACATGTTATACCTCTTAATGTAATGTGCCGTTTTTAAGGTCCTTTCACTTAAAAGGCTTTGATTCCACAAATTCTCATTTGTTAAAATCTCTTTAAAATCTTATAATAGGCGCTTATTTTTTTACATCTAAAACAATGATTCTCTTTACAGCTGGTCTCCTAATAAACATCGAATGCCGAGCCTGGGCGCACAATATCATGTATGACCGCCAGGAAGGTATGGGCATGGTACACATCGAGATCATAGTGGAGTAGACCCTCGCGATCATCAGTCAGTGAGTTTTGAGGAAGATAGCTGCACTGTTAGGACATCCTGGCAATTGACCCAACTGGTCTAACCACTAAAAAAAAGCAAAATACGCGACACTAAAATATGTGATGGTGATTTCCAAACCACAGGAAAAGCAGGTTCTACCAAAGCTGTTTAAAATATTTATGTTTCTACAGATGTAATATAAAGTGAATATTTTTTGTGATAAGTGTAGTAAATTCTAATTTATTTAAATAAAATTCTTTAAGTAGGTATTTTATATTGTTTGTATTTTATTAACCTTTGCAATGATTTACCAATCGGAACTTCGCCCGGTGTGGTGAAGTAACGGAAGAGATGACCCGTGTCAGTCAACCCCCGAAACTCAATATTTTCACATAAGTAGCAAGTCGGCCAAATGGTACACATACTTGCTTCTCTTTCTAACATGCATGTGCAAACGGGATATCCGAAAGAGAACTATATGAAAGTGCCACTGGACGTGCCACAATCAATCGCTGGAGACTATGCAATCGGCGGGAAGGGGTGAGTGACGTTTTTTAGAAAGTGTTCCAGAACACTTTCGTTATTTTTACCTTGACAGGAGCATAGCCTATTGCAGTGTTTTTCAACCTGTGGGTCGCGAAGCCTTTCTCAGGGGGTCGCGGGTAAAAAGGCAAGTGTTTATTGGTCCTACGCTGCAATAAAAAACTACGATTTCAGTGAAAAGGCTGGACCTGTTTATTTTTTAATACTTTGTAAAAACGTGTTTGTATTTGAAGGGTCCACTGCAACAATGATGAATGTCCAAAATGATTTTATTTCTAAGTAAGTGCATCATTCGTAATTTTTTCACCATATTTTGTAAGCTTAAACCCGAATGAAGTGTACACTACAATAATGATGAATGTCCTTTTTTTTCTTTGTTTTAAGATAATTGGTTTTAACTTTACGAACGGTGAAAAAATGACGAATGACGCACTTACTTAGAATTAAAATCATTTTGGACATTCAGCATTATTGCAGTGGACCCTTCAATTTAGATATGTTAATAATTAAGTTAGATATGTTAATAATCTAGTCAAAGCACATCTTCTTGAATTTTAACGAGCTTAATAATATGTGCTTTGATTCCTTCCTCCGTTTTTGCTTTGGTTTATTATATATATTTTGTATATATTTAGGTCTTTTGTATATGTTTTATTTATGTTTATATATTTTGTATATATATCCATTATTCACATTTAAGTTTAATTTATATTGATAAAGTTTCCTTCTTTTAGTATGTAACTTTTGCTCTACCTATTTTTCCTGTTTTCTTTTCCGGACACCGGGTTGTCTGGAAGAAATCGCTTTTAGCGATAAGACCGCCCAAATTGTACCACTGTTATTTTAATATTGTGTCTTTTGTTGTTTTATATATTATTATTTTTGTGTGTGTACAATAAAGAGTATATCAATCAATCAATCAATCAATTAAATAATTTTCTAATTAAAGAAAATTATGAACGTTTGTTTATGGCCATAGGGGTCGCAAGATTTTTTTTTACTTATAAAGGGGTCGGGTATTAAAAAAGGTTGAAAAACACTGGCCTATTGTAAACCTTTTAAGTGTGAAAGGCCCTAACTCTTGTCAGATAAATCTTAGCTTGGTTCTAGAATGGGGTCGAACGTAGCAATATAAATAATAATTCGTATTTTTCGCCCATGTACCAGCAAATATGACGATCTATTTCAGTACTAATATTAAGTCAATCAAACCAATCATACTATATTCCATTCAAAGACTTATTTATAATTAGTTTTAAAACTACTATTTTTAAACATCTGTAGAGTTTTAGAGGTATTACTTACAAAATGTCTTCTATAATATTTAGGTACTTGAAAAATTCCCACGTATACGTAAGGCACAACATCGAATAGTCTAAAGAGTGCTTGTTTCTTGTAAAAAGTAGTGGATTTATTTTTTAAAGTAACCATCCGAATTTTAAATTTAAATTGGTTTTGCATTATAAAATCATACCAAGAATTAAGTAGTGATGTGCAGGGCGCTCTTAAACTTAAAGTGATAAAATACTCTAACAAAATATGATTCAGAGCTGTAGGTTCAAGAGTTTTCGTTGAAAATCAACAAAATTGCGCCCTTTAAAGTATACTTAATTGGCATTAATCGATAATATTATAACAATGACAGCTCGAACGTCAAAAACTATGTGAAACTTGACGAAGAAAAAACATTTGAAAATCTTATTAAATATAGCCAAAAAATTGTGAATAATAAACATATTAATTTCACTGTTTGACAGCTGTCATTATTATATTACAGAAGGGCATTCCATGGCTACGCGTTTACAGCAACCATTCTCTACTGTTCTTTTCACACATCATTACAAGTAGTTGCTGTCAAAGCGTAGACTTGAAACGTAGCTTAGTGTTCTTGGCCCCAGCGTAAAACCACTCGGTTCGAAGTGACTGAGTTTTGACACCAATCAGTCAATCATGATCTCCAGATGCGTGGAACCGAGACGCTCTTTGAGGCTGTCAGTATACTTCAGGTTACGCGCCCACCCACGGCAGCGAATGTTAATGATCTGGTGGCCTGGAAAAAGAAAAAGAAAGTCGAAATAATCTAAGTGGTCCCAGCGAATATAACCTAAGAGGACCGTATACAAAATCCTAATTTATATCAGATAAATATAATGGGGGAGGAAGGCTAATGGTCAGTAAGACGAAGTCAGTCAGTCAGTGATATAGTAACGATGATAAATACTATGTAACAAAAAAAGTCCACTGACTGACGGACAATAACAGATCGCTGGACTATACAACATTTCAAAATGCATAATCCAATCACTGAAGGCAGAAACTTGATTTTTAATTAACTCGGTGGCTCTGTGGTTAACATTCCTGTCTACTGTTCCGAGAGTCGTGGGTTCGATTCCCAACCAGGGCAAACATTTTTGTGATTAGCAAACATATGTGATCGTCACAGAAATGTTTGTATTGTAATATACCTACCCAGAGATAGAGCAAAAAAATCTGCTCATCACAGAAATTTGGGTATGTTTTTGTTCTATGGTACTTACGTGTAGGTTAATCAGTTTGGATTTCTTCAATAAGGGAACCCCATGATCGGGACCAGACGATCGTGTGTGATTTCTCCCGGATATTTTTTTTTTTTACATGTAAGTTGGAACATTTCTTTTGCTTTTGATTACTTACGAACAGGATTAAGAAGCTGCACAGCGACCAGAGGACTCAAATAGCCCGGAGTGTTGTCATACGGGAAGAAAGTTTCATCTAGCCCCGGGTACGGCCAGTACTTCAGGGGGCCCAGAGCCTCCGTGTCGGCTGGTCTCTCGCCTTTGCAGGAAATCCACACTTTGCGCCGCTGGAAGTATAAATCATTGTACTTAGGCAGAATAAGCATTGCTCCTTATTAAGTATAATTTTGAATTCTTCACATTTACTAATCGCTGAGCTGAGTAGCCAACTTTGTTATTTGTATGGAAAATCCATTTGTTTTGCGCCGATTGAATTAGTTCCTTAGATAAATTTGATCAGTGTCACTACTATTCTATTTTTATTCTATTTTTCTATTTGGCATTCCACATCTAATTTAAGGAGTGATTTTGAAGTGAAGTGAAAAATGGGAGAATCTTCAATGAAAAAAAAATGGCGAAACGCCAATGTCAAGTGAAAGACGCGGCTCTAAGGGTGATGGGCGCTTAAAGACGCTCCACATGATGGTTTGTTGTTGGAACTCGGAAAACAGAGCTGTCTCCCGAGTTAATCCTCTTATGACCGCTCACTGAATTGGAATCACAGCTATTTCCCCACACAAAAATAACGTTGAGACTACTCTAAAACGAAAATAATTAAAAAAATAACTCAGCAGACGTGTGCTCGGTACAAGTCCCGGCAACCAACCAGTGTCATTACTAGAATCTACAGTTTAAAGGTCCGCCATTTAAATTTCAAACTTTATAGTGTTGGATAGCCCTGTTAATCAAGATGTTTTGTGTGAGCATGTGATCCCAATATTGAAAGCGGCTGCAGAGGACTTTCAGCTGAAATGGATGGCCGTATGACTTACTTCTTGAGCCGTAGTTGTGGAGTTGATGTAGTTGACGATATCCGGCGGCATGGAGGGCGGTAAATCGCCGGGATCATCGTAAAAGTCCGGATTCCAATCAAATATCTGGAATAAATACGATATGATTTTTGTTTGAGAAAGTTTGAAAATGAAAAGAACTAACGCGTTTATGAGTTCTAATAAGATAAGCAGATTTCTCAGAAACAAAACTGCCAGGACACGTGTACTATCAATGTGTTACTTAATTTGGGATTGCGTGTTCCACCATTCGACTCCATCGTCACTTACCATCAGGAATCTTGGTAAGCCCACTTCCATCTTCGGCATCATCGTCACTTACCATCAGGTGAGATGATGCCAAGGGCTTACCAATTGAGGGTAAAAAAAGGTGAAATTAGAGTCAAACGCTCCCAAATCTTGAATTAAAAAAAACTATCTGCCAGTTTAGCTTTAAATTCAATAAAGACTTTTTGGTCTGCATTTAAACAAGTTTATCTGAAAGAGATTGCTTAGCAAAAATACCGCTATACTTGTACATACTATCTAGGGTTTCTGCTCGAGCTTTCTCGAACTCGAGAAAACTCGAGAAATTTGGCTTCATTCGAGACGAGAAAAAAATTACCGGAGCTCGAGAATTCTCGAGTTCCGAATGTGAATTGCGCCAAGCGCGTCGTGCGTCTTTTTTTGTCGCGTAAACGCACAGTTGTGGACAGCTAACCATCTAAGTGCTGGAGATGAAAATATTGTCGCGTAGAACGATCAAAAGAAGCGGCACGATTTCTCGAAGCACTCTCCGTACTATATGCGATAGAAAATGCAGAGCGAGGCTACATCTCTACGCAGTGCCAAGGGGCCAAGCCCATCTGAAATATGCTGGCAGCTTACAATTCGGGTTGCTCTCTATTGAATGCGGTCCAGAGGTAGTAGCTGCTACTGGGGTGCCCCTGCCCAGAGATGAGAACAGTCTTTATTCCATATGAGGCCGAACCTGCGCCTTATAAAGTTGCAGGCGATGGGCCGCGGTGAAATACCATCTCGATCTATTGAGCACACACACCACACCAAGCTTCTTCAAGGCTAATTTAGCCTTACCCTTTAGATCAGTGTTTTTCAACCTTTTTTTAATACCCGACCCCTTTACAACTTAAAAAAATCTTGCGACCCCCTAGGGCCATAAACATACAAAATGTAAGTGATTTGAGATTTACATTTATAATTTTCGTCAATTAGAAAACGATTTACTTATCAACGACGTCTCCAAAATAGACCCACGTTTTGAAAAATTGATAAAAAATAAACAGGCCCAGTGTAGGACCTATAAAACACTTACATTTTCTTGTACCCGCGACCCTTTGAGAAGGGCTTCGCGACCCACCCAGGGGGTCGCGACCCACAGGTTGAAAAACACTGCTCTAGATAACCACGGAACTGGACTTCACTCTAAATGTCGACACCAAGGGTTCCGATAATAGCTGAGGCATTTAGGGGTGTCCTCAAAACGAGTTGATACGATAAATGGCATTTTCTTGGCGGTGAACGCGCAAACCTGTGTCTAGGTGGGGTTAAATTAGACCAAATTATGTCGACCCCATTCCGAAACTTTCTTTAAAGAAGCCTCAATTTCAGACACAAAATTGTTTCGAGTCTCGATGACATTTTCCCGAGAAATGTTGGCACGGCCGGTATAGACAACATCACCTGTGCTGTCATCCGCATAACAGTGAGTGCTGCTGATTTGCAGCATATCATTGATATGCAGAAGGAACGGTGTAGGCGAAAGCAGACAGCCTTGAGGGACACCAGCATTCACAGACATAGAATCTGAGCATTGTGCCAGACCCGATCGAAGGCCTTCGCTCTGTCCAAACTAACCGCCAATGTTTCTCGATCGCCTGTGCCCAACGGTAGACAAGAAGATCACCACCGGACCGGACCCTACGGAAACCGTACTGTCGGTCACTAAGCAGCTGGTGGTCCTCTGGGTACCGAAGGAGCTGGCTGTTGATAATAAACTCCATTATCTTTGAGAATAAGGAGGTTATGGCTATCGGCCTGTAGTTGGACGGATTCGAGCGGTCACCTTTTTTAGGGATCGGGTGCACCAAAGCTGTCTTCCATGAGTTCGGGACTACGCCAGAAGAGTAGGAAAACCAAAAAAAGCGCGTTAAAACTGAAGCCAACTCTGGAGCACAGACCTTCAACACGATAGGAGGGATTCCATCGGGCCCACTCGACTATTAGTTTAGTGCTAAGTTTTGATTTTAGTTGTTTTGTTTAGAGTTTATCTATGTATCTGTTTTAGTATGTAAGAAGATTTTAATTTTTATTCCTTTCCTTTCTTAAATAATAGGTACCAAATACTACAAAATTATCAGATAAAAAAATTTGATTTTCTAAATTAATTTTAATATATTACAATGGTTTGTATAAAAAGACTCGAGACCCGAGAAAACTCGAGAATTTGGGCTCGAGAATTCTCGAAACTCGAGAAATAAAAAAGGTCGAGAAATCAGAAACCCTAATACTATCTGTACAATACTATCCATAACTTTTTATATTACATAGTTACTTATTTTGGCGTACTAAAAAGTGTAAATAAATATATGAAGTAGACCTTTTTGTATACGACATAGAACAGAGATAGCCTTCAAATAACTGAAGACGTCTTTTGCGTGCTCACGTAAGAGAAAAATTTTTTTTTTTTTTTTTTAATAGTATAGTAGTAGTAGTAGTAAGAGAAAATGTCAATTTCACTATTTTCTGTCATGAAATAAAAGCTATTGACTAACTCAGACTAAACCTTAAGAGATTTCCCTCTTGGACATACCTTATTAAGCTTCACGATGAGGCAAGGCGTGCTATTGCTGTACCCGTAGTTATTTTCCCTGGAACAGGGTCCCAGTTGGCTCGTGTTGAAGGCGCAGACCTCAGCTCTGGGAGGCTTCATAGCGCCACAGTCGCGCTGGTTGACGCCATGGTTAGGTAACAAGGACTTGTTGTGGTACGCTGAAAATAGAAAAGAAAGTGACACCAGGAATTTTTATGAGCAGCCTTTAGTATGGAACATACTCATCATCTATTGAGTTTGGTCAGGTTTGATTCTCTCCAAAGGCACCACGACCTTTTTAATTTTTATCCCTGCAAGTGTATTTATGTACATATTTCAGTCTTTTAATTAACCTCGCAAGAGTCTCAAAAGTAAATGACAAAAGACATCCTCATCAGAAACTTTGGAATGAATGTGTGAAAACACCAGTGCACAGCATAAAATAGGAAAATATAGAACAGTTTTCTTATATGGAAAAGAAAAAGTTAAATTCATACTTACGAGCTAGAAACTCTTCAATATTGTCCACGTATTTCTTGACCTGGGTAGCGTTGTCTGCATGAAACCAGATCAGCGCTCCTTCCTCGTAGATGAGTGGTCGATGGCCCATCCCAGGATTGTCTCCTGAAAACAATTCAGTGTAGAAGTGAGACCAAGATAATGAGACTTTTATGCACTAAATTCCTAGGGACCGTCTACATTTTTGAAGGGAATAAGAAGGGGGTTGTCCACTCCTTTACAATCCAGGTATATGTTAGGAGGGAAAGTTGAGGTTTTCATTATATGGGCAGAAGAGGTGGAGCCCAAAATTTGAGAACTTTGAAGGTCACACTTCAGACGGTAATTCGGAAAGAAGCTTATATGAAATGTGAAGACTTACCGATGATAGAGTCAGCCAGAGTGTAGTAGGGTATCTTCTCATCCATGGCAGCAAGGAGACCACACATGCAGATGGAGAAGAAGATGATGATGCAAATGTACATCACCAGGTAGATGAGCCCGATCACTCCTGGGAAAGGATCGTGCTTTTTAACGTAGTATTAAAGAATGATAAAAAAAACAGACGACCTCCGTGTATGCCTGTGACAGCACGGTTCGTTGACTGGTAATTTTTACAAAATTATGTATGTAAAAATTGTGTTATTAGTTATTATCTCATCTCATCTCACTAATATTATAAATGCGAAAGTATGATGGAAGTTTGTTTGTTTGTCAGTTTGCTTGTTTGTTTGTTTGTCAGTTTGTTTGTTTGTTTGTTCCGCTTTCACGCCGAAACTACTGAACTGATTTGGATAAAATTTAGTAGGTAGATAGATACAGCACTAGGGTAACACATAGGATACCTTTTATCCCGGAAAACTTAAGGGTAGGAATGCTTAAAAACTCAAAATTACCACATCCTCACTAGATGGCGCTACCTTAACATTTTCTTTCTTTCTGGACACAATTCCGAAGACCACGCGGACGAAGTCGCGGGCGGAAGCTAGTGTGTATATTAAAATAGAATAGTGTTTTATTACGACGATTTAAAAGTATGTGCAAAACAAATAAACATTTTGAATTAGATTTTTTTTAATATCATTATCTGCATAACAGGTTAACAATAGGTTCTGACGCCGTTTTTTAGGGTTCCGTACATCTTTATAAGATCACTCGTGTGTCTGTCTGTCTGTCTATCTGTCCGTCTATCACAGATAATTTGCTCTGATTAGGTTGAAACTTAGTACCACATAGTGTAGATTTCTGTGATCCAAACACGGAATTTGAATTTTGAGTGTGGACTTTCCATACAAAGTTGGCTACTCGGCTCATCGATTTGTATGAAGAGACCAAATTTTTTTTGCTCCGAATGAACTGGTTCCTTATAGAAAGTTGTTCAGTTTCATGAACAGATACCAGTATTCTTTGGTCCGCAATTTCAATTTCACCCTGTAGAAAACTAATAAGTTATTTTTTTATCACTAGCTTCCGCCCGCGACTTCGTCCGCGTGGACTTCAGAATTGTGTCTAGAAAGAAAGAAAATGTTAAGATAGCGCCATCTAGTGACGAAGTGGAAATTTTGAGTTTTTAAGCATTCCTACAGGAACCATTAAGTTTTCCGGGATAAAAAGTATCCTATGTGTTAGCCGAGTGCTTTTTTTATCTACCTACCAAATTTCATCCAAATCCGTTCAGTAGTTTCGGCGTGAAAGCGAAACAAACAAACAAACATCCATACTTTCGCATTTATAATAATAGTGATGATGATTAGTCATGAAGTGATGATGAGAATATTAGTGAGATAACTGTTCATTTTCGGAATTTGTTTCAAGAATTTTTATGATAGCCATACATACATCTACACAGAAATTGTAAAATTGTTACTGTGTTTCATGTTTCAGTTAAAAAAATTGTAAGGTGGACGAGTTCAGGTTCACGCACATAACTAAATAAATACACATGAAAAACAAATATGTATAGTGCGAATATCTATTTGTTCGACATTAATGGTTTACCAATAGTGACGTCACAGCGAACCTGACATACGACAGATTTGAAAAGTTGATATTTATAAACCAAAATAAAATAGTTAGGTACGTAAATATTTTTGCATTTCAATTAAAAGAAACCAAAATTTTTCCTTTTCTTATTACAAATACATACTTGTAAAGAAATATTTTTAGGTTCTTGAGCAGTGGCTCTTAGACTTTTTATGGCTAACCTTTAACTTTTCTCTTCTAAAAAATAAGATTTTTTTCGTTTGCAAGAAATAACTGTGTTAAAATTTTCGTGACTCAGTCAATTGCGTAATCGTCTCGATCATGAACTGACTACAGACACGGTCAAAAGCTGGGTGGGTTTGACTTTTAGTAACATTTTATTTCGCTCATTTCCGTACATTAAGCCTGGGTCATTGTCAAAACAGGGATGTGAAAATTGAAAAATATATTAATATTCCAAAAAAAGACATTTATTTGCAAAGTATACGATACATATATTCAGAAAACGCTGCAACAGCGATCGTTGATACTTAAATTAAAAACTAGATTTAAAAAATATATTTCGGATGACCACCGAAAAGAATAAAAGTAGTAACTAAGCCATGAAATATTTTAATCACATTACGTCTTATTAACGAAGCGTTTGACAAAAAAATAAGCTATCATAATATAAGCTTCAAAATACATAAGAAAAAAAAAAAAATTTAAATAACCCACCGAATGGACATCAGTTCGGTGGTTATGTTAAAATATGTCAAAATCTGAGAAGTCATCTGAAAGGTCTTGAAGTTTTATTTTCCGCCAAAGCAACTGGGTCTTGTTTTATTTTTTCTCTTAACTTTCGGATTTTTATCACTTAAAATCACCATTGCTTTAGGGGAAAAATATATATTAAAATATTTTTAGATAAGCATTTTTTTTGCACAATTTTCATCATTTGTCGTCACTACAGTATTCAATGGAACCTAAATCTGGGAGTTTATATCTTAAATGAGAGACATCACACTAGTAACTCGTAAAAGACCTTGGATACCTACAGTTAGAATATAATATTATATAATTAGATATAGATGAATTATTTTTTGAGATAAAAGGCAATATTATATGTAAGCAACCTAATACAAGAAAGTTACCTAGCTAAGTCTAAAGTCAGACTGATGTTTTTCCCAGGTAATAAGATTAGTAGGTACACAAAATATGGGTAATAAGTATTAACACATTCTACATAGCCAAGTAAAGCAGTGCAAAAAATAAAAAGTACCATTCCGTTCATTTCGGTAGTTAAATGTCTTTTCTGGTACTAAGTGATCACCGAAAAGACGACCACCGAACGGATATTTTTAGTAAGCTCGCACAAACAGGTGCATTTTTAGGTAAGGTTAAGCTATGGTGCTAAATTCACGATAGATACTTTCTCCCCAATGATACCTATATGATCAATTGATAAATTAACCTTTACTTACCAAAATATGCATGTATCCGGAAAGACTCAGCTTATCTTTGCCAAAAAAATCTTTTTGGTATATGTAATGCGTAGTTGTAACGTGTTGACTTTGACTTTGAAAATGGTTAGAAAAAACGTACAGAAATAGTGACCTGGTCTGGTGTCCTTATAGTTCATTCAGAACTACGAGATTTTTTACAACATTTGTCTTCATTTAAGTACCACTGAAAAGACGCGATGTTTTTGTAACAAATGAAAATGTATGATATAATGGACATAATGTAATGTTTTTTTAAGAGGTTGTATTTCAAAAGTACAGTATTCATGGAACTAAAAGATAATTTAAAGTATACAATTTTGAAACTGTAACAATTTTTTCTGCACTCAAAAAAGTTAAAAGGTTCTTTTCGAACAGACCACCGAAGTGGACTTTTGTAGATGTGAAGTTGAAAATTTCTTTGTATTTTATTATATTCATGTAAAACCCATATAAGGGTGTAAAATTAATGTATTTTGTATTGATTTACATAACTAATTATACAGGGTTACAGGAAAAGTCATACTGAATATTAAAACACGTTATTATTCAGGTGATTTCTGATGGATTTGATTCTATGATATGGTGTCCGAAACTTAACCGTTATGGAGATATTGAACTTTGAAGATTTTTTTAAAAATCCTCAATGTTTTCTTTTTTTTTTTAATCCTTTTTTGTTGATTTTTTTGGGATTAGTGCGTCTGGGGTACGTTTTTTTGATGTAACTAGTTAGAATGCATGTCAATTAATAAAAATGATTAACCAAAACTGAACCTACTACTAACAGCTTAAAAAGACTGCTTGACAACGGTTAGAATTAAATAATTTTCATTAAGTGTTTTTAAATTTGAGGCTCTCTGTTTAAAATAAAAAGTATGGAACTTAATCTGCAAATAGTTTTAAAAACTTCTACGTCTCTTTAGCTATTCAAAAAGGTATAACACTTACTATTAAATAGGTAAAATATTGACCAAATAACAGTTAAGTTAGCAGAGGGTACATTTTTTTGACAACTCTTTAGTCCTTTTCAGCTCCAAACGAAGAGCAGTTTTCTTCTCAAAACTTTGTTTAAGGCCTTAATTCTTGTTAATCGACTCTTTAATTTACAGATTCTCATCGATTAATAAGACTAAAGGCCTTAGGGTGCATTTCCACTGATGCGGAGCGGGGCTGAGCAGGGCGGAGAAGATCAGAGAATAGTAGCCGAGTGTTTCCACTGAAGCGGGACGAAGCTCATCCACCGACTTCAGGTCATCCAAAATCGCTTCATGCGCCGAGCTACGGGCGCCCCATGGTTCGTGCGCAATGAAAATCTCCATTGCGATCTAGAGCTTCCCACCATAGCTCAATACCTGAAGCAAGCGTCAAAACGCTACTTCGATTCCGCCCCCCATCACCCCAACCCCCTATTCGTAAGCTCCGCAGTTTACGACCTCCCCGCGAATCCCATACGCGTGATCCGACGCCCCCGGCACGTACTCGAGGATCCCGATGATCCTATCACGCTAGCCGTAGCAGCCATGACCCCCCCGCCCCAACCACAGAGTAACACCACACCGACATACTGCCCTCGCCGGCGAGGGCGGCGTCCCCCCGCTTCTCGCGCCTACCAGCGCTATCGGCACATACCGGGCCGATTCTCTCCGATCCTCCCCGTCCAAGCAACGTCCTAAGCCGAGGTCCGTGCCCACCTGGGCGCCCTTAGGCAGTTGCATCTTTTTGCTTAGGCTGAGTACCCTACGTACTCGCCTTCCCTGTCCGGTGAAGTTGTAAAGGCCCAACGGCCAACAACAAACATGTCCGTTCGAAAAAAAAAAAAAAAAAAAAGGGACGAAGCTGAGTAGAGTAGAGTGGAGCGAAGTAGGGCAGAATGGAGCGAAGTAGGGCGGAGCGGAGCGGGGCATCTCGAGTAGGCATGAGTATTTAGGTTTTTTTATATATTGAAAATGCTTTCAACTTGCATCTGTCTGTAAGTATTTCAGTATTTTATGACTCCCATAACCCATGGTGCTATACAGGGTGAGTCTTTATAAAGTGCACATCATAATAATATGAAAGTGGGTAAAATTAGACTCATGGTCAGTTTTATGGCCAAGTAAAACATATAAAAAAATCATGATTTTAAATGATGATCATTTTTCCATCAATTTTATATACTACGATGTCTTATTTTGTAAAATTATATTTCATCGGCACGACACTCTCAATCCTCAACTTCCTATTTATTTAGGGTGTATAATTTTTCTTGGCGATTAAATTTCACCTACTTTTATGAGAACGACATGTCATATAGCAAGTGGGTACCCAGTTTTATACATGCCCTTTCTAAAGACTCATACTGTATAGCATAATAAAATTCATTCACGATACAATCTGACGGTGATTTATCTGATCCGTCATCGGCATCGGACGGAATCCTAACATCAACATTGAACGTACATATTTCTATGGTAGTGACGTGAAATACAAACACTAAAGAAGCGTGCGCAAAAATAACGTTACATTGAGGTTACTGAATTACCACTTCCAGCTAGTTTCGGCTGCCTCCATATAGAATAGTTATAAGGTTATAACTTCGGTTAACAGGCGAGCCCGAAGGCTAAACGGGTGTTGCTATGGCAAAAGGGCGCGCCCTGGGTACCCACTTGCTATATGACATGTCGTTCTCATAAAAATAGATTAAGTGAGATAGCTGATACTTTCTGTGTTAAAGTTATACAATATGGTACAGTACAGTACTGGGGCACAGTATATATTACAATAAATAGTTTTAGGTACTTACAGTATGGAGAAGCGGTCGTGGCTCAGTGCAGCTTAACTAACTAACTTAACTTAACTAAACTAAAGATTAACTGACTAAAGACACGGTCACAACCTGGATGAGTTTGACTGGTAGTGACATTTATCTCGACCGTTTCCGTGCTTCGCAAGGTATGTTAAGCCGTTGGTGCCGGCTGCTATCGCTAAATGGTAGTCCTTAAGCCAAGTCGGAGGCCTTATAAGGCGGCCTGAAACTTCTGACAATGGGGTTGGCCACTAGCCCCACAACATCCACCAATCCGGACTTAGCCCCCGTGTGTGGAGTATGACCTAACCTTCCCGATGTATGGGAAGAGACCCGTGCCCCTGCAGTGGGGACGTAATGGGTTGTTAACAGTATGGACACTCCCTGCCGTTCACTGAAGGCGACCTCATCAAATCAAATCAAGATACATTTCCAGTTCATCCATTTAGAATTTACTTTACCTCAGACAGAGATAGATACACTTTAAACTTTCAAACTATACCTTTTGAAGATCAAAGAAAGACGAATGCTAGAGATATCTATCAGTAAAGCGAAAATGCTAATGCGAAAGTAGGTCAAAAGCTCCTTTATTTCCGCCATGATAGGTGTATGCGAGTAATGGTTATACTTCTATACAACACCAGGAAGCCACCGTATTCATCGGATAACCTGATTCCCTTTATTTTAGGAACCAGAAACTGATAAACATACACATAATCTAATACCGTATAATACACTCAAACAAATCCGCTCATCACAGTAATGTTAGCCCTACATGGGATCGAACCAACGACTCACGAATCCGCATTCAGGAGCGCTAACCACTGAGCCACAGAGCCCGATACAAAGCTAGGCTGCCGCTGCGCTGGCTTCACTAATCGCAGTTTTTTTTTCCAAAAATATGGTAAGGTTAGCCAGGTCTGCCAGTACACTCAAAATTGGAACTGGCCATAAAACTAACACCAGCGCGGATCAAAATTGCAGCGCACGAGTAACCAGTAATATTTAGGTACTACAGTGCTTCGAGGTCGCACTATTTGCGGAAGACGTAAACTTTACGGGTGACGTGTACGAGACGTATATCGTATGTACCATCGTTTATCGACCGTACTCGTGGAAACTCGTAGATTATGCTATAGTATATGCAGGGTGTTAAAAAAGTGCTTTTGAAATTTTAAGGGGCTACTCAGAATCATGTGTAGAATATTGACAAAAATCTGATCTAAAACTTTTGAACAGTTTTCCATACAATTCTTGATTCATTATTTAGATTTAGTATGAAAAAAAATTAAGAGCAGATTTTTTCGATATTTTTAAGCGACTTCAAAAAAGGAGGAGGTTCTCAATTCGTCGGAATATTTTTTTTTATGTATGTTCACCAATTACTCGAAGATGCCTGAACCGATTTGGAAAATTCTTTTTTTTTTTAAAGGGCATATACTTTACAGGTGGTCCCACATAAATTTTATGGAAATCGATTCAGCGGTTTTTGAGAAAATCAACAAAAACAGCAATATTGGAGTTGTTGCGATTGAAGTCGGTTGTTTTTAACGTATTCAGCGTGGTCAATTATCCTGAATTCGATACTTGATTCTGAGTAACCCCTTAAAATTTCAAACGCAGTTTTTTAAGAGCCTGTATGTAAATATTACTGACTGAGAACAATGTCAATGCTAGCTACACTAAGCTATAATATCATCTGAAAGAAGTCCATTACTGAAACAAAGACGTCCGCCAAGGTTTTCCATAAGGAAGAAGAAAAATTTTGCTATTAACTATACTTACTATCGTAAATCGTTGAACCACATGACTAAGCCATCATGAGCTGAAAGACTCCACAGGGTTCGCTCAAGGTTTTCTCCAAGCATTTAGAAAATGTTCTGCCATCAACTAAACCCAGGCATTAATTAACACAGCGAAGACATTTAGGTCTAGGAATCGAAACCAATTTTTTTTGTAAAGCAAGTAAATAACCATTGCGTCTCCTTAACTTATTTAAATGAACTATAAAAGATAGATAGCGGCACTTCATCAGTCTTTTTTTACACTAAATTGTCTCACTGATAAAACCTGCTAAGTGACCACATAGTATAAAACCTTATAAATGCAAATTACTTAAATTGACTATTTCTATGAGTCGTTAAAATTGTTACTTATTACTAGTACATTAGTTGCACCTTGTTAGGACATCTATGTAAAACTGCACAACACGTCTATGTTAAAAGCGTGTCGAAATTGTAAAAAAAAAACTTTGGAAATTCGTAGAACCACAGATTTTGTATGATAAGTAGAAGACCCAGTTAAATGACCGTCCCTTTTTGGTTACAGTGTATCAAAATCGGCTGAAACTATTTAAACTCATGAAACTGAACAACTTTCCCCAAGGAAACTCCATCGAATCGCGAAAATTTAAAGTGGATTCCCCATACTACTCCCATACAATTACGCGATTCATTGTGAAAAAAAAAAACAAAAAAACTCGTTAAACTATGGCTTTCCCCAAGGAAACTCCATCGAATCGCGAAAATTTAAAGTGGATTCCCCATACTACTCCCATACAATTACGCGATTCATTTGTGAAAAAAAAAACAAAAAAACTCGTTAAACTATGGTTTTCTTGGGAAACGTTGATCAAACAGAATATAGGCTTCAGTTAAAATAGGTTTCTTATTCAGCTATTATACAATAGTTTTGTAAGACTATATTTGTATGGTTTGTTATTTAGGCAAATATTTATAGAGCCTATGAAGAACTTAAGTGGATTATACACATTGAAAATATACAATGGGAAATCAAGAGATCACGAAGAGTCGTTGTTAGAGAACAACTGCGTAATTCTAAAATTCATAGTAGAGATATTTTAATCTGAAACTTATAATTATATTATCTGCTTATCGGTTTGAAAATTTTTAGGAAAATCGTGCCAACATCGGGATCCCTAACCTAAATACTAAGGACCTTACAGTGCAAGGTCCGTTAGGGTGGTACCACTGCTAGTAGATAGCATCTACTTGTCGTCAAGCAGCGCGCTATGTACCAGAGGGTAGAGCGAAATAGATAGCGAATTATGTACCGGCAAAATATGTGTGTTTAGCCCTCTTTAAATCGACAAGGCATTAACAACCGAAGTAACAGAATATCGATACATGTGTTCTCAACTCAACACTATTCCACATTTAAACTAAACTTTTCTTTTTAACGACCAAAAAGTTTTTCTCAGAAAAGGACGCATTCTATTCCACTTACCCCAACGATGCGGAGTCCTTCCCAAAATGGTTCCTTCTTCAGGATTATAGAAGCAATACTTGATTTTTTGCAGTAAGGGTCTCTTTGGGGGCCGTCGGCAGTAGTTCACGACACCGTTAGGGTTATCCGCACCCATCGTGTCCGCGGTGCTAAGATCGACTGGACGGCTGGCCGGGGCAAAGAGGAACGAGGAAAATATGGTTTCAGTGGTTAACGTAGATGGGTCGTTCACGTGGTCACAGGTTGGCGTCTCTCAGAGGCGACCTTTCTTGGTTTTTGGGGTGTTTCCGACTTCTATATAGTTTCAGGTGTCATTCGACAGAAAACCAAATTAATTACTTCAAAAATAGTATTACATGAAAACATGCTATGTGCCTACTTATTTTTTAAAACTGTTTTGTCTGTATTTTTAATTAAGTGCTTTTCCATATATTTCTTTTACTACGTTAAAAATTAAGTAAGTTTCAATCGTGTTAATCAAGATGTCAAATATTAGGCTTAAAGGTATTACTTGTGCCATGTTTTTTCAAAGACTTGACCCCATAAGTTTAATACGTACGGTTATACCACAAAACGCTTAGCCTATAACGTTAGTTCTTTACTCTTTGCCTCTCGTAGCGGGTGCAATCCGCCCAAAACTGCTGCCAACCGATGTCCGCCCGCCCTACACCATTCATCTATGCGAGAATAGACGCCTGCATACACAAAACCTTGTTCCTTCACCGTGGTTGGTAAAATGTTGGCAAAATAATAAGGTTAGGTGGTTTTTAACTGGGAGAATGTACATTGTTTATTGTTTATTTCAACTTTACATTATTTTTACAGGATAAACCCAATACAATAATGTACATACATACATATATACATACATATGTATGTGTTGATCTTTGAACATGTAGCCTAGACGTGTTTCGCCTTTCCAGACAAAATATATGTATGACCAAATTGCTTCTGTTGCTATTGTGTTACCAATTTCGAAAAAAAAAACATTCGGAATTTAGATGGCAAAAGGACACTAAACCTATACATGTTGTATCAAAATAGGTGTAGTTAACTTTTAACTGAGACTTCTACACATCATGATGTATAACTTTATTAAGGCACTCCAAACAACATCATCTTGAATTGAATGAATTGTCGCCTGCGGTATTTCCGGACCGATACGACATTCAAGCCTTCAGAAAAGAGCGTACTCCCATTTCAAAGGCCGGCAACGCACTTGTAACTCCTCTGGTGTTGCGGGTGTCTATGAGCGGCGGTAATCGCTTACCATCAGGTGATCCGTCTGCTCGTTTGCCAGCTATGCCATAAAAAAAATCTTTCTGCCCTATTCCCAATCATTTGGGATCGGCGCAATATAAATATGTCTTCTTCTTCCATTTATCTCTTCTTGCTTTCATCTCAGTGCTCACTCCTTTCATACTCATATCATCCTTCACACAACCCAGCCATCTCTTTGGCCTTCCTCTTCCCACTAATCCATCTATCTACATTCATATTCAACCTTATTCAACACTTTCGTTCCTCATAACATGACATGATTACTTTGCAACTTTTCTGTCACTGGCGCTACTTTCACACTTCCTCGTATACTCATTCCTTATCTATTCTTGTCACTCCACACATCTTAACATTCTCATCTCACTCAACTGCATGCAGTCGCCTTTCATCAGTCTTCACAGTATGGAGTGTCTTTAATTGGTCAGTTAAGGAGTTCAATTCTTTTGCGGTTTCAGCAATGACGCTTCTGCAGTTGGCAACTTCTACATACAGTTTGTTGCATCCATATTTTAGATAGAATTCTCTGCATGAGTCGATCTGATCAACTTTATATTCATAGGAAGTCTACGCTTATAGTTTACATCCTGAAAGTCCTTATATAAGGTGACTCTGCATGACCCCCCCTCGCGCCGTTTTGGGAAAGTGTATGCAGAGTGAAAAGAAACGACGGGTCTAAGAAACTCCCTCCAAAAATGTTTTAAGATAAGATAAATATTCTTTATTGCACACCAATAGTACAGAGACATCAAAAAATATTTACAGACAGTGCAAAGGCGGCCTTATCGCTTTGAGCGATAAGGCCGCGATGTTTTAAGGGATTTATTTCAGAAAAATATGATATTAGAAACCTCAATATTATTTTTGAAAACCTATCCTTAGAGTTCGTTTAGTTTGATGAAAAAAAAAATTTTGAGTTTCAGTTCCATGTATGGAGAACCCCCAAATTTTTTTTTTTTTTTCTATATTTGTGTGAAAATCTTTATGCGGTTCACAGGATACATCTACAAGTTTCAACAGTATAGTTCTTATAGTTTCGGAAAAAAGTAGCTGTGACATACGGACGGACAGACAGACAGACATGACGAATCCATAAGGGTTCCGTTTTTTGCCATTTTGCTACGAAACCCTAAAAAGGCATGTACAAGAGGCATAAGCTAGTCTGACTGCCTTACATCAGAAGGTCAAGGGTTCAATTCCCGCAGGAACCAACCTTGTAAGTCTCGGTTTGGTTGGTGGTATTTGGATATGGCGTCTTTGGAGCCCGCCTGGCTAGCTACCATCATCTTATCTAAGTCTTGCCGCCAAACATCAATGTACTAGCATGGATGAGTTAAGAAGTCCCAAATTCTGCTTAAAATTTTTTTTAATCCACAATTTGGTAAGTGACGTTATCTCGACTGATGATGATGATAGTAACTGATGATGATGCCGAAAGATGGGAGCGGGGTGAAAAAAGAATAACATCTTACTTCATAAAACGTGCTGAGAAATATTAAAGTTGTTAGTATTATAGGTAGAAAAAAAAGACGATTTAAAAGTATGTGCAAAACATCCACTTAAATAACAAACATTTTGATTTTGATTTGATATTTATATAAAAATATATTTAAACACTTTTTATTAAGGTAATAAATCTTTTATTTCACTGGATGTTCTCTTTAATTATATTGAGATGTATAACATTTCTAGTTACTAGGTATAAGTACTACAATACGTAATATTAAATTATTAACGAAATCAATTTAATGGTCAAATATTGATATTTTTATTGTGTAACATAATTATATTTAATTTAAATATAAAAAACATGATAAAAAAAAATTCTAGACATAACTGAAGGTGGGAATCTACTTATCAAAGTATATTTCTGTGCCTGGCGTGAATATATTGATATGTGAAAAAATTACTATTTTACAGGGCAGCAATTTTAAATCAAATCAAATCACTCCTTATTGACTGCAAAAACAAAATACAAAAAAAAAAGAAACAAGTAGTACAATCTGGGCGGTATTAAAGTTTGATCTATTCTGTCAAATATTCGAGATATCAACGTATAAGCAATGCTGATTACACATTTATTAACGTGTAGTTTTTTTCCAAATAAAATCACAGGCCTAAAATAAATAAAATTGCCAATAAAAAGAAAAACATATATCTCGAGCTATCAACTTGTTTACGCCAGTCATATAATATTTTGGTACTATCCATACAAATTTTACAATCAACTGATCGATTTGTATAGAAAATCCCATTTCAGCAAGAATTCAGTCATCTATTCAGTATTATAAGTATTACGAACACCTTTTTTCACTCTGTGTAGTGTATAACAAATATTGATATTAAGGCACACAAGTGATTTTCCTTGAAAGCACTATATTCCAACAAAATGTTTATTTCATTTGCTTAAGACTTATCCGAGTTTTTATACCAAGAATATATTTTAAAATAGCAGATTTTATCGGAAATTACACCCAGAGCCCCAAAAATAATACAACTATATAAAGCAAAGCTAATTGACAACATTTCAAATTATTTTCCTCGGTTTTATGAGTATTTTTTATAGAAAAATTAAACATCTACTTTGTTTTAAGTTAGATTCATGCTATACTTTTTTCTCTGTTAGACTTAGACAGTATAGGGTACGAAGCCTTTCCATCAGGTCGAAATCACATATTTTTATTACTTAACTTTTCTCCATAAAACACAAAGCAAAATTGGGGGTATAATTTTAATATGTAGTCAATTTTAACTATATTCTCACCAATTGAACATAAATATAGGTGCTATAATCAAGTAAAGTAACAAAAGGTGCTTCTTTATATAATGTACTAAATATACCATGTAAAAATAATCATAAAATTGTTATAGCTCATTCCAATCAAAAAAAAAGCAAAAGGTAAACAAACGTAGTATGCAGATGACATTGACATGTGTCAGTTCCATAGTAAGTTTGTTTACGTTTTGCTTTTTTTTGATTGGAATGAACCAGACTTACAAATACCTATTATAATAATGCAACATTTTCTTTTGCTGTCCATTCTTAAATCATTTGATTCATCTTTATACAGAACACAACAGAACTGATGTGGCATTGTACACTTGTAGACACATCTATCGGCCCACTTAGGATTAAAAGTTTTAATAATAGCCTATAGATTAAACCTAGCTATTGGCTATTCCTGAGTTTGAATTTGAATGGCATACAAAAAAGATTGCTAATGTCCCGGCTTCAAAACTGCATGAAAGCTTTTTGCTTAACCTAACATTTTTTTTTAGCGATAGTCCATTAAAACTTAATGCTAGTTGGGCCGATGGATGTGTATCGTATTTTCAGGATCACTGATCAAATTGACAAAAATCTATAATTATCTTATTGCAGTCTTTAAAATTTTACGTAAGAAACCTTAGTAAAAGTAAATTTGGCCATGAAACAAACATAAAAATGTATTCTTAAATAAATAAGCTTTCAGTGTTTTATAAACATCAAGACATGATATTGTCGAGAGTTTAGAATATGTAGTACGTAATTATCGGGGGAAAAAAATGCGTATTTTATTAAGTCTGTAGTATTTTTTACTTTGGAAATGATTTTGCTGAATGTATTTAAAGCACGTAGAAACATAATATTATAAATGCCACGCCTTGAAAGTTTGCCCACTTTCATACACTTTCATACAACAATTTTCATATTCCGACTCGCACCAGCCTGATTTCAATAGATCGAAATAAACTTTAGCACATATTTAAAGGAACTCTTTACTCATATCTACTATTACTAAAGTACTTTTTACAGCTTTTTTACTCAACCAAAGAGTTCTTCAGTATTTTTGGCAACCAATCTTTTTCGACTATTACAACCACTACGCTATCCATTGCTTCGTCAGTCAGTAACTCCGTTAGCATTTTCGCTGTCTAGATCCTCGATGTACAGCTGGAAACGAGCGTAACCCGAAGGCTCTTTGAGGCTTTTTGAGTAGATAATATTCCTCGCCCACGCCCGACACCGAATGTTAGTGAGGGTATTGACTGGAAAAATACAGGAATTCAATTAGTGAAATTGCTTAAAGTGAAATTGATAGTTACCCTAAATGAACAGCCAATCTAGGCAGTGGAAAAGTTCTCCGTTCTTGCTGATAATCAAGTTCAAGGACAGATGACCCTAGAAAATCCAAACTAATATTCTTTGATTATTTACAGTAAATAATCAAAGCTAATATTATAAACGCAAAAGTAACTCTGCCTGTCTGTGTCTGATACACACGCCTAAACCGCTGAACCAATTTTGATGATTTTTTGTATAGATATAGATGGGACCTTGGACAAGGAGATAAGCTACTTTTTGTCTAAAAATAAAACTTGAAGGGGAGTGAAATAGTAAGCAACATTTTTCTAAGTTGTTTTCCTATTCTCCTGACCTGCTGGTGACAACTTCACAGCAACTAGAGGGCTGAGGTATCCTGCCTCGTTCCTGAACGGGTAGAACCTGGCCGGCAGACCGCGCCCCCAGGGGTATTCGATCTTCGTATTATTGCTTTTCTCCTCCCAGCATGAGATCCAGATTTTCTTTTTCTGAAATAAATAAGGTAGGTAAGTGAATAAACAGGAGTGCAATTTAATAGAAGAGGAAAGATGATCGGCCATCTCATACGACATGACGACTCCATCAAAAACATCATAGAAGTAAGATTGAAGGGAAGCGTCCGAAGACCCAGGATAAGTTAATGGACCAAATTAAGAAGGTTGACGTGATGTCGTACAAAGAAGTCAAGGAGAAGGTTTTGAATAGGAGTGAAACGGCGACAAGAGTCCAGCTCTCAAAATTTGTGAAATTGGCTCTTAAATTAATGAAAAAAAATTTAGGGCCGTTAACTAGGGCTTCTCTTCTTCACACTGGTATATAAAAGTGGTTCAGTTTGGTGAGTAGAAAGCACCATTTAACGACTCCAAACCTTACGGGGGTTGGTCCAAACTCTGAAAATGTTTAGGTAACTGTGAGCTTCAAACAAGGAAGAAAAAGAACATCTTCCTCAAGAAACCAACATTCAATTCGTTTTTTTTTTACCTTTTTGTACTAGTTGAACAGCAGATTTTTATGGGAACCAAAAGTTTGCGAATTGAGCAAAGGTTTGTTGAGGGATGTAATTCAATTTCATGAGTAGAGGCCACAGTTATCATAAAATTGCGGGTTTTTAATTCGGAAATCTGTGTGAAATCGTGTTTTTACTATGTGTTAAAAAGCAAAACGTCTTTGTTAGTAGAAATGATGTGTTTCAACACTTAGAAAACCAGCTATACCCGCTTCCATCTTCACCATCATCATCGGCACCTTCAGAATGGCCAGGGGTACGGTGGGTCCGCAATGAGATGAGATGATGCCAAGGTCAAGTTAAGAACGCGTGTAGTTTATCGTTTGTAACCATAACCGCCAAGTTCTTATTAATTGTAAATTAAAAAACTTAAATGAAAAGAAGATAGAATTTACCATCGGTGCACTTAGCAGCAGTATGTGTTCTTTTAGGTCTTCAGGCATGTCAGCTGGTAAGGCAGCGTCGTCGTCATACAACTCTGGTTCCCAGTCGTAAATCTAGAAAGAAAAACAGTCTCCTTTAAAGTCACATACATAAATCGTAATCAAGGAAAAGGTCGCTGTCGTGAATAATGGAGGAAGTCGCTGTCGTGTCGTATCGGGGGCTCAAAATGCTAGGCTAAGGACAGGAACAGTTAGAGATTGCTCCAGCGACAAGAGCTTTGCTCTGAAATACAAGAAGAAATCAAAATATTATGTCAGAATCACATAATTGATCATCCTCCGTTGGGGCAGTGCTCCTCGAACACACAATAGAAGTCAAACATATACGTTTTGTGGCTTATTTTTACAAAACTACCATCATCAGGTATCGTAGTATGCTTGCCACCATTACAGAAAAGACGTTAGGTATCCGAGGTCAGGTGGGTTATATTGTTAACTGATCGTTAATAATATAACTTTATTGATCTTTCTCTGAACATTTACTTAGGTATTGCCTTATATTTGTTATTTATCTGACAACGGATACTAAAGAAGTCAAT
Organism: Coleophora deauratella; assembly: GCA_958295455.1. Taxonomy (NCBI): domain Eukaryota; kingdom Metazoa; phylum Arthropoda; class Insecta; order Lepidoptera; family Coleophoridae; genus Coleophora; species Coleophora deauratella. The sequence continues at coordinate 1,504,672 of OY282388.1, forward strand.
TGATCTCCATTGCTGCTATGATAGCCTGGTACTTTAGACAGCCAGTTTCCAGTGTACTGAGAATTTTCGATAAGCCCGTTTCCATCTTCGGCAACATTAATCACCATCTGATGAGATGATGCTAAAAGCCTACCAAGGCCGGCAACGCACTTGTGACTCTTCAGGTGTTGCAGGTGTCTATGGGCGGCGGTAATCGCTTACCATCAGGTGATCCGTCTGCTCGTTTGCCAGCTATGCCACAACAAAAAAATAATGGTCAGCTATTGCTTAATGCTCGTCCTAGAATTTTTCCTTACGCCAGATTTTGAAAGTTGCTAACCTCTTTTGACAACCACCGTTTACGTAAGTTGCTTATAGATCCTTAAGTATGACAGGATTGTCGTGCAGACCCTACATGGGCTGATAGCACAAAATAGACACAGAAGGTCCGCTCAATACAAACCACTAAAATCGTAAGCAGATACATGCTTATAGAAATATGCGGTCGTTCGAGGCAAGGTCACGCGGAAAAGTATCACAACAGTATCGTGACCTTGCCTACAACGTCCGTATACGTGATAAGCATGTATATGCTTAGGATTTTAGTGAGCGTATTGAGCGGACCTTCTGTATATTTTGTGTATTTTGTGCTGATAGTCTTCGAATACATGAGCTGGCTCAGAACGTTGCTAACTGGAAATCTTTGTAGGACAAGATTACCTAAAAAACAACATTAATTTCCCCCCGCCAATGCCTTACTTTGTTTATCTTGATGAAGAAGCAAGGAGTATCGGGGTATCCATAGCTGTCGTTCGCTGTGCACTCGTGTTGAGATTTGAACCAACTCTCCTGGCTGTATGCTGAAATATAAAGTTAAAATTGTACTTAATAAATTACTAATATCTCACACGAAATTTGGTAGGTAGATAGATAAAGCACTCGGCTAACACATAGGACTTTTTATCCCGTAGGAATGCTTAAAAACCAAAATTTCCACTTCGTCACTAGATGGTGCTATCTTAACATTTTCTTTCTTTCTGGACACAATTCTGAAGTCCACGCGGACGAAGCCGCGGGCGGAACCTAGTGTATTATAAATGTGAAAGTGACTTTGTTTTTCCGTCTTCCACGTCGCAACAGAGCAACGGAACGTGATTTTGTGCATACAGATAGTTGAAGGGGTGAGTAGCGAGTTAGACTTTATATCCTTTCCCTTCGGAATCATACCGGGAATCCAAAAATAATGCATCTTGCCACAGCATCACTAGGTAATTTTGTCCCGAATTATTGATGTTTCCACTTGTGCGGTTTGCGCACTGCACGCCCTCAACGATTAGTCATAAAAAAAATATGTCCACGCGAGCGGATCCTCGGGCAAAAGCTAGTCCAGAACCATAATAAATTAAAAACCTACTTACCAACTTACCTAACCGATTCTATTAACAAAAAAACTTCAACGTGACTACTCAAATGAAAACTCATTTTTTGAGTGTACAGGGTGTAACCTATTTAGGTTTGCAATACTTTAAGGCTTCTATTGATAAAACTAAACAACTTTCGTAACGTTGCTGAAATCGTAAAAAGTTATCATACTAATGAACAGCTGATTAACTTATAACTTATTGTATGAGAAGTCCTACTTAATTATTTTTTTGCGAATTTAACAAAATTCGTAGACCAAAACTTTGTTCAACTTATTGGGACCACCTGTATATTTATACGCTTATACACCTATAGTTCATTCCAATCAAAAAAAAGCAAAAGGTAAACAAACTTATTATGGAACTGACACATGTCAATGTCATCTGCATACTACGTTTGTTTACCTTTTGCTTTTTTTATTGAACTATAGTCTATCTTGATTGGAATGAACTATAGTATATCTTCTTCTTTACAATACATAAAATCGCGTTGTCTGTTTTTTCATAAAAATACACTTATCTTGATGAAAAACCGCAATCGTTGGAAGTTGGCGGCGGTACCGCATCATGATAGGCCGTCAGCCTTTTAGCCAACTTTTACACAACTACTGACTCCGGACTCCGGACACAGCCTTGAGAAATTATTGATGGACATGGTCATCTATGTAATTTTATGTACGCAATGAACGAACCAGATTCCTCGGGTGCGGCCAATTCAATTCCAGTAATGAGATATACATACAACTGCATACAACGTCTGTTCCAAACCAAACACTAACTAAACAAACATAGAACCTCAGTAGGATACATTAAATTAGTATTGCAATATTGTACGGAAACTTATAAGTAGTGTATATAAGGCGGAGTAGTAGAACCTAATACCAAAGGAAATAATTTTGTATTGTATGGTCATACATTACACATTTTTGAAAAAAAAAATAGCAACAAACTTTTTTTTAAATCAAACAGAAATACCATAGATAAAAACTTCTATTATATCCGTAAAGTCCATTTTGATCGTCTCCCACGAAGATTTCGTCAATTCAAATCCAAAAGAATGTGTTATCAAATCACTACGTTTTCTACTTTTTACGACTAGAGAGTGTCGTACGTTGAAATTGATTTTTCTGAATGTATGAAATCTCCGCAGCAATGTCAGAAGCCCGCCTGCACAGTTTGCTCACGTTTGTACGCACTCATTTTCGCTTTTCATATTCAGAATTGTGCCAGTCTGTTCAAATCCTCCAAATGCTTTAATAAAGACTGACGGTCTTTCAAATTACGCACTCACATTAAGGCGCTAAGTATAGCCAAATCGCAACATTCAATTCAAATTCTTGAAATAATGGTTAAAGCTATCACCATGGAAAAAATATATAACATACTTCAAACAATGAAAAACAAATTGTATTGAACAGAATCATAAAAATCACAAAAACTTTGATGAAAAAAAATATCCTGTAGACCCTGTATTTTGCATTAATTGCAAATTCTTTCGGAAACACAATATTTGTTTATGTTGAAACCAACACACACAAATCGGCCATTTTAATACCTTCAATTTATCTTGAACGGATTTTTTTTAACTTATTTGAAAGCTAAGAAAAGTAATAAAAACATCGAAATCTCGAGAATTTTGCGTTCGGCCTTTACGTAACCGCCGCGATGGTACCCACACTGATCTGAACTTAAAATGAGTAGGGCGTTACGGTGGATATTATATGTATTGTCAATTGTCATGCATCAACCTGCTCAGATTGAGTGTACTTCGCGCCTTAAGCAGCGTCTGAATTTGAGTGCCGAAAATAGAGCACATCTCTTCCGACACTTGTGTCATTGTATCAAGGATAAACTGAATGGATATTGGACCACATTATCTGACAATGCCCATGCCATAATCAACGATCAATCAGCAATAGGGAATTCAGTCATTTGTTTGACTTACAAACAACGTGTGAAGGAATAGATTAATCGAGTTATATACTGTTTTTGTATGGCAGAGGTGGCAAACGTGCAGACGGATCACCTGATGGTAAGCGATTACCGGCGCCCATGGACACCCGCAACACCAGAGGAGTCACAAGTGCGTTGCCGGCCTTTACTGTAGATTGGACTTATTTAGTTAGAAACTTAATGCATTATGGAAGTTTTGGTTTAACCTGGTCTTCTACTTATGAAACGTAACAACATTAATTGTATGACTTTTCTTAATCGCAAAAATAATAATTAGACTTCCCATACAAAAAAAGATTGCCCATACGTCATAATAAGTCGTCGCCGACGCGACTAAAGCCTCATTCATATTTTGAATGGAGGTTCGCCCTTTAGTCGCGTAGGCGACGAAGTGTAGCTAAACAGCAATAATAAGTCCGCCTTTGCTATAATTTATTTTGTATTTTCTGTTTTATGTGTTATTGTATGCAATAAAGAGTTTACAACAAATAGCTGGGCTATTTTTATTTGGAAGGTCCAAAAAATACCTATCATAGCCCTAACCCTAAGCATATAGACACAGAAGGTCCGCTCAATATAAACCACTAAAATCGTAAGCATATACATGCTTATAGAAATATACGGTCGTTCGAGGCAAGGTCGCGATCGCACAGTACGTGATCTTGCCTACAACGACCGTATACGTCTATAAGCATGTATATGCTTAGGATTTTAGTGAGCGTATTGAGCGGACCTTCTGTATCTATGTATTTTGTGATATAGAAGTCTACTAAGTACTCCTATTAGCAACAAGTTCACTAAGTGAAAACGTAAAACTTACGTTTGAAAAACTCATCCAACTGTTCTACAAAAGCCCCGATGGTTGAGTCGTTCTGTCGGCCATATTTGATACCTTGGGCATCGGCTAGTGGACGAAACGCTACTCCTGGGTTTGCACCTGAAAAACATACAACCTGAAATTTAGGGTTAAATAAACTGCCTTATAGTGAAAACAAACCTTCAAGATATGTTTATTATTTTTCTACTATATGTACAAGGCGTACGTACATGTAGGTATATATGTAATTATCAAAATACATGCCTACTGAGCCTCGAACAACTTTTCCTGTAAGATTTAAACTTCATCAATACTAAATTTGCAAACAGAAAATTTTGTATGAAGCCTTTTTAGAAATTTCTCCAAAATCCTAGAAAAAATCTTATTCAGTTTGATAAGAAATCAGAACTGCTAGTTAGATTCGTCGACGTAAAACCCAGAAACACAACAAATCTGCTTACCAATAAGAGACCTTTCCAGCCTCCATTTAGGCACTTTGTCGTCAAGAGTGAGGAACAGCCCTCCAAGACAGATTGCGAATAGCAGCGCCAGCACTGCGTAGAAGATTGTGTAAAACACCAGCACGATACCTGGAACAATAAAGAAATCCTATACAGTGACAAATTACACACCGTCATAAGATAAATATTCTTTATTGCACACCAGTAGTACAGAGACATCAAAAAATATTTACAGACAGTGCAAAGGCGGCCTTATCGCTTTGAGCGTTTTCTTCCTTGAACTTTGAACCTTGGAAACTTATTGTATATATGTAGTTTTAAAAGCAAGTAACGGGTGGCTGCAATTATGGTTTTTATTTAGACATAATACATATGGGTATCAATAAATACATAAATAATATTATATTATATAAAATATATATTAGTACATATATAACGAATAAATAACTAATATAAATAAAATATCAATATATAAGTATGAAGCTAAAGAAAAATGGTGATAAGTACTTAAATAGATGAGGTAAAGTTTCAGTAATTACATAGATTAAAATAATCTTCCCTAAGTCTTTTCTTAAAAGTACCTAAATAGAGTTTCAGAAGTACGAACAGAAGCAGGTAATAAGTTCCATAGGTGTACCGAGTGAGCCGTCATCCGGCCTTAAAGTAGACCATCCGATAGGTACAGTACAGGGAATCTAAAAATGCCCTACACGTGACCGCGGGTGATGCTAAGTGCAACACCAGGCAACCGCCGCCTATACCTTGTGGATAGGACGGTTAAATTGTGCCATACGATAAGAGAGAGAGGGAACTTTGATTTTATACAGGATGTAACAAAATTGGTGTAAGACCCGTTAACTGCGGATTCTACTCATCGTACTGAACAACTTTTGTTCTACGACTTTGCTCCAATCGCAAAAAAAAATTGGACTCTCCATACAAATCGATCATCTGTTTTGCAATTTTTGTATGGAGAGTCCAAATTTTTTTTTGCTATTTGAACAAAATTCGTAGAACAAAAAAATATTCAGTAAGATGAGTAGAATCCCTAGTTAACGGGTCCTACACCAATTTTGTTACACCCTGTATATTTTTTTAAATGCAAGTGTACGAAGCACGTACATCTTGTATATTTAGCCGTGTCATGTCACTTTTTTGAAGTTGAGTGAAACGTTTTTGAAGTTGAGTGAAACCTTAAAATAAACTGTAGGTACAGCCACACTGTACCTACAGGTACTTCCTCGCGAATCCCTTTTTACCATCTGGCACACACATGACTGTCAATGCTAAACACAAATTAGCAATCATCATTCATAATCAGTAGCAACGCATAGGTGTGACTTGACTATCTTGTCTCGGACTTGACAAATTAAGAACAAATAATGTGGATTTGTATGGGGAACTGCCTACAGAACCTCATTAAGAACCCAAACAGACTATAATCCCTGTGTCTGTGTCTATATACATTACCTACTAAGGCGATATCTTTGTACGGTGGCCGATCGGTAAACACCATTAAATTAAAGTGATAAGAAATTCTTATGGGTGTCAGAATCTTGTAGTTGGCTTCTAGAGGTAGGCGAGTTCTATAAGCGCTTTCAGTGCTAACTAATCATCAGAGATACTTTTTATCTTCGATCAAATCAAAAGGCTTTTTATGAAAAATCCATGCGAGTAATTCGTAAGTCTGTCTGCAATTTTAAATATGGGCTAGAGCTATTTTATGAACAAAAATATTTCATAAACGCCGCGGTATTTCCGGACCGATACGGCATTCAAGCCTTCAAGAAAAGAGCGTACTCACTTTAACTCCTCTATGGGCGGCGGTAATCGCTTACCATCAGGTGATCCGTCTGCTCGTTTGCCAGCTATGCCATAAAAAAAACTCCTATGTCAATACCTGTTTAATAAAAATAAAAAAACAAAACGAGGTGAACGGTATGACAGATGGACAGTTGCGTTAGGTTAGGTACCACCGCGACGTAAAAATAAACTTCGCGAATCCTCACGAAGTTTTTAAGCGCGGCGCATTTTAAAGTTTATTTATCTAATTGTATCTTCTTGCTGTCGCGTCGAGTTAGCAAGCCACCTAAAAAGTTGCCTCTGAGACACTGACATGAATCATCTGCAATAGTCGTATAGGCCTTTGATTGATGATTGACTTATAGTTTGTAAAACGGCAAATTTTACAATTTGCTGCGATATTATGTACCTACCGTTCAAACACTAAGACAGAGGAGTATTTCGTATTCATGTCTTATTGGTACACAGTCTATAGTTAGCTTTATTTTATATCCAAAGCAACTAGGTATTTGTGAAAACCTTTATTTAGCTGTCTAGCTAGAGTTTACTTACTTAAGTTTTGCTTCCAGTGCTTTGTTGTATCAAACTGCTGGTGTCAGGAATACCTAAATAAGTCCTTGATTTTTAAATATTTATCATTTGTAAGTATTTGATTCTCATAAAACTTCATGGTTTTACATTCTTTCCGTTGAGTAGGAGCTTTGTAGGTATTTTAATCTTTTAAATCGCCATTTTGTCAGTCAAAGTGTTGACAAGTACAACATCTATCTACTTAATTAAAATAAAAACATTTTGAGTTTGTTACACGCTCTTATCCAAATACATATCTCCGGTAACACAGAATTGTAAAACAACGCTTACATTACGTATTTTATATGATAATATTAGGCAATTCATCAAATAGAGGGTTCAATGTATCCTAATGACATTACAGTGTGCGCAGTCGTCGGCGTTGAAGCACACGTGAAAACAAAATCTAATTTTAGTGTGCATAAAATTAGAACGTTTCGGTCGTAGGTTATTCGCTTTCAGCATTTACTTTATGCGTCGGATCGATGTCGAATCTTTGAATCTTGATGAGAACTGAAGATAGCATAATCGGGCGAACCAGTTTGCCAAACTCTCCAAATTCCGCCAAAGTACAGGTAAAATTTTAGCAGAGATTTAAGTGTGACAGATTTTTCACGTTACGACTGTTTGCTTGTGTTGTGCGTGGGTTCGCCGTAGTTCACCTATGCTCTGCGTGTTTACCTCTTCGATTTCTCGAACAAACATCAGCGCAAGAGGTCTCCAGGTCTAATGTGGTGGCACCATTATCGGTGATCGGGACAATCAATACGCAAATACCGTGCCGCCGTCTATACCTTGAAGATAGAACGGTTAAATGTGCCACACGATGATAAGAAGAAGAAAAATACGCTAATGTACCGACTAATGTTTTCCATGTGGACTATCATAGTTTCTATTTCTATGTAATGCCACACTAAATAATTCAGTGTTTTCAGCAAAAATTTTACCCTCACAGTTCACAATCAACATAAACAGAAGTACTTACTATCTGAGTTTTATACAAATACAATAGGTATTTACAATTTTATACAAAGCCAAAGCTTCCATGCACTCCACACTCCCAACATTCTATAGAACCTCCAGCTCTTAGTTCCAGAAGCAGATGAACTGTATTAGAAATGAAGTTATTATAAAAAAATCCGTTGAAGTGAGTTTCTTTAGGACTAGACGTTTCTTTACACGTCGCTAACACTTCCCGAAACGTTGAGTGTACAAGTTTCCAGGGGAGGAACTTTTGACTTGATAGTAAAATGACGATTCAAAAGAATGTGGACAGCACCTACACTAATAATGAAACAAAAAAAAGCGATCAAGTGCGTGTCGGGCCACGCGCAGTGTCGGGTTCCGTAGTACTTAGACAGACTATAATAATTTGGCGATAATGTTAATAATTTGGCGCATATCTTGACTTCTATGACTGACTCGGTGGCTAAGTGGTTAGCGATCCTGACCTCTGATCCGAGAGTCGTGGGTTCGATCCCCACACAGGGCAAACTTTTCTGTGATGAGCAGAATTGTTTGCTCTGAGTCTGGGTGTATTATATCTATATATGTATGTATTTAAAAGTATATGTGTATGTATATCAGTTTCTGGTTCCCAAGATACAGGGAATCCTAGTTTGGGGCCAGATGACCGTGTGTGATTTGTCCCAGATATTATTATTATTATTCCGTAAAAAAAAATTGCATGCTTAAATTCAAAAGCTAAACATGAGAAACTCTATTTATAATCAAACACCTTGTACTGACTACTTACCATGTTTGCTTCAAGGGGAAAACCTCCTGTCTTACAAAATTGACTATTACTCGTTAACTTGTAAAGCGTACTTAGCTGTGTGTGATAGTTTTCCAATATATTATTTTTTAAATATTTTTTTCAAGATTTTATTTTACCACTTAGTCGGCGTGATTAATATGCATATTCGTGCCAAATTACAGCTCTCTAGTACTAATAGTCTCTAGGCCGCGGACAGACAGACAGTCAGATGGACATAGCGTAATTATAAGGGTTCCTTGTTGACTACGGAACCGTAATAAAAAGGCATTTAACTCCGCTCTGCCTCAGTAGAGATCCAGCTTTAAATGACAAAGAAGATAGTAACTACCAACACCAAACGGTCTGGTTTCGCCAATCAACTTGGCTCAAGGCCGCTTCCAATAAATGGAATATTAAATCATGTGGGTCCAGTTATTACTGTTCTTTTATTAGCAGAGAAGCAAGGCCACAATGGCTAGCTTCTGAAGCTGTAATTTCTATTCAAATCAACAGCCTCTGCAGGGTGCTCAAAAAGTGCGTTTGAAATTTTAAGGGGTTACTCAGAATCAAGTGAAGAATACAGGAAAAATATTGAAAAATTTCGATCTACAATTTTCTTTTTCAGTTTCCCATATTACGACAAATCTAAATAGTGAATCTAGAATTTGTACGGGAAACTGTAAAAAAATAAAAGCAGATCGGTTTTTTTTTCAATATTTTTCCTGTATTCTCTACTTGATTCGAAGAAGCTCCTTAAAATTTCAAATGCACTTTTTTAACACCTGAATATAGGGTTTATAATAAATAACCGACAACGCTGAAAGCGTCAAATAACCGACTTCTATCGCGTAACATACGGGTCAAACTGAGAACCTCCTTTTTTTGAAGTCGGTTAAAATACTAAAACCTTCTCCTAATTGTAACAAATACTTTTCTGAATACCGTATTAAAATCGGATCAGCCAAACGCGAGATAATCGCGGACAAACATACATAAGTACATACATACATACATGCAGGACAAACTGAGAACCTCCTTTTTTAAGTCAGTTAAAAACAGGTGCAGGACCCGCTAACTGAGTCTTCTACCCTTTATACTGAATGACTTTTGTTCAACGAGTTTTGACTCTTATTAGACTTTTACACTAGATGTGCATGTTCCTTCACGATATCTTCCTTCACCATAAAAGCAATCGTTATGAAAATCTACTTAGGTTACGAAAAACTCATTAGTGCATTGGCCAGGATTTGAACCCGAGACGTCTGTGCAGCTAATTTATAGCAAGTGAATAAAGCTATTCAACTGCACATGAAATTAATAGGGAACCTACAGCTAGAGCCCTAATACATAAAGCCCTAACGCCCTAAGTCCCTACGTACCGTAAATCCCTAGCCCTATCATATAAATAAATACTTAAATATAGATAAGTGCGGGATACCTGCTAACACGAGACCTAGACAGCAGGCGGAAGTGGAAGGAAAAGGGTATAGTGGAAACAAATCCACACTGTCAGTCGGGCAGACTCACCAACGACGACTGATCAGCTGCCCAAGCTGACGGCTAAGGGTGTCTTGGCCACAGTGAGGGGTGGTTTGGTGGAGTGAAGTTGGCGTGGATGTGGAATGGAATACTCCCAGGGTACTCCCTTAGGCGTACTTGGGTATAGTGGAGGTGGAATGAGACACAACTCCAGGTTGAATCTAAGCTTATTTACATCAGTCTTAGCTATTTATACAAGAGTATTTCGTAATATTAATTTGCGTCAGATAAATCTAAAATATGATTATTATACAAAATAAAATTAAGTGAACTAGGTTATTATAAGACTAAATCGGTATGTCACGTTTTTAGGTCGCTGACTCTGTTCAATCTGTTATTGAACAACGTCCGTCTGTTCAGGAGATACGAGTTACAACCGTGGAGCTACCGACGCTTTTTACTAGTACTTGCCAACGTAAATAAAACCTCCATTGACTGAACCAAGAATGGAACCCGCTCCTTTGATGGCGTGAGGGCCATTCCATTACTAAGCAGCCATTCATTGGAGTGACATCACATAAAAGATTGCATTTGCGTATTGGATCGGCAAGCCCCTATGCCCTATGACCTGAATAGGGTTTTGTGATCTCAAGGGCGATAAAACATATGTACCTCCTACAATAAAAACGTTGGAGTAGGTTTCCATTTGAATACAAAGGTACGTATTTAAAGATAGTATATTAAAAGTTGAATGGTATACTCATTGTTGAAGTTCCGAGTTCCGAGTGGTAGTAGGAACTTTGTATTATAGTCGGATGCATCAAAATAAGCATATTAACAGTCTCAGTGATTCATAATACTGTATGGTATTCTGTCATTCATCATCAGCCAAAATACGTCCACTGCTGGACAAAGACCTCCCCCAAGGATTTCCACATCGACCGGTCCTGCGCGGCCCGCATCCAGTGGTTTCCCGCAACCTTAACCATTACTATGGGACTCATAAGAAGGCTCAAGGTCACCCAAAGGGCGAAGGAACCTGCTATGCTTGGAGTTTCTCTACGTGATCGAATCAAAATTCTGTCATTCATGTTACAGTAAAAGCCCCTACCTATACATATAGGATGACTTTAAATTAGTTATTGATATACGAAAGGCTATGCATGTGCTCATGATAACAAACTTTTTTCCTAAGGAAACCATAGTCAAATCGCAAAAAAATTTTGGTCTCTCCATACAAATCGATCAACCAGCCGGCCAAATTAGTATGAAGAGTCCAATTTTTTTTTTTTGCGATTTGACTATGGGTTCCTTAGGGAAAGTTGTTTGTTATCATGAGCATATTCATAGCCTTTCGTATCAAGAACTAATTTAAAGTCACCTTGTATATTGGTAGGTAAATCTTAGGATTTGCCAACATGAATTAATTATTGGTAAATAAAAAGGTGAGGTTAGTCTGCCTTTTTCAATCTTAGGAATTACCGTAATTTGGGTTTTAGAGATACAAATTAAATAACCTATACGTTCTTATAAGTGTAATAAAGCATAGTTTTTCAAAGGTATCGCGTTTTATATTTAATATCAGTATCACTTTTCGAACCTTCAAAAGAAAACACTTTTCTTTTAGAGCAAAGGAGACGTTTCACGGGACTATGGAGCTTGGACCTGGTCTGTGTACTAAACATCATAAATAAGTCATTAGAAACATAGTCTTTTCTAATTGTACATTTCCTTCGATTTACCTTCGTTGCGAGGTTCATCTAGTTTCTCAGATTTAACAATCGCAACACATAAATCACCCAACATGGCGAAGCGAGCGCAATTTTGAGCATTTTACGTTCAGAAACTAGATTTTGTACATACCATTGAAATTAATAATTTAGTTGTCCGACAAGTAACTCGAAAACCAGCTGTTATGCCTGTAAAAGAGGCAAGGCATATCCGCAGATTTTAAAAATCGTACACCAATGTCAGAAGTCAGAACAGAAGGGTGTTCAGTCAATCAGAGTCAGAGAAAGCATCTGAGGAATATGTGGACGAAGCCGTAATTTCTGAACGTGACCTACTATTGCAAGCTTCAGTGTTACCATTTATATTGTAAAAAGTGCTGACAAAACATTATGCTTGAACAACGCAACCCTGCTTCTAATATTTTTTTCATTATTTTTCCTAGAAAGCCTATATTTTTCTATATTTTTCGTACTACGTACATGTCCAGGCACAAAATGAAACGTGTCCTTTCTCACTAAGATAATCTCATAGGTATTTTTAACCGACTTCAAAAAAAGGAGGTTCTCAATTTGTCGGAATCTTTTTTTTTATGTATTCACCGATTACTTGAAGACGCCTGAACCGATTTGGAAAATTCTTTTTTTGTTTAAAAGGGTATACTTTATAGGTGGTCCCATATAAATTTTATCGAAATCGATTCAGCGGTTTTTGAAAAAATCAACAAAAACATAGCAAAATTGGAGTTGTTGCGATTGAAGTCGGTTGTTTTTAACGTATTCAGCGTGGTGAATTATCTCAGTGCAATCTGACAGACTTTATAAGTGTTCTTCTTTTCTGTTTGTTACTCCACATCAATGAAAAGTTCTACCTAACCTACTTCAGTACCGAACTGAAAAGTACCTCGGAGCAGGTAATTAGCTACTTCGAATAAACATGTATTTTGATTTGATTTGCTAGTGTACGAGGACCCTTAACTCGTCACATCAAAACAAGCTTTTTGTTGTTCCTATTTACATAATCTCGGTACAGTAACAGCTTGGCTTGAAAACGTTAAAACTGTATGCGCTGTTATCTCACTGATAATAATATGCGAAAGCATAGATAACATTATTAATATTGTATTAATAATTATTAAACTGAAAATAACAGTAATTTCAACTGATTATGTTATTGTACTTATTAAGTTATTGTATTTTTTTTTAAATCTCGATATCTTTTTTTTAATTCAGCGGCCAAGCTCCGTTTTTTCGTGAAATTAGGGCCAGCTATCATTCCTGAAAATATATATCTACCTATACACTTTACTAGCCAACCTTGTATACCTATTTCTTAATTAAAATTTCAACCATTTTGGCGAAGTTTTTTGCCTAAAGCCGTTTCGAACCTAGAGAAGACTTAAAAACAACATAACAACAACAGTCCAACGTTTGGAAATTACTCTAGAAATCGCGCGTTCAACGAAAAAATAAATACACGTGATATCTCAGTACACCCCCCCCCCTCCCCCTTGTGATATTTCGTGATTTTTTCTGAACCCCTTCCCCCCCCCTTTGAGCCTCACGTGATTAATCGACGACCCCATACCTGTACCTATTTAAAGATAATATTTTGTACCAAAAAAAACGTGATTTGGGTAGGGGGTGGGGGGGTAGTCTAAAACCTCACCACGTATCACCAGGGGGGTCTAAAAAGTTGCTAAAAAAACATCACGTGATTAATGGACGGCCCCTTATAGTAAACACTGAAAATTCCTAATACCTAGCCTTAGTACTAAACTTATCAGATTACCTAGCCTAGAATGCCTATGGATACAGACAGGCATGACGTGGACCTTGCACAAGTATATCTTGTTACATTTTACAGTTGATGTCGATCCGTCTTACCACCGACTATTCCTTTATTTATGCATCGATCAATAATATACAAAAGTGAACATATAAAACTGCAGGCATGTACTTACCTACCTACGCTGACGCTGAATACGTTAAAAACAACCGACTACAATCGCAACAACTCCAATTTTGCTATGTTTTTGTTGATTTTCTCAAAAACCGCTGAATCGATTTCAATACAATTTATACGGGACTATCTGTAAAATATACCCTTTTAAACAAAAAAAGAATTTTCCAAATCGGATCAGGCGTCTTCGAGTAATCGGTGAACATACATAAAAAAAAAAGATTCCGACGAATTGAGAACCTCCTTTTTTGAAGTCGGTTAAAAATGGCACAGAATACTATAAATTAAATGCCTTTTTTTTACTATAATCGTTTATTCAAGTTCAAATAAAAGCTCTTTTTCACAATTCTTCATAGACCGCCCTTCGTTCCCTCGCGTTAGCTGTCAGATTGACAGCTATCGCTGCGTTCGAAAATCCAACATTAGCACACAGTTAACAGTCGGCCATCCTGAACCAGTGTCTGACCCAGACACTAGCTAGTGCAAAGCTAACAAAACAATCATAAATGTAATCATACCTTATTATTATCTAGATATCTAATCAATATTATAGTGGTAAAGAAAAATAGACAAACAGTGATACAATAAGTTAAACCTACACTTAAACGTATACACTTTAACATTTATGCTAAAAATCAAAACAAAATGTTTATATAATAGAACAACATCTTTAACTGAAACAGAGTTCTTCAATGGATCAAGTAATATAAAGTATTATACAAAAAAATATTTCTATATTTGTTTTTGCTACTTAATGGTTAGCTATTATGATTTATTACATAACAGTAATACCCTATAAAAGATACAGAATTAAAAATACAATATTATCACTATCATTTAAGTCAAATAACGGATTTTCTTAACAATAATTAGAAAACTGTTAAGTGAACAATATAAAATAAAAATATTATTAATAAAGGAGCAATATTAGAAAAAACTAATGTGTCTAATCAGTTATTCTGTAACTTATTAATAGTTAAGATTTCAACTTGGACCCATTATATCCTATTTGTTTGGATTTTTCGGCCGTTCTGACAGATAGAATGACCCTATTCTATTTAACAAGAGTGCACTAATTGCTATAAAAATCAAAATTTTACAATAGGTATGTAATAAGAGTGGTGTATGTATTGACAATAGTTTTCATCAGATTAAGTCTGCATATCAGAAGTGAACTTTGGAGTAATTTGCTGCTTGACTTGATCTCTCCACTCGAACGAAAATTCTGACGGATTTCACCACTAACCAAGGGTGTGTTGATATGATTTTAATCAAATAAGCCATGTGATTAAAGTAGTGAAACATTCGTGATTTTCAATCTATAGCTTGAATACTCAAGTAATAATTACTTATTGTCATTGTACTGCCCGCGGCGCACACACGAGGTATTACGGCTTGATGTCAACGTACCGCCTGCACACACAAGGTGCTACGGCTTATAATGTCAACGTACCGCCTGCACACACAAGGTGCTACGGCTTATAATGTCAACGTACCGCCTGCACACACAAGGTGCTACGGCTTATAATGTCAACGTACCGCCTGCACACACAAGGTGCTACGGCTTATAATGTCAACGTACCGCCTGCACACACAAGGTGCTACGGCTTATAATGTCAACGTACCGCCTGCACACACAAGGTGCTACGGCTTATAATGCCAACGTACCGCCTGCACACACAAGGTGCTACGGCTTATAATGTCAACGTACCGCCTGCACACACAAGGTGCTACGGCTTATAATGCCAACGTACCGCCTGCACACACAAGGTGCTACGGCTTATAATGTCAACGTACCGCCTGCACACACAAGGTGCTACGGCTTATAATGCCAACGTACCGCCTGCACACACAAGGTGCTACGGCTTATAATGTCAACGTACCGCCTGCACACACAAGGTGCTACGGCTTATAATGTCAACGTACCGCCTGTACACACAAGGTGCTACGGCTTATAATGTCAACGTACCGCCTGCACACACAAGGTGCTACGGCTTATAATGTCAACGTACCGCCTGCACACACAAGGTGCTACGGCTTATAATGTCAACGTACCGCCTGCAAACACAAGGTGCTACGGCTTATAATGTCAACGTACCGCCTGCACACACAAGGTGCTACGGCTTATAATGTCAACGTACCGCCTGCACACACAAGGTGCTACGGCTTATAGTGTCAATGTACCGCCTGTACACACAAGGTACTACGGTTTAATCAACGTACCGCCTGCACACACAAGGTGCTACGGCTTATTGTGTCAATGTACCGCCTGTACACACAAGGTACTACGGCTTAATCAACGTACCGCCTGCACACACAAGGTGCTACGGCTTCCTTCCATTACTTGAACTACAGATAGACTTACTATTACCGACATCTGTTAGCGAACGCATCAAAATATGTCGGAATAGTTCTTGCCACTAATTGTGATCAAATGTAATAAACTCCTCATGATCAGCTACTTCATTCTCCGAATCGATTCTCTGCTTGTGGTGTTCTTTTAACACGTCAAGCATTTTCTTCAACGATTATAAATCATATGTATATTGTTAGCTGTGTTCGTCTCCAATTCAATCAAAGTGGGCAGCGTGTTCCAAAGAGTGGCGAAGAAATGTAATACGGGTGTATTTGATAAAAAATATTGCGATTCGTCATCTTTCTCTGTAGAAGTTTATAAGTATAAAAGTGACTAAGATTTACCAGGCGTCACACGAAGTTATTTTTCCTTAAAGTTTACTGATGGTGGTCTCTTTATACCACTGTTTGTTCCAGTGCAATCCTTTTCAAGGTGTCCGTAGAGTGTACACTTAGCACATTTTTTTATTACCTCTGGACACTGATGAACTATGTGACCAGACTGGCTACAGTTATAACAAGTTCGTACAGCTTTCTTCTCTGAAGGCTCATAGGATTTCTTCACTGTTTCAGAGGCAGACTTCATATTATCAGTTTGGTTAGTTGATGACAACTTTCTGACAATGTTTGGGGCTTTTGAGATTTTCCTGAAATATTTTAGCACATCCTCTGTTTCATGTAAAAGCAGTCCATTGATATTCATTTTAATATTGTTATCATGAATACCGTTGATTAAACAATCAATAGCGTGTCTACCTTTTATTTCGCATTGATTGATAAGCATAATTTTGTCGTAGTAATATTCCTCCAAGGACTCGTTTTCACGCGATCTTCGGTTTAACATTTCTGAAAGCAAATCTCCATAATTTCTTTCATTGGGGAAAGCTGCAAGGAGTTTTTCTTGCCATTCTGGCCACGAATAATTTACGCTGGAAAGACTGTCAAACCAGCGCTTAGCCAAGCCTTTCAATTTTGGCAACGAATAGAAAATTTTATGACGGTCAGTCCATCCATATATTTGTGCAGTCTCATTTATCTTACACAACCAACTTTTCATAGACTGATCTTTTGTCTGAGGATTAAAATCTGGTATAACATTTTGAGCTCCATGCGTAAATGTACCAAGCGACTCAGTATGATTCCGATTACTAAGCATGTCCACTAATTTCCCGAGTAAAAAAATTTTCTTTTGAAGAATCTGAAGCGTTCAAAGAGTTTTCGAATCTTGTAGACGTCGCAAATTGTCTTCTGCCGTCGGTTCTAGATTTCTCATATTGCGTGTTACTAGACCTAGGTTCTGGAGTTTGACATATCCTGGTATTTCGCTTGAAATGATCAGCTGATGAATCCAATCCACTAGATCCGCTACGCAGCCTATACCTCTGAGGGCTTATTGATATTCTACTGCTGTTAGATCGATGAAGATCTCGACGATGACTTAAAATATCATCTGATCGGTGTGATTGAGGATTCTGCTGGCTTCGAGAAATGCAACGAATGTACGGTGAGTCAGGTGAGCATCTACCGGTCTCATCAACGCGGTAGTTCCTGGAGAATGATCGTGAACGATTTCGGCTTCCTCGTGAGCGCCTACGGTCACCATTAGAACCTTGCGAAAGAGTAGATGATCTCCGTTTGCGTCTTTCACTATCATCTGGTTTACGCGTCCGCAAACGACTTCGATCAGGCGGCGGAACTGAGGGTGTACCTCCTGAACTCATCCTGGCTGGATTAGATTGATTCGGGAAGAGGAATGTGTAAATTAATCTGAAAAATTCATCATACACTTATAGAATCATCATACATCATATCAATATAACATCATATTAATATACCATCATAAACAATATATGTTAAATAAAAGAGATTATGGATTCCGAAACAGAAAAACATTAAAAATGTACCTCGGACTTCACTTCAGTAAACAAAATGGTCTATGGTTTTTCATACAGTTAAATTATTGTCCAATATGTAGTTTTGTTACGTCCATCCGTCAATGAGATCAACTTGAGTCTGCAATAATGATAAGTGTTTCATGGCACGGAATAAGTCATAACTGATTTCCTGTCATAGAATGTACACTTTATATTAGAATAATGTCGATTTTAAAACATTTGTAAAGAAACTACTTAACTAAAACAAATAATTTTGAGTTTAGGTATACAAGGGTTCATTTCAATATGGTAAGTAATATTATCTTGCTAAGATGATTATAATTGTGACACCACCGACTAAGTCAACTTAACATTCTCAGTTAATATAAGACTATAGTTTTACAAATAAAACTAAAATAATTGAAACATGATTTTTTATAAAACTAGTAAGTAGTTAAAGTTTTCTGTTCTTATTTTTGTTTTAGTCTAAAAATTTATTCATATAGGAAATACATCTTAATATGACGTTACATAAATATAAAATAAGGTATTTTATATTTTCTCTCATGTACTATTGGAGTACTATCAATGTCAGCGATACCAACAAAGAAAACTAGACATAATTACTATCACAGCTAATACATTAAACAGTTGAACTATATCAGATATATAATATTTTCAAATCGAATACAACATCTAAAAAGATTTTTAACCCATTGACCACCAGAGTTGCTGGTATTTTTATTTTCTTATACTTGTAGACCAGGTTACCTTGAATTTTATTCACATATCAGGATTTTTTTAAATAGATTACATCCAAAATAATTGCACTGTCTGATATCATTTCAGGCTCCGGTGTAATAAATCAATTTAGCTAAGGTGACCATTCAAATCTTAGGCACTTAAAGGGCTAAAATGTGTCTTAATTAATTCATTTATTTTCTGTTAATTTCAGGCCCAAAGTCCATAAAAATATATAAAATACAATACATATAGTGTTGATTTTCATTAAAGTATCTACTAAGGAGCTGGACACTTTCAGCCTCTCTACTTCATCTGTACTTCACAACGTCATACAAAGTTGAGCGGGGATACCAATCATAATTTCTCATATCAACATCTGTTTACCTCTTGCATTTACCTAACATATCTCCATGTAAGGTTATTCTTCAAAAGATAAAACAAAATAAACTCTTCCATATTATTATAAACTTGTCCAGTCCATAGCAAAATTGCCAGCGCTAGGGCATACTAAAACATCAGAGTACTTGTAAGGTCACACTCAGTGTAACGAAATGGTTACCTTAATTGTTGGTAAATCTATACATATAAGACAGCGAATAATACACAAGAATTACATTTACATTAGATTACCATAATGTAGTGATAATTTATCAAACAAATCATGACTAAGTTGGCAACAGCATTTTGTTTTATTATCACTTTTAGTTAGTATTATGTTTCAAACAAAGAAGAACACAATATTTTTAAATGTAGTGCATAGGTTTTACCCAAACAGGGTACAAACAATGTATTTTAAATATCCTCAGAAACCCTTAAGACAGGATACATAATAGATAGTGTTTCATTGTTCTAAGTACCTTTATGCTTAGAGCCTCTCTCTACACAACTTTTCTTGCGTAAATTCAATCATTTATAAAGTAGGTAGAAACTCTTCTCCTATTACTGTATTACAAATTTGTGCAACTTACCAAATTGACACGTCACTTTACCTTGCGGATATCACATAGATACACGTAGGATTGTTTGCCACTTCTGAACTATAAATTAAAAGCCTTTTTTTTACTATAATCGTTTATTCAAGTTCAAATAAAAGCTCTTTTTCACAATTCTTCATAGACCGCCCTTCGTTCCCTCGCGTTAGCTGTCAGATTGACAGCTATCGCTGCGTTCGAAAATCCAACATTAGCACACAGTTAACAATACATACCTAATATGATAGTACAGTTATGCGAAGACTCCATCCATCTTTCCTTTAAGGAAAGGCTGTATCTAGACAATAATCCTATTGTAAACTCGACTCCTGACCACTGATCCGAGGGTCGTGGGTTCGATTCACACACAGGGCAAACATTTTTGTAATGAGAAGATTGGTTTGCTCTGTGTCTGGTTGTATTATATCTTCAAATGTATGTATTTAAAAACGTATCTATGTATGTATAACAGTCTCTGGTTCCCATAATACAGAAAATCCTAGTTTGGGGCCAGATGACCGTGTGTGATTTGTCACGGATACATATAAAACACTGAAGAACCTCGTATTAGCTAGATAAAAGAACGACGTTCGAAAAGTATACACTGCTACCTACTTCGAATAAAAAATATTTTCATTTTCAAAATAAACAAAACTCTGCAAATCGAGGAGACCTTCAATTCAATCAGACCCTTGGGTCCCTTGGTTAGCTCTTAAACCACATAGCCCTAGAGCGTTCATAAAGCTATACCTAATCTAACTAAACATACCTAAAAAAAGCCCGAAGACATAACACCTTCTTTATAAATCTGGGTGCGCGTGTCCGACTCGCACTTGGCCGCTTTTTTTATGTGATAGGTGGCAAACGAGAAGGCGGATCACCTGATGGTAAACGATTACCGCCGCCCATAGACACCCGCAACACCAGAGGAGTTTCTTCGGACACACGCATTATACGAGTTCCAACCATTAACTGACGTTTGGACCACGGCCGGTTCCCAGGCCACCGCCTCGGGACCAAGGATACCACCTCGCCTGCGGCGGTGCCTCCTCTTTCCTCCGAAGAGTGGGAATACAGCGTTCCTACATTGATGACTCTGACGTGATACCTACATGGGTTATCTATTAAGCCCAAAACGTATTAACGTAACTTTAACCAGGGGACAATATATGTCCCCTCTTCTGGGGCAGATTCGTCTTCACCCGTATAAATTCATGTCTTGAACTGAACCCTATATTAGGGTTCCGTAGCCAAATGACAAAAAACGGAACCCTTATGGATTCGTCATGTCTGTCTGTCTGTCTGTCTGTTCGTCCGTATGTGACAGCCACTTTTTTCCGAAACTATAAGAACTATACTGTTGAAACTTGGTAAGTAGATGTATTCTGTGAACCGCATTAAGATTTTCACACAAAAATAGAAAAAAACAATAAATTTTGGGGGTTCCCCATACTTAGAACTGAAACTCAAAATTTATGATGTACATTACCATGCAAACTTCAACCGAAAATTAGTTTGAACGAGATCTAGTAAGTCGTTTTTTTTAAAACGTCATAAATCGTAAACCGCAAAATACCTTTCATTCAATCAACTCAAATATAAAAAATATAAAGTTGAAGACATGTGTGATTATTAATTTATACGGAACCCTCGGTGCGCGAGTCCGACTCGCACTTGGCCGGTTTTTTTTAGGGCCGGGCCCTTCAGGGCGATCTGCGCCTACTAGGCAAACTACTGCCCCTTCGGGGCAAGTCTCGGCGAGCGGCAGTGTGCCATCTGCACTGCAGCCACCGACACACTCTACGGCCAAGCGCAAGGTGAAGCGCGGCAAGAGGCGCGTGCCGACGGAGAAATCCAACGGCCCACCTCTAGGACCAGCTTCTACCGTGCCCCACACGGTGACCGCAACCTCGGTGAGTTCCGACAGCGCTGCTGCGGGGAAACCCGCACCACTGTTGGCCACCCAGGGCAACCAAGTTGCACACGCGGCCCACCAATCGCCCAGCACAGACATGACCTTCCCGGCCGCCCAGGGTGATGTGGTAGGTCTACCTGCACCGCCCCGGCCCGCCGACATGGAAGTGGGAGTCTCCTTTTCTGGGCACGGCACGGTGGCTCAGGCCTCCTCCGGGAGCGTCTCAGCCCCTGGCACTGCAACAGTGTTAAGCCAGATTGAAGCCGGCTGGACACTAGTGGATAGGAAGAGCGGGGGACGGAAGAGTCCTTACCAGTCACCCTCCCAGGGAACTGGCACCAAGGAGCTTCCGTCCAAACCTACGAAGTCCATGAAGCGGACAGCTCGCAGAGCTGCGAAGCGAGCCGAGGCCCGAGCCAAGGCACACGCCGACACCGCTTCAGACGTGCCACAGGCGACACCCTCGACGTCATCCGCCACCACCGGCGCGGAAGGCCGACCCACCGCTGAGTTCACTCAGCCTGTGGAACGCCAACCCCCGGGGGCGCGTCGGATGACTAGAGACGGAGGAGCTGTGACACAGGACGCCTCGAACGGGAACGTGGTGATCGTCACCCCCTCCGCGAAGAGGGTCCGCCCTGAGGAGACTCCATCTCCGCGGGTCGAGCCCAAGAAGCAGAGGGTTGGATCGACGGGTAAACCGCGCGCGACCTACGCGGAGTCTGCGTCTGCTGGCCTTGCCGTAGCCATCGCACCGGCGACGGCGGCGAGCAGCTTAAGCCAGCAGGACGTGAACTCCCTCCTAACTACGCTCACCGACCGAATAGTGTCTGAGTCAGAAGCCACGCCGAACTATCAGCGCCCAGTTTTCAAAGGCAAACCCATCCTGGCAGGGGGTGCCGTGAAAATCTGGTGCGGTGACTCCAGAACGCTGGACTGGCTTCGGACCACAATCACCAGCATCACACTACCGGGAGGTGAAGCATTAACGGTACGTCGCCAGGACGAGCTACCGCGTAGAGTCCTGGGGGGCATCCTGCTCCCTGGCGCTTGGGACACACTCAAGGCAGCTAATGTCTTGAACTATCAAAACCGATGGGCTCAAATCCCACGGTGGAGACTGCTCAAGGCCACATCGCAAGGCGGCGATACCTTCATCGTCGTCAGCCTACCGGAGGACCTGGTCGAGGTCATCCTGGAGCATGAGCGCCGACTCGCCTTTGCGGTGGGTTCGGTCTACATTAAATTCCAGGGGCCTAAGGGAAGGTTCACGGAAACTTCCCTTACCAGGACGGCTCCCCCCCCGGCTGACACGATGCCGCCTGCTGAGCCAACTGCCCGCCCTACGGCTGCACCCTCCGCTCGGTCACACACTGAGCCTACAGCGCAGCTTCCCGGGGTGCCTTCTGCTCAGTGCTGCGCTCACACCTCCGCTCAGGAGTCGGCCGAGCCCGCTGCTCAGCCTGGAACTGAGCCCATGAACGAGGCACCAGCTACCTCCTCAGACGCCTCTCACGACACCGCATGTAACCCCGTGGCGCATGTGAGCGGTGACGAGTGTGCCGAGGAGCTGGAGAACCTCGTTCTCAACTCCGAAGAGGAAGGGGATTTGCTCTCGCAAGAGGGCGTCCCTTTTCTCGACCTGTAGGGCCCTCCAAGCGAACCTTCACCACAGCCAGACCACCACGGCTCAGCTGCGGAAGTGGTTGGAGGTTTATAACACGGCAATTTCCCTGATCCAAGAGCCGTGGGTCAGGAAAGGGAAGATATGCGGTCTCTCCAACATTGGAGGTAAGATAATTGCCTACAATAGGCCAGAGAGCCCAGGAACAGCCATTTTTGTCACGAAAAATGTGCCTGTACAGCCTCTAACAGAATTCTGTCATAGGGACCTGAGCGTTGTCAAACTGCTGAGAGGCGCACTGCACTCGAGCCAGCCAGAACTGATTGTCGCCTCGGCTTACATGCCCGAAGGCGATGACCCACCACCCCAAGAACTGGCGAGGCTCATAACACACTGCGAGGACAACGGACTGGAGCTGATAGTTGCCACAGATTGCAACGCGCACCACTCCTTGTGGGGCATGACAGACTGCAATGAAAGAGGTAAACTCCTTGTAGACTACCTTTTCACAACAAATTTGAGCATTTTAAACGTCGGCTCAGCTCCCACGTTCGTCACTACACGAAGTAGGACTATTATCGACATTACACTGGCATCGGAGAGGATCTCGAACTGCATATCCAACTGGCATGTGTCTGAGGAAACCTCATGCTCGGACCACAGATGGGTAAGGTTTGATCTGCAAGTAAAAACTAAGGAGGCGCCACCACGCAGGAATCCACGCAAGACCGACAGAACTATCTACTGCAACCGGTTGCAGGAGAGAGTTCTCGGACTTGAGGTCCCTGCACGGATAAAGGGCGCTAACCAAATAGAAACACAGGTAGAGCTTCTGACAGGCTGCATCACAGAGTCCTACCAAGAAGCGTGTCCACTGACGATACCACCGACGACCAGCGGCCTAAAGGTAAACTGGTGGGGACCCGAACTGGAGAGGCTCAGGAAAAAGGTCAGGAGGCTATTTAATAGAGCTATGAATACTAACGGTGATTTGGACTGGGACAACTACAGAGATTATTTCAAAAAATGTGTTGGGGCGAGTTTCTTTGGGGCTCGACGTTTCTTCTCGCTCCGCTAACACTTCCCGAAACGTTGAGTGTACAAGTTCCGAGTGGTAGGAACTTTGTACTAGGTAGAATAATATGACGATTTAAAAGTATGTGTAAAGCATCTACTTAAATAAAAAAGGTTTTTGATTTTGATGCGAAGTCCAAATTAAAGAAGCGAATACGATATCGTAGCACAGCGTCATGGAGACGCTTCTGCGACGGTATTGAAACGTGTCCACAGGCAAACAGGGTAAGGAAAGTCCTCTCCAATGGACCCAATCAAGAATTGGGATCACTCCGAAAACCTGACGAAACGCTAACCAGCAACCCGGATGAAATTCAAGACCGCCTGTTACGAACACACTTTCCTGGCTGTAACATAGTCCCGGGGATCAGCTGGATGGATAATGCGACAGAAGCGGATGACGAAGACTGGCTTGTAGCAGACAAGGTAGTCTCCGTACAAAGGGTAGACTGGGCTCTAAACAGCTTTCAACCATACAAGTCGGCGGGCTGTGATAGCGTCTTTCCAGCACTCTTGCAGTGGGGGAGGGGCGACATCATTGAAGCGCTGACCAAGATCCTCAAGGCGTGCCTAGCCCACAGGTATGTCCCGCATGCCTGGAGAGAGGTGAAAGTGATATTCATACCTAAACCAAGTAAGAGTGACTACACGGACGCAAAATCCTTCAGACCCATCAGCCTCACCTCCTTCTTACTTAAGACGCTGGAGAGGCTCTGTGACAGGGAACTGCGGGAGAGTGCTCTGATGAACATCCCTCTGCACCGAAATCAACATGCATACAGTCAGGGGAAATCAACTGAATCAGCTCTGCACGCTGCAGCTGTAGTCAGCAGAATTGAGACAGCAATACAAAGTAAGTCTATGTGCCTGGGGACCTTCATTGACATAGAGGGTGCTTTCTACAAGACAAACTTTAGTAGCATCAGAGCGGCACTCCAAAAACATGGAGTCAACGCAACCATTACGCACTGGATCGAAAACATGCTCCGACAAAGGGTAATTAGACAAACGAAGACGAAGGAAGACGGCGGAGCCATTGTCGCGAGAGGGTGCCCGCAGGGAGGCGTCCGCTCGCCTCTCCTATGGAACCTTGTGGTAAATGACCTGATTACTACCTTGAACAACAACCACTTCCACACGATAGGATACGCAGACGATGTGGCTATCCTCATATCAGGTAAATTTGCCCACATAGTCTGCGACCTGACTCGGTCTGCACTCCGGATCGTGGAGCGCTGGTGCTGCGGATATGAACTGTCCGTGAATCCAGCTAAAACAGAACTGGTTCTATTCACCAATGAACGAAACCTAGGTAACTACCAACTACCTAAACTTTTCAACACTGAACTCTGTCTGTCCACTAAAGTTAAGTACTTGGGCGTGACACTGGACAACAAACTGAACTGGAGTCACCACTTAGACAACAAAATAGAAAGAGCAACTATTGCCCTGTGGCAGTGCCGTAGAATGGTAGGTAGAAAGTGGGGTCTCTCCCCGAAAATCATGCTATGGCTCTACACAGCGGTAATACGACCGATGATATGCTACGGTGCGGTTGACTGGTGGCCAAGAACCAGACAAACAACCGTCGTAAGTAAACTGCAAAGATTTCAAAGGATGGCATGCATGGCGGTGACGGGGTGCATGCGGACAACTCCAACTGCTGCCCTGGAAACCATCATGGACCTGCCGCCTCTGCATCTCTTCATTGAACAAGAAGCAGCCACTGCGGCCGCACGCCTGAGGCTACTTTCACTCTGGAGCACGGACAGAACTCCCCACGCGGAGCTTCTAAGCGAAATTACCACTGAGGAGCCACTGTTCATGGCCACACAGGACAGGATCCCAAAACAGTACGTTTTTGACAAAAAATACAATATACAACTCCACGAGGACCCATGGGAGAGTCAGAACCTGGAGGAGCTTCGGATCTTCATCGACGGCTCCAAAACTGGCTCAGGCACCGGATATGGCGTCTTCTCCGAGGACCTAAACATCTTCACAGCCAAGCCCCTTGGTGAACACAATACGGTCTTCCAAGCCGAATGTATGGGTATCATTACGGCGGCGGATGAGATCGCTGCAAGGAAGGTACGTGACTACCCGATTCGTATCCTCTCCGACAGCAGGGCAGTACTACAAGCTCTGCAGAGTAGCACAACTACGTCGGGGCTCATACTGGAGTGTCACCGTAAGTTTTCAGAGCTATGTCACTACAGTGACATCACTCTACAATGGATTAAAGGTCACAGCAACTCACGCGGTAATGACGGGGCGGACGAGCTAGCCAGGAGGGGGTCAGGACAAGCGGCGGTAGGGCCAGAACCCATCATCCCACTACCATGAAACTGGCCGAGATCCGTACTCCGTCAACGCACTAGGAACAGACACAACGAATACTGGGAGACTTGCCGTCAGACAAGGTTGGTTTTACCAGTAACAAATCCTGGCCTATCCAGAAAGCTTCTAAGACTAGAGAGAAATCAGCTCCGCAAGCTGGTTGCTGCTATCACTGGACATGGACCCTACAACAAACACTTGTTCACCTTGGGCGTTACAGACAGCCCACTGTGCCGAGCATGCATGGAAGCTGAGGAAACTGCTGCTCATATCCTGCTGGAATGCGGAGAGGTAGCATCGTACAGGTTCGCGCACCTCGGTGACCCGAGGTCACTTCAGGAAGTCGTCAGCAACCCCAGGTCGCTACTGGACTTCTTGGAGGAGCTGGGCTGGCAGTGATGCCGGCCTATCACGCAAAATGGGCGCAATGGTCGCCTGGTTGCGGAAAACAGCCCGCCCTAACCTATAACCTATATCATTCTCTTATTTTAGAAGTTACAGGGGGGGGACACATATTTTACCACTTTGGAAGTGTCTCTCGCGCAAACTATTCGGTTTAGAAAAAAATGATATTAGAAACCTCAATATCATTTTTGAAGACCTATCCATAGATACACACGTATAGGTTTGATGAAAAAAAAATTTTTGAGTTTCAGTTCTAAGTATGGGGAACCCCCAAAATTTATTGTTTTTTTTTCTATTTTTGTGTGAAAATCTTAATGCGGTTCACAGAATACATCACACACATTTTACCACTTTGGAAGTGTCTCTCACGCAAACTATTCGGTTTAGAAAAAAAATTATATTAGAAACCTCAATATCATTTTTGAAGACCTATCCATAGATACCCCACACGTATAGGTTTGATGAAAAAAAAAATTTGAGTTTTAGTTCTAAATATGGGGAACCCCCAAAATTTATTGTTTTTTTTTTTCTATTTTTGTGTGAAAATCTTAATGCGGTTCACAGAATACATCTACTTACCAAGTTTCAACGGTATAGTTCTTATAGTTTCGGAATAAAATGGCTGTGACATACGGACGGACAGACAGACAGACAGACAGACAGACAGACAGACAGATAGACATGACGAATCCATAAGGGTTCCGTTTTTTGCCATTTGGCTACGGAACCGTAAAAACTTCGATAGCGCGTTCTAGATACTTCGCTACACCCACAATCGAAGCCCTCAATCAAACCCTGGACACTCCATACTTTTGGTCCGAGTTATTAACCCACTACAACCTCCCTCCCTAACTAAAACGTAGAAGCGAACAAGGGAAAACTAATGACGACTGTATGAACCATCACCATCACCATCACCAGATCGTAGGGAGTATCAGTACTGTGTGTATACTATTTAATATACTGTTTCCAGGACACTACCTTCCCGAGGTTTGGTAAGAGACTGGAGGCCCAGCAGTTAGGACAATAATACCTGAAAAAACATAACCCTGTGGCAAATATCCTAAACAAGTCACTTCGCCCCTCAGACTAAAAAAAAGTCCTTAGTATTCGTCCTAACAAAGATGGTAAGAGACTTACCCCATCTTTTTGCTGTCCGGCCAAGAAAACTCTTCTCCTCTGGATTGTAGATGGACTTCAGAATGCGAACCCATGTCGGGCCAGACGGCGGAGCCCGAGCCCAACCCGAATCATCCAGCCTGTCGGGTTTACTCATGATGGTGGTATAACAACTTTTTTCACATACAACAGGTTCAAGTTCTCCTTGGTAGATACAACTCCTTTTTTTTTTTTTATATATGGTTTTTAGGCCTCTATTTATACTGTTTTGTATTTAGACAAGTAACAGTTTAACGCTTCAAGAAGAACGAAAAATACCTTTCTTGAAAGTTTCTCCTTTTTATAAAAAATATGTCTTTAAATCACTGAAAATCGTCTATTACTGTTAGGTTTAACACAAATCTCGGTTAATATTTTCCTTTAAAACAGTCAAAATATATAAATTGCTTTTACGATACCGTATAATTATACAACAAATGTAAATTTTAACGCGCGTCCTACTATCGCGCCGTTGATGCAGTGACTGCGCGTTGCGCGATGCGCAGGCGACGGTCTACAACACATTTGAATAAACATTTCTTCATTGCGTTCTCCACTGATCTTTTATCTCCAAAACCATTTAATCTCAGCGTATTAAACCAGCAATGTAACCGAAATTAGAGTTTAAAATGCGGCTCACACAAACATTCATAACAGTTCATGCCACACGTGCGCTAGAGTTGATTTTTTGCTCGCCACCTACAGCGGCTTCACGTGCGGCAAATCAAGTCGAAAATGCCGGCGCCGCGCCGGCGTACCCCAATGTTTATAAATAAAAGTTTTATGTTTTTATCTGTCAGGAGCAGTCACTGGGCAAAGTTACCTTTAATAAAATAGTAAGGTCATGTGGTTTACACTTTATTTTGTGTTGAGAATGATTCGTTTGTGTTTGACGCGATGATTAACCTCTGATTGACTCTTCAACCACTGGGCGTTTGATTGATACGTAATTTATGATCCTCCTTTACAGTGCGTTGCGTAATGGAAATTTTAAACTGACATTATTCTGATTGAAGAGCATATGTAAAATTTCAAGAATATTGACTGAAGTATAAGGGGGCTACATACAAATTTTATGCCTATTTCAACCTCTTAGGAATTTTCAAAATCTTAGCGGACGCTTACGACGTTACAAAAAAACCCTATGTTTTAAATTGCAGCTTTTTTCTGTATTCAAGCTTTAATAGGGACATTCAGTAAATAGTGAGAATGAGGTACAAACTCTTCTTTCCAGGTATACATATAAAGTAACTCCTACCACTTTGCTTTGTACTTAGTGGAAAGGCTAGCATAAATAAGATTATCTTATCAAAAATAATGTTATCAGTTGTATTATAAACTCTATAGTCGGGGTCGGGACCTTATAATAGGAAGTGTACACTTATAATAGGAAGTAAATGTAAGCAGATAAACTCTTTACAAATGTTTATTTAATTCAATAATTTCCTTATACTTTAAAAAGACACACAATGAAACATTCAGTTAATTTACTGAAAATATATTATAATTATAAAAAATCATGTTAATTAGATACACTGGACGGCATAGTCATGGAATTATGTTAAGTATTTATCAGTCTTACTATATTAAAATGAATATAAAAATAAGTAAAAAAATAATATAAAATACTTAATTTTTAAAAAATAGTGCAAAAATAAATTCAATTGATTCGTGATTTTGTCAAATAGCTAATTAAAAAAGCAATAAGTATAAACATTCGAAAAGAATATTGAGAAAAAGACAAAAGTAATGATTTTAATAAACTTTTGATTTACTTAAACCTAAACAGTCTGATTAAGTTAGAAGAAAAAGTTACTACTTTCGAGATTCATTTTTTTATAAAGAGACAATACAATTATTTTGGTATGTTACTAGAATATAAGCTTTATATTGATTTAAGGTAAAATAGGCACGATAAGTATATAAGTACTAAGTAATTCTACTTGGTAGAACTTATGGACGGAGCTAGGTAGGTACTGAGTACTGATAAATATAAAAATACAATTGACAAAATTAATAATCCCTTGTTTCTATCAGTTTTATGTAGAAAATGCAAAAATACCTGTATTTTTAGTTTTTAATAGTTTGATAATTCTCGAGATAATCACTATATTTCTTCATTAGGCTGTATGAAGCCTTTTCGAAGCCTTTTTGTCAGGTCGGTATCACAACTTTTTTTTATTTGTTGCCACCCAGTTGGCACAGGCACCTTACACATTATGCATACAGCCTATAAAACCTAAATAACATTTTCTCGAGTTTGTAATTATTAAACAAAATGAGTGTTTATTATTTGCATTTTCTTCGTGAAACACATAAAAATTGGGGAACAACAAATTAAAACATCGTCAATTCCTCTTAGACAGAACATGTTCACAATATTGAGGTAAAGGCACTTGTTTTTTATCAGGCACTGCTGTTTTGTTACAATTTGTAACAATTAACAAATGTTACTAAGAATACGGGGGGGTGGGGGGGTACGGTAGATGACTGCTCATTTGAGTAACTTTTTACAAAATGGCCAAAACTACATTTTGTTTAAGGAATATTTGAAATAGTAAACAATGTCATCATAATTTAATGTTTCAATACTCAATACATAATTTATATAAATAAATAAAAAAATCGCATGAAAATCCAAGCGATTTCAATAAAAAATCGTGCATGCACGACTCTTGGAAAATTAACTCAATCTAGCAAAATAAAACTAAACCAAAAGTTCAAAAACTGTGTGTATACTGTTTATGATTTTAGTTTGATGGTTTTCTAGGTTTTTGCTTTTAGTGTTTAGCAGTTTTGTAGACTGAGTTATTTTTTCAAAAGTCGAGCAACAAATCTTGAGTCGATTTTTTAGTCCACCAGTGTATTTCGTGAACAATATTTCATCAATTTTTTATCCAGTCAACTACCCTATTAAAAACCCAACTTATTAAAGTATTAACATATATCCCATATTAGTGATATTGCAAACAAAGAACTCTCCACAAACGACTGATCAAATATGTAACTTATTTTGTATGAAGAATCTAAATTTTTTTTAGATTAAATCTTAGAACAAAGTGTGAAGGGTAGAAGCTTAAATAAACGGCTGTATACAGGGTGTAAGGGATAGGTTTTCGAAAACTTTAAGGGCTTGCTCATTAGACGAAACTGAACAACTTTCCACAAGATTTTTTTTTCAGGAAACGAAAAAAAAAATTGGCTTCTCCATACAAACTGTCCAATCAAGTTTATAATTTTGTATGGAGAAGCACTTTTTTCGTTTCCTGAAAAAAAATGTTGTGGAAAGTTGTTCAGTTTCGTCTAATGAGCAAGCCCTTAAAGTTTTCGAAAATGAGCAAGCCCTTAAAGTTTTCGGAAACCTGTCCCTTACACCCTGTATTTGTCTATTACTATTGCACCTTATTTTCACATGTCGTCATAAACATACAATCACTAAGTCGTCAAAACTGTGTACTTACAAAAACTACCTAAAAAAACAAATGCTGTAGATTAATTTTAAATGCGTCTAGAGTAAAAATGTCCTAAATAATAATCTTTGAGATTCAATTAGATTCTTAGGTGATACATACATTCTTCAGAACCCGTCTAATTAATTATACAGGGTGTTAAAAAAAGTGCGTTTGAAATTTTAAGGGGTTACTCAGAATCAAGTCCAATATTTTTCCTATATTCTATACTAGATACTGAGTAACCCCTTTCAAATGCACTTTTTCAACAGCCTGTATTTGTCCAACAGTGGACGTGTTTTGGCTGACGATGTTGATGAAATGTGGCAGCAAACTACGTATTTTGATTTATGCATTTGTTTTTACGATTGACTCATACCGTCCCCATTCGTAGGTCACCGCTTCGTAACTTCCTGTATTTGGCAAGGTCTGAACAAGGATATTTCTCTCGGCCCGGAAGATGCGATAAACTGCGATTTTATACGTCACATCCGTCATTACAATTTGAAATTTGAATTGTGATGGACGGCGCTTCTGCTTCCATAGAAGTATATAGAAGCTTCTGCTTCTATTTCTATAGAAGAATCCTCCTTAGATAGATAATATCCGATCGTAATCCTACAGTTTTTATTTTTATAACGTTTTAAATTTAAAACATAGGAATGCGAATTATTTAACTTTATGAGAGTCCTATACGTCACAAGCTACCTCCAGTCTTTTTATAACTTTAAAAATATAAAATTGCATCAAAACTTACTTCGTTTTATTGAAAATAAACCATACATAACCTACGTCAGTAATACCTATTGATGTCGTTCCCGGAATATTCCCGAAAGACAAAGACAGCACTCTACAGATATAGCGCGGTCCCTTAATTAGAGACGGGAATATTCCCGAGAACAGCACTTCCGTCAGTTTGTAACACCGCAAGGACGTTTTTCGTACACAGGTCGATACATATCCTACCCTGTTTGGACTCTGAACTATCGTATTTAACGTTGGTCGCGACGAATCGTGCGAAAGGGCGCGATATGTTTCTTTTATTTCGTCGTGCGACAGGGTATGATACGCGCGGGGCGTCCCTTTCCTACAATTCACTGTATTAATACTATACGTAGCTTAGTTATTTTATATAGGGGGTAGAAATTGATCTGTCGCCGTGTATATGTCACAGGGATATTGTCAAACCATCATGATATTATAATCTCAATAGTTAAATTATAATATCACGGGTTTGACAATATCCCTGCGAAATATACATATTTCTAAGAATTTCCTGCTACTAATGTATTAAAATAGACATTGAGATTCACATGTCGGCAGTGGCAGTCAATATAGGAGACAATGTGACTAATTAATAAAACAAAAAAACTCTCATACATCCTCTTAAACAGTCATAGATCAAAAAAACATCGCTTCAAAACCTACAATGACTTGAACTCTTAAATCTCGTACGAGTATTCGCGTGGACGTCATATAACTTTTTTTTATATATTTACCAATTCCAGGAATCACACTAATAGTATAAATGTGAGAATATTAATGATTGTTTGTTTATTTGTTCGTTCCACTTTCACGCCGAAACTACTCAACGGATTTAGATGAAATAAGGTAGGTAGATAGATAGATAAAGCACTCGGTTATAACACATAGGATACTTTGTATCCCGTAAAACTCAAAGGCCAAAAACTGAAATTTTTAGTTTGTAACCTGATGACGCTGCCGTAACATTTTATTTCTCTCTGGACCCAATCCTGAAGTCACGCAGACGAAATCGCGGGCGGAAGCTAGTTACAAACTGAAATCAATTCCTCACAAAATGAAAGAGCTCGACAAAAATACGTTCCGTTTCAAACACACTGAGCAGATCTTCCGTAAGAGTTATACTTATCAATTGATTTGCAAAATGTCGTATAGAAAATTGAATAAATTTCTTGTTTTTGATCATGTCGGTTCCTTGGGGAATTTTTTTTACCATTTGTCATCGAAAATAAATCATTGTATATCAGTCATTAAAAGTGACGTTCGAAATAAGGTCACATTTTGTTAAAGGTACTATTGTATATCAACCACTTGAAGGGTCCACTGCAACAATAATGAATGTCCAAAATGATTTTAATTCTAAGAAAGTGCGACATTCGTAATTTTTTCACCATTTGTAAACTCAAAACCAAATTATATTAAAACAAAGAAAAAAAGGACATCAATATTTTAGTTGTACCCTTCATTTGGTTTTAAGCTTACAAATGGTGAAAAAATTACGAATGTCGCACTTCCTTAGAATTAAAATCATTTTGGACATTCATCATTATTGCAGCAGTGGACCCTTCACTTCTTAACAGCTGAAAAGGACTGCATCAAATGGACTAGTCTTACGTTACTCGATCATCAGCTCAAAATGGACGAGGCCCATTCTTTCCTTGCGGCTGTAGTTGATGTTGCGAGCCCACGCGCGGCATTCAATATTAATCACTATGCCAGCTGGAACAAGGAACAATTTTGATTACAAACGTTTAAAACGTACCAATCAGGAGATTGTTGGTTACATTGAGGAGTTGGGGAACAAAAGCAGAGTTGTCTTATATAAAAGATTTTTAATGCTGAGTTCATACTCTCTAAACGCAACATTGGTGTCAATTCGATTTTTACGATTAAACATATTTGACAGAACTAAACTTAATTTAAGTGTTTTGTCTTTTTCTCTCTGTATTGAAAAGACAAGGATAGGATGCTTAAATTAAATTTAGTCCTGTCAAATAAGTTTAATCGTAAACACCAAATCGCCACCATTATAGGTCTCCCCTAAGACTAAATAAGTCTCCTGCCCTAGTAGCATGGCGACATATCTCGCGCACGATGCGAGTTTTAAAAGCATTTGTTCCCTTCTAACGCTAAGCTAATGAAAGAGACAGCTGAGCTATGTTTTCTCGCGTTTGGCGCGACAAACAGCTTTGTCTACGCCTCATGCTACCCGTGCTGAGGTGTGTTACTTAAAAACGGTTTAATTTTATACAAAACAGCGTCCTAAATGACCAATTTTATGAAAAATTGTCTTATATGTAATATGTAAATATTGTAATTTAGTTCTTTTTTGCTCCGGTGTAAAAAAAAAACAATGGGGCAAGTCCGCTTTAGTTCCTAAGCTCCTCTAAACAAAGTGTCAAAGAAACATACTGAAGTGTTAAAGGGATACATACGTCTGCTTAAGATAGCGTTATCCCTCATTTCGTTAAAAAAACGCGTAATTTTACTAGAAACCGAGACGGACGGACCTTACGGAATACAACCTAATACGCTTTGCTTCATTTTATATTTAACTTTGAAGGGTTCTGGGATTACAAATGTTGACATGCAACGGTAGCCACATTCCCCACTTAACGAATCGTTTTGCCATATACATTTAAAAAAATAAGTAACTCACTCTTAGGCCTCTCCAAGTGTACCGCGACCAGGGGACTCAGGTACCCCTCAGCGTTGTTGTACGGGTAGAAATACCCCGGGAACCCGTGGTGGGGCAGGTAGCTGATGGGGCCTATGTTCTCCTTGTCGGCAGGAGTTTCCCCTTCGCATGACACCCACACTGTGTTAGCCTGGGGACAGATGATATTTAGAATAGAATAGAAAAGTTCCGCGTGGTAGGAACTTTGTACTAGGTAGAAAAAAAAGACGATTTAAAAGTATGTGCAAAACATCTACTTAAAAAAAAAAAAATTTTGATTTTTATAGAATAGAATAGAACAGAACAAAATAGATGGAAAGTACTTTATTCACAAAGCCAACACAGATACAGTTTCGTTTAGAATAACAGAAGTTACGCTATAAAAATATATATAATTATTTACAGTAAATAGTAGTAAGGTGAGGGCTGGCTAAACAGCGACACTTCGACCCAAAGAGATCTTTTATGTCAACCCCTAAAACCTTTATACCTATACCTAGTCAAAAATAGATGTTAACAAATATAATAATCGACAACGCTGAACGCGTTAAAAAACCGACTTCAATCGCGTAACATACGGGTCAAACTGAGAACCTCCTTTTTTGAAGTCAGTTAAAATACTAAAACCTTCTCCTAAACGTAACAAATACTTTTCTGAAAACCGCATCAAAATCGGTTCAGCCAAACGCGAGATAATCGCGGACAAACATACATACATACAGGTCAAACTGAGAACCTCCTTTTTTTTGAAGTCGGTTAAAAATAACATTTAATCAAAAATAGAACCACTGAACTAAAGTGGCAGTCGGCGGGGCACGTAGCTCGTAGAACAGATGGCCGTTGGGTTGGGGCATTAAAGTTCTCGAGTGTCGACCGCGCACCAGAAGACGTAGCGTGGGCAGGCTCCCACTCGGTGGACTGACGACCTGGTGAAGGTCGCGGGAAGCCGCTGGATGCGGGCAGCGCAGGACCGGTCGGTGTGGAAATCTCTGCTCAGTCCTTTGTTCAGCAGTAGACGTATTCTGGCTGATGGTAAATCAAAATACCCCCGAAGTCGGGAAGTCTATGGGATGCCTATGCCTATGTCCAGCAGTGGACGTCTTTCGGCTGATATTATGATGACCCTCGACATTAAAAGTGAAATAACTCGAAAAATAATCATCATATACTCATTTGGGTAGTTGTAGCGACCTATTTTGCATTTTATTACGGTGTAAGGGACATGTTTCCGAAAACTTTAAGGGCTTGCTCAGTAGATGAAACTGAACAACTTTTCACAATAATCTTTTTCAGGAAACGAAAAAAAATCGGGTTCTCCATACAACATTATAAACTTCATTGGACAGTTGTATGCAGAAGCCGATTTTTTTTCGTTTCCTGAAAAAATATATTGTGGAAGTGGTTCAGTTTCGTGTACTGAGCAAGCCCTTAAAGTTTTCGGAAACCTGTCCCTTACACGCTGTATATTTAAATATCTCTGTGGTGTATTTAAAGATCTTCGCAGTAATAAAACGTCTGTGACTAAAGTATACTTACATAGTCCCTATTAAAGGCGGTGATGTTCCTGATGTGCCACTGTAGGTCGGCCGGCATGTTTTGCGGTAAGTCGCGAGTGTCGTTATAGAACTCCGGCCGCCACCCGTAGATACTGAAACAAAACAAGTAGTACTTAGCCTTTATTTAGGTTATTACCATCGATGGTTATTACTGTTATGGGCACCGGGACGGGGAGGAGGGACTTTCCGAAAATGATACGAAAATTTACTATGATTATCTGGGCGACCCTTGAAAATGGCAGTACATATGGCAAGACCCTTGACTTGTTAGCAGAGATTAAATATTATTTTTCTATTATTTCTTCTTCAGATTCTATGTAATTGATTTCATCATAAAGTAAAGGAAACGCTGCACCGAGTTAGTGTACTTCAAAGATGTCTACTTAACAGGGAGTGTTTATAGATTAAATACAAAATAACCCACGTATATCACCCGTTTCTTGGCGGCGCAGTCTCGAACGTAGAAATCCTTGGGGGAGGCCTTTGTCCAGCAGTGGACGTCTTTCGCCTGATGATGATGATGAGTCTCGAAAGAAATTAAACCCTAACGCGCACAGGCGAACTTTGTTACCAGGACAGTTTTGTCACTTTCATCAATGTATGGAGCGTCACATCACATGGTTGTCAAATCGAGACATGGTTTCAGCACCTTCTAAGCTGCTGTCTGAGCAAAGGAACCTAAGGCACCTAGCCGCCTCTAATCCGTCTATCGACAACTTTCCCTGTTGGTCCTGCGGTCGACTGTGCCGGTCTCGTATCTGGATGTACAGTCACCAAGAATATTGTATCCCCGACACTGACTGAATCGTCTGTCATAGACAAATGTCAGGGGCCAGTGATGATATTTTGTAGATAATTTGTTTTATAGCTATTTACGTGTCTTTCGAATAACATTGCTACCGAGCATACCAAGTGTTTCTAATTTTACAGTCCTTAAAATCACAATACTCGATACCCCTTATTCCTTCCACTCTAAGCAAAAAAAGGAAGAAGTACCTTTTGAGTTAGGTAGCCAAAACTCACCGATTTAACTTGAGGAATATGCATGGCGAAGACTTGTGGAAGCTGAAGTGGTTCTCCTCAATGCAAGGTTCCCAGCCACGAATGTCCACGTCACACACCTTCCCGGGCGGCGGCGGGTTGCGGAAATCGCAGTTGTATATGTTTTGACCGGCCCCCGCAGTCTGACCTTTCTGTTTGTATACTGGAAGAGAAAATAAGAGATTATATATTGTATCTCCCTTTAATATGTCGACAAAGAATCAATAAAACTCATTAGACAACAAAAAGTGCGTTTATAAAAAAAATGACTTCAATAGAATTAGGTCCCCGAAGTTACGTTGTAGCGGTTGCTTTTAAATGTTTTTTTTTAATAAATTTCATTTACTATACACCTTTTTTAGTTAAGGGCAAGGTTCGGAACCGGTTAACAAATACCGGTTAATTTCGTTCGAATTTCGGTTAACGATTCCGTTCAGGTTAAACCCGGTTTCCAGCTTAACCGGTAAATTTGAATAAAATATCGGTTAATCAGGAAGCGGTTTTCTAACCGAAATAAGAACTAAATTAACCGGTTAAAACCAAACTTAGTCAAGTACAGGCGCGTCGCGCGGGTGCCACTGCCCGAGTCTTCTGCTCACTTTCTCACACGCTTTCAATTGATTGCACGCGGCAAACATGCCTACAAAGTCGCATATTCTTCAAATTAACCGGTTAATTCCGTTCGAACGAAAAAATATCGGTTTTGGTTAAACCGGTTAAATATACCGGTAACCGAAACCTGAACGAAACCTTAACCGAAATTATTTCGATATAGGGTCCAATGACTGAAACCGGTATTTTCAAAAAACCGGTTTCCGAACCCTGGTTAAGGGTATATTTACGAGAACTGTTGTAGCATAGGTGAAGCGAAAAGTCTTAGTATAGAAAATACATAAAAGATGACAACATGTAAATTGTCATTTGAATTTGCTAAAAATTGCTCTTGTGAATTTACTAATACAGAAAATTTTAAAACCCATGGTGTAAAATTTGCGAAAAATAAACAAAATCTAGTTAAGATTGTACATTGGACTGGACACTATCAATTAGTTTCCGACAAAATCACATAGATATACAAACATACATCCCACATATGATGCATAAATACTCCATCATTGACATACAAAGATACGACCCACATATGTACAATTGTACATACATAATCAACAAACCAATACAAAATCTCTTTTTAAAGTCTCTTAAAAAAACTAGTTGCCCAAAGCGTAGAGTAATTAATTATGTAGTTACCTGAAAGGAACTCCTTGAGCTGATCCTCCCAATACTTGTAGTTCTCATACCCCGTTCCTTTGTACCAAATGAGGGTACTTCTCACATCCTCTGGCAGCGGCCGAAAGCCCAGCCCTGGGCTGGTACCAATGAGGCCATAGTCCTGTTGGATACATATATGATAGTGTTATCATTTTTATTTAGGTTAACTGAGACATTGCTTGATGACACGTGCTTGCGCGGGAAGCGTCAGAAACGACAGTAGGCCTAACAGCAACTTTATTCGAAACTTTGATTGTATGATTTACAAAACCATAATATGGCATTACTATATTAAAAAATCTGCGTTGGTTGGTGAAAATTCTAAAAAATTTTTTTTTTATGAAAACAATTAATCACTGGTGACTGGTTTGAGACTGGTACGTTCACCCTATTTATTACCTTCCCCTTCGCACTTGCGGGATTAACATTATGGTATCCTGTTGTCAGAGTGAACAGTTGCTGTCAGAGCGCACCCATGAAATGCACTACAGCCACAAAATAGACACAGAAGGTCAAAATACACAAGATAATACACAGGTAATACACAGATAAAGGTCCGCTCAATACGCTCACTAAAATCGTAAGCATATACATGCTTATAGAAATATACGGTCGTTGTAGGCAAGGTCACGATACTGTTGTGATACTTTTCCGCGTGACCTTGCCTCGAACGACCGTATATTTCTACAAGCATGTATATGCTTACGATTTTAGTGAGCGTATTGAGCGGACCTTCTGTATCTGTGTATTTTGTGCTACAGCACTCTTGTGCAGCGTGTCTCTCTTCTAGTAACGAGAATCTATTAGAATCGTCTGATTAATTATTTTGAGTGACTTATTACAGCATTACAAATAAAGAAGTAATTATCTCGAGAATTAATTATAAATAATAAAATCAAAAAATCAAAAATATACATTTCTTTTTTTGCATTTTCTATTCTACATGAACACTCCAGGGTTGTTACGAATGTCATATTTTCGACATTCGCGAATGCGAATGCGAAAGCGAATGTTTAGGGTGCAAATGTGCGAATGCGAATATTAAGGTAAGGCACTAAAACGAAAGGTTTTATTAGCAGATTTATTAAAATCTATCATAAACTTTACGTCACATACACGGTGTAAATTGACAGGTGGGTCAAATTTTAAAAAGTGCTTCTACTCCTGATTCTGATCAACTTTCCCCAAGGAACCTATAAGTAGTCAAATCGCAAAAAAAAATTGGACTCTTCATACTGACTTGACTGATTGATTTGTATGAAGAGTCCAAAATTTTTTTTGGCGATTTGACTATGGGTTCTTTGGGGAAAGTTGATCAGAATCAGGAGTAAAATATGACACACCTGTAGATTTACACCATGCATGCAACGTGAAGTTTATGATAGATTTAAATAAAACTGCTAATAAAACCTCTCGTTTTAATGCCTTACCTAAATATTCGCATTTGCATTTTTTACCAGGTTATATTCATTCGAATGAAACGTTTTTTAATAAAGTCGCAATCCCGCAGTTGTTCACCCCATACGGAAATAAACTTTTTCACAGACTTAGCGTGATCTCTATCTACTGTTGTAAAATAACGGCGTATATATGACTTTTCTTTCTCGGAGGCATAGTGAGTCCCTCAAATAAATCAAAAACAGAAGAATACATCGCAGTCTCCGTAAAATATTCGTATTCGCAAAATATTCGCATCAGATAATGCGAATGCGAATGTCATTACGAATATTTGAAATGGTGCGAATATTTTGCGAATGCGAATGCGAATATTCGTAACATCCCTAAAACACTCATAAAAACTGAGGGTCAAAATTTTTATGTTGTCAATTCTCGTAATTTGAAATGATGTAAACTCTGTATTATGTACTCTTAAACTAAAAAAACAACAGTACCTGCTGTAACCTCGGCACCCGAGGGTT
This sequence comes from Coleophora deauratella, assembly GCA_958295455.1. Classification (NCBI taxonomy): domain Eukaryota; kingdom Metazoa; phylum Arthropoda; class Insecta; order Lepidoptera; family Coleophoridae; genus Coleophora; species Coleophora deauratella. Next base: position 1,545,734 of record OY282388.1, read on the forward strand.
GATGAAGTGCTGCAAGAAAGTCACCATGCAGACCGAGAACAGCGCGATCAGGCACGCGTAGAAGATCGTGTAGAATATCAATAGTTTCACTGTGGACAAGGAATACATCATTATTATTTAGTAAAAAAAAAGTAAGAAGCTTATTTACATGTTCATTGCTAAGCTGTGAACACAATAATAAATAAAAGTTATAGACAGATAAATATTTTTAAATGTTTGCTAATATGTATTCTTATTTTTTATTTTTTTTTGTGATATTAGATAAAAAAATATATTCAGAAGTATTTATAAAATAATGGTATTATTTTGTAAGTATCAAATTATTCAATTTGAAGTGAATTAGTGTTCCAATATTTCAATTTCACTATCAAAATTGAATCAACGATGCGAAAATATAAACTCAGAAAATGGAGTTTCCTATGATCTTGTGTTCATATCCGTGGATTTTGATGTAAATGAGACTACGAAGTATGGAACACAATTTTTTTAGTTTATTGCGTTTTTTACAATGGCAAATATATTTCTAAAATTCTTAAATATTTGCTCACGTGGCGAACAAAATGCAGACAGACGTCGCGACATAACCCGCGACCGTAGCAGCGCCAACCCCTCCAGCACGCATCTATCACGTCATCGGCAGCCAATAGGAATGCGAATTTATCTCGTGATAAATCTACGAGATTGGTGTAGAGGTACAGGAACATGCTCCCCGCCTTGGAAGCACCAGCTTCCAACCATGCAGCAACTGTCTAATCCTCCACTGGTAATGGGCAAATCTTAGAAAAGGCTCTTCGAATGATACCAGTTGCTGTCCGGATATCAGCCACCCTGGCTACGCCGTCCTTCCCTGGAAACGTCTTCACAATTCGGCCCAAATTCCACTTAAGTGGTGGCTGGTTATCATCCTTAATCAAGACCAGCATGTCTTCTTTCAGGTCGTTTTTATGTAGGTACCATTTTGTCCTGGTCTGCAACTCGGATATATATTCCTTCGCCCAGCGGCTCCAGAAATGCTGGCGAATTTGTTCGACTCTCTGGTAGCGTGAAAGTCGGTGAGTTGGAGTGTCTTGCAGGTCGACGCTAGCAGGCGCGGTTAGCGGGCGGCCAACCAAAAAATGTGCGGGAGTAAGAGGGAGATAATCGTTAGGATCTGTGGACATGGGACTCAAAGGGCGAGAATTAAGGACAGCTTCAACTTGTGTTAACACTGTGCTAAACTCCTCGAAAGTTAAGTGTGAGTTGCCTACTACGCGCCGCAAATGATGCTTACAGCTCTTCACCCCAGCCTCCCACAGACCACCGAAATGGCTAGCGTAAACAGGTATCATTGAGAACTTTATATTCTGTGAAACTGCATACTCTTTTATATCGTTCGAACATACAGATAAAAAGTTCTTGAACTCGTTCATTAGGCCTACAAAGTTTTTCCCGTTATCCGAAAAGATTTCCGATGGTTTTCCTCGTCGGGAAATAAACCGTTTTAATGCCATTAAATAAGCATCAGTCGAGAGGTCACTAACTAGCTCCAAATGAACCGCGCGTGTGGAGAAGCATATAAAAATACAAATATATGATTTCTGCGTTTTCGCGCCCCTTCCCTTTCGATTCAGTGTGAACACGGGCCCGGCGTAGTCCACGCCACACCGCATGAACGGAAACCCCGGCTGCAGGCGCTCCGCAGGCAAGTTGCCCATGATGGGGCGCGCGGTGCGGGCGCGCAGGCGGGCGCAGCGCGCGCACGCGTGCACTACTTGCCGCGCCAGGTTGCGCCCCCGCACCGGCCACCATTTATCGCGAACTGTAAATAACAATAGCTGCGGCCCACCGTGCATTGTTTGTCTGTGTTCATGGCGAAAAAGCAAAAGAGTAAAAATATGTTTTGAGGATAACAATATTGGATGCTTTTTATCGTAATTAAATTCATTTGAATTCTGTATGCGGCCTCCCACACGTATCAATTTGTTATCATCGATAAATAAATTCAATTTTAATAACTGTGTGTTTTTATTATTTTTATTTATACATTTTTTATTTAGTAGTGAATCATATTCGGTCGGAAAGGATTCACGTTGACTCAGTCGCGCGAGAGTTAACGTAGCTTCATTAAGTTCATCCGCAGATAACGCGCCCGTGCGCTTATTAGTTTTATTTTTTGCGTTGTAAATAAACCTAAGCACGTATGCGGTGGCTCGCGTTATACGGTTGAACTGAGAAAACCTAGAATAAGGAAATAATTGATCCTCATTTGAACTTTCATGTGTAACATGGCTATTTATTTCAGGCGTTCTAATGTCCGGTAAATCTGCGGTCGTTATGTTAGACTTTAAACACGGAACCCTAAAATCGGGGTCACGTAGATACCCTGGGCCTTCCCACCACAAAGATGAGTTACAAAGTGCATCTAAATTGGAACCTCTCGAGACTAAGTCGGCCGGATTATCTTTGCCTGAAACGTGACGCCATTGGTTTTGTTTAGTCAGTTCGTGAATTTCCGAAATTCTATGTTGGACAAACGGTTTAAGCATGTTAGTGGGCATACCCAACCATCCTATCACTATAGTCGAGTCGGTCCAAAATATAACCTAATTTAAAGTCGACCGTAACGATTCACAAATTTTTCCATACAGTCGGGCACCTACCAGCGCTCCACACAACTCGAGTCGGGGAATTGTTAATTCTTTAGTAGGTGCGACCTTGGCTTTCGAACATAACAGGCGCGTCGTTATATTATTTGATTGATCTATGGTGCGAATATAGGCGCAGGCCCCGTATGCTAATTGTGACGCGTCAGTAAAAATATGGAGTTCTACAGAAAGTGGGTCAATGCACTTCACGTAACGCGGGATTCGTATGTTATTAAGTACACACACACAATCATTGATAAATCGGTCCCAGACACGAGCGACATCCTGGGGAACCGGTTCGTCCCAATCTAATTTTAATAGCCAACATCTTTGTAGTAATGACTTAGCAATTGTGATAAAAGGACTGAGTAATCCTAACGGATCGTAAATCTGTGCCGCTTTTGATAAAATCATGCGTTTTGTGACGGGATTTGTTTCCATTTTTATTTGTGTATGAAAATGTAACTCATCTGACTTATTGAACCATCCAAGGCCTAAAGTTTTATTGTGAACATTTTCTCCCAGCGATAGTTCCCTTGAGATATTCTGCGCGCAGTTAGGGTTCTTGTGTTCAAAATTAAAAACCCATTTGCGTAACCTAAAACAACCTGACTTTAGCACGCACGCAGTACCTTCACAAATTTTATTTAAGCTGGCAATACTTGATGAACCACAAATCAAATCGTCCACGTAAAAATCTTCATTTATTGTTCGTGCTATTTCTGAGTCATCACATTCCTTTGCTAACTGCTTTAAACACCTGCAACTAAGAAACGGAGCCGAGGCAGTACCATACGTTACGGTATTTAATTGATATATTTTTACGGGTTCCGTCGGATTATCGCGCCATAAAATAAGCTGCAGGTCACGCTGTATTTGATCTACCAAAACCTGGCGGTACATCTTTTCGATGTCGGCGCAAGCTACATATCTGTGCTCGCGAAAGCGAAGAAGAATGGATAGAAGATCACCCTGTATAGCTGGTCCGACAAGCTGTAAATCGTTTAGTGAAACACCAGTACTTGACGCCATGCTAGCATCAAAAACGGTTCTTAATTTTGTTGTAGTGGCATGTTCGCGAAAAACGCCATGATGCGGCATGAAATAGTGCGGTTGACCATACGAATCAATTTGACTCATGTGCCCTAAATCGATATATTCATGGATGAAATCTTTGTACATTTCTTTGTAGTCGGGTTTACGCTCTAATCTTTTTTCTAAGGCGTAAAATCGACGTTGTGCTTGTATCAAAGTGTTACCTAAAGTGTTTGATGATTGTTTGAAAGGAATCTGAACAATAAAGCGACCATCGTCGGAGCGCTTTGTAGTTTCTAGAAAGTGCTTTTCGCATGCCTGCTCATCCTCACTGCGAAGGTCATTCGACTTGGATGGTAAATCCTCAATCTCCCAAAACTTACGCACAAGAATATCTAAGGGAGCGTCTTCTACTGCTTGCGTGAAATTACAGAAGATATTGTTCACACTACGCTCGCTAGAATAAACAGTGCCCGAGACCACCCATCCTAACTTAGTGTTTTGTAGGTAAGGTCCGTTCGTTAGGCTTATTTTACCTTCGCTTATTAATCCCCAAAATAAATCGGCTCCTATCAATAAGTCTATAGGCTGACTTTGAAAGAAATAGGGGTCGGCTAGCGAAATATAATCAGGGATGTCAAATTTATCGATATTTATAGTTACACTAGGTAATTTTGCTGTAATTTTTGGTAAAATTAAACAGTTTATGCGCGTTTCAAAGGTGTCGTTTAGCGATTTTAATTCAATAGTGCAACTTTGCGAACATTGCGTTACTGAATTCCCAACACCCCTTATTTGGTGAGTGGACTGTATAATTTGCGAATTTAATTTATCACATAACGATCTAGTAACAAAACACCGCTCGCTGCCACTATCAAGAATAGCGCGGGCTTCATGATAATTGCCGGAAATATCACGCACTTGAACCAGTGCAGTGGACAAGAGCACAGACGATGACGTAAGCGCGCCGTCGTCAGTACATGCCGTGTGTACCTGTATCGAGTCCTGCGTTTGCGCGGTGTCTGAGATCGCCGTTACGTAATCATTAGACTGTTCGCCGGTCGTAAGTAAACTAACAGTGCGCGTGTTATTAGTTTGGTTCTGCATTGCATCGCATATTAGAGAATTATGTTTTTTATCACACTTTCTGCACGGACCAAAGACACACTTATCGACAGAATGGCCAGGCCGCATACAGTTAATACACAACTTTTTATCGTGTACAAAATCCATTCTTTGTTGCGCAGATAAATCCAAAAATTTTTGGCATGAATATAAAGGGTGCTCCTCATTACACATAAGGCAAAACACTTTTTTAATCCTTTTATTTTTAGATTTTTCTGGCACTTTATCGGAAACTAAATTACAGTGAACCTTTTGTGTGTTAGACGAGCTGTAAGATTTTTTAAACTCATTTGGCTGAATTGATGAATTAATTTTACTGTGTGACACGATTAACGTTTCTAATATATCAGCTCTGTTTCGTAAAAATTGCAACAAGTCGTCTAACTTTACTCGCGAATTAACTGACGCCGGGTTCAAAGTATGTTTGTGCTGTTCCCACTCGCGTTCCGTAATGGAGTCTAATTTAGATACCATAATATAGATAATTAGGGTGTCCCAGGAATCGGTGGGCTCCCCGAGAGCCTTTAGCGCGCGTAGATTCCTAAGAACATTATCTATGAGTTTACGTAATTGCGTAGGCGATTCTTTGGACAAAGCGGGCATAGAAAATATAGATTTTATGTGATTGTGCGCTAATAACTTAACGTTATCGAATCGAGTTAACAACAGTTCCCAAGCAACTTTGTAATTATTGGCCGAAATCTCAAGCGAATCAATTACAGATTTAGCGGTGCCTTTCAGACATGACTTTAAGTAATGATATTTTTGTATGTCTGTAATTTCACGTGAATTATGCACTAATGACAAATATGTGTCGCGAAACTCGAGCCAGTGTTCATACGAACCATCGAATTCGGGAATGGGAATAGTAGGCAACTTGAAGTTAATTGAACTTGAAGATGATGCCGATTTATTGGAACTAGTAGTGACCTCTTCGTCATTTATAAGACATTGTGCATTTGCTAAGGTATTATAATACTCTTTCTCGAAATTTTCGCGTTCTTCGAGCTGTTTCTCGAGTTCCGAGTCAACAGATATGCCTTCAATTTCGTTTTGTACGCGATTAAAATCGTTAAACAAGTTTTGAGTCCCCAAAATACGTAATTTTATTTCCCTATATTGCGGAACAGTTAACACTTTCCCTTCGAAAGAGCTCAAGTACTTCTTAAAACAGGTCAAGCGGCATTTTATGGACCCTCTTTTTCTATTAAGCTCTTTTAATTTATTTATTTCTTTAGAAGATAATTCTAAACTATCATTAGTGGCCATTTCGGTTACTGTGAAAAGAAAGGGTACTTACAGTTTTTAAAAACCTTAGCAGTGACAAGTTATGACACTAGAGCACTTCAAAAATCTTCGAAAACTTCGGCGAAAGCTTGTTGGCTTAGACGGTGCTTATAAGCTGATAGCGGCGCGTAGTTGCACAGATAAACCACTGAAATTTTAGAAAAAAAATACCGTGTAAACACAAGCGAAGTAGGTAAGGGTTTAGGATATTTCAGCTGGCACGCCTCACCAAAATGCGTAGAATCTCTCGCCGTCGTATCCTTTTTAGATAGGTTAACTCGAGTTGCTTCGCTTTATCCAAAATATCCTCAATTAATTACGATTTACGCCATAAAATCGTTCCACAATGACGACTGCAGTTGCAATCCAGGTTCTTGTTTGATATTATGAGGCTCGATGGTCCATTTATGTTCATATCCGTGGATTTTGATGTAAATGAGACTACGAAGTATGGAACACAATTTTTTTAGTTTATTGCGTTTTTTACAATGGCAAATATATTTCTAAAATTCTTAAATATTTGCTCACGTGGCGAACAAAATGCAGACAGACGTCGCGACATAACCCGCGACCGTAGCAGCGCCAACCCCTCCAGCACGCATCTATCACGTCATCGGCAGCCAATAGGAATGCGAATTTATCTCGTGATAAATCTACGAGATTGGTGTAGAGGTACAGGAACATCTTGGAATTCCATAAAAATTTCAAATTATTTGAAAAACCAAAGTGCATGTGCTGTAATTTTCTTAAATTTAAATAAAATGCATTTACAGAAACAGAAATAGAAACTCATTATTCAGTGTCAAAAACACAACACCTAAATGACAATATTTAATTACAACATTAAATCTCTATTGTTTCTATTAAACAAACCTGACAGATTTTTCCTATTAAATTAGATAGTGTATTTGCCAATAAATGGCACTTAACAAAGTACTATAACTCAGCTTAATTCAGCTATTTTAGGGCTTCCTAGGCTTAGATGGGATTTAAACCACTTTTCGGAATGTGACTAATGGGATTAACGCTGTAAACACATTACACATATAAGCATACTGTCCAAGTTACACAAACATTTACTGAATCAAATGAAATCAAAATCAAAATGTTTTTTCCTTAAGTAGTTGTTGTACACATACTTTGCAATCGTCTTTTTTAAAGTACAAAGTTCCTACCACTCGGAACTTGTACATTCAAGGTTTTGGGAAGTGTTCGCGGAGCCATCCGGTCCTGAGAATCCAGGAGTTGACTGAATCAAAAATAAATAATGAAATATCCTTCACTGAATAGGTCTTTTATTGAAATTACAGATAAACTTACTTTAAAATTAATGTAAGTAATTAATACGCAAACTTGAACAAAATTTTGTTTTTGATTTTGACACTTCATAAAAAGTAACTCAGGTTACTAAACTCCATTCCAAACTGAACGATATGAGTAACATAACCATAGGCCGTACCTTATAGCGTTTTCATAAAGTCGTTAATCTATTATCGTCTTTTGAGATGCAGCGCTAGAAGCACGCATGAGAAAAAGGGTCTTGACAGACAGACGGACGGACAATGACAATCGACTGACTCGGTGGCTAAGTGGTTAGCGATCTGACCTCTGATCCGAGAGTCGTGGGTTCGATCCCCACACAGGGCAAACTTTTCTGTGATGAGCAGAATTGTTTGCTCTGAGTCTAGGTGTATAATATCTATATATGTATGTATGTATTTAAATGTATATGTGTATGTATATCAGTCTCTAGTTCCCAAGATACAGGGAATCCTAGTTTGGGGCCAGATAGATGACTGTGATTTGTCCCGGATATTATTATTATTAATGAAGTGATTATAAGGGTTCCTTTTTTCCTTTTAAGGTATGGAACCCAAAAATGATCAGACTTCTTTTGACATAAACTTTTTAAATATCCTATTAATTACTGCTACCTATTAATAAATATTTCTGCTGAATTCAGCAACGCATCACCTAAAGTTCTACCGACTCAGCCACGCCCTACTTCGGATCAGGTTAATCAAAATTTATAACTGAAAATGTGCAACTACGACATTTTATAAAAGCTAATGACTAAAACTGGACCGATTTTATCAAATCATGACCTTAGATGATAAATACTGACCCCATCCCGAACGACTTCTTCCCAAAACCGTTCCAGGCTCGTACTCTTGGGTTGGGTAAGATTTTGGGAAAAACGAACGTCTTCGTGGCTTCGATTCTATTTCGAACTCTTGCAAATGAGGAAATGGACGCGACATTTTATTAAAACGCACTCAATAAACAATAGTAGGTGAAAGAAAATTCGTTAAATAAAAAATAAACTCAAAACACGCACACCCAACCGCAAAAGCGACATAGGTATAACCCAAACAAAAGTTTAGGGTTGCCAGCGCAAAATTTGAAATTTCCCTTTGTTTTTCCGGTTTCGGTCGTGGCTAAGGTTTCGTTCAGGTTTCGGTTACCGGTTTAACCGGTTTAACGAGAACCTATATTTTTCCGTTCAACCGGAATTAACCGGTTATATTGAAGAACATGCAACGTTGTTGTAGGTATGTTTGCCGCGTGCGATCAATTGCTTGCAAGAAAGTGAGCGGAAGACTCAGGCAGTGGCAAAAGCGCGACGCGCCTGACCTTGACTAAGTTTGGTTTTAACCGGTTAATTTCGTTCTTATTTCGGTTAGAATACCGCTCCCCGCTTAACCCATATTATATTCAAAAATACGGGATAAGAGTCATCCATAAATTACGTCACACGTTAAGGGGGAGGGAGGGGGTCAATGAAGTGTGACATTATGTGAAAAGGGGCAGGGAGGAGTCATAAACGTTGTGACGTCACGTAATAAATAATAAAGAAATATATAATTTTGAAATTTCTGTTTTGATTTATTCAATTCTAAATTGAAATTCTTGGCGAAAAATTGCAAAATATGTGACGTCACACCAAGTAGGGGGTGGTCCCACAAACGTGACCATCTGTGACAAGGACTTGGGAAGGGGTCAAAAAATCATGTAATTCGTGTGACATAATTTATGGATGGCCTCTTAAGCTAGAAACCGGTTTTAACCTGAACGGTTTCCTTAACTGAAATTCGAGCGAAATTAACCGGTATTTGTTAACCGGTTCTGAACATTGGTTTTTCCTTTAGTCCTTTTAGAAATATGTTTTTCAACTATCTACATAGTTAACTGACTTGGTAGCTCAGTGGTTAGTGCTTCGGACTGCTGATCCGAGATTCGTGGGTTTGACCCAACCCAGGGTAAACATTTCTGTGATGAACATATTTATTTGTTTTGTGTCTGGGTATATTAATTTATATCTATACATATATGTATGTATTTAAACATACCTATATCGTCCCTCGTACGACTAACTCTCCTATCTCATAACCTTGATGATTTAAGTTTGGACTTTTTGTAATTGAAATACGGTTGTTTTCTTAAGAACTTCAGAAAAATGAAATAATTCTAATAAAAAAAAAATTGTTTGTGTAGTCATTTTTTACGATTTATTCAAAACTGTAGAAAAAAGTAGAAGCTTCAGTTGATTGATACGACACGGTACTAGGTATGTGATACACTCAAATCAAACTACACTTCGAAATATCTTTAAAAAATATTTTCCTTTATTTTTTGGGAAATAGCGCAGAAAAAGCAAGACCGATACTATCTGTCACTGCCACAGTCGTTTTTCATTTTATAGGTTTCGTTCCAAAATCTTCACTTACGCTGATACCAGGATAGCCTATTAAAAAACCGTTAAGTGTGAAAGAGAGAGACTACCGAAGTTATACCATTTTCAATTTTTGGAACATACTCTTGCTTACTTTTTTATGACTTTTTTCGTTTCTCTTTTCTCTGATTGTGATTGATTTTTCTAATATTTTCCGAATTTGTTATCGTTAAGTCGTGTTTTGATACTGAAAAGTAGTATTCGCAGTATCTAGAAATGGCTTCAACCACGTGCAAAGTTATGCTAACAATAGGATTCCTGTCCTTGTTTCATTCGGCGTATTCTGCTGCACAGCGTAAGTTTAGTGTACTAAACCCAATTTCCTACGGTCATCTTATGGCCTTCCTGATACGTTTCTTTAATTTTTGAGGTAACCCTCTTAAGTGCACCCCAACCGACTGGACCTGAATGAATCTAAACTGAATGACCTAATGCATGAAAAACAAGTTCCATCAATAAATCTCTGATTTTGTATATTTACTTCCCTAGTTCTCTTATAATATTTTACGTTAACTGATTCTTATAAATGTGTGGCACAATTAACGCAGTACCCCCAAGGTAAAGTCGGTGGTTGCCTAGCGTAAGCATCACCCACAATCACAAGTAGAGCATTAAAACTTTGATTTTAAATTAAGATTTTGTAAAATAATTGTTATTGTTTCAGATCGGTCCTATTTACGCATAACATCCCAAGAATTCACCTCCCTGCCAGCAGATGTAAGTGAAAAAAATGATTTTATGTTAAATTCTAAATCTAAAACATATCAGTACGTAGGTTAATTTTGAACAACCTGTAGATTTTATCTAATTATTCTCGTTTCAATTCACAGATCATAATCCAAGCTGTACTTAGCCTGTTTGCGATAATGTGGGGTGTCCTTAATGTTGCCGGCAAACTCCGTGAGATACATGCAGCAGCTGAACTAAACACAGTCCGCTGGGATACTCAGCGCAATCTGCCCTCGTTCTACATCTTTAACCATAGAGGCAGAGCTTTATCACACAACTATGTACCGCAGACGGGGAAATCGGATTTAGAAAATGCTGCTTGATGTAATGTGTAATTTAGTTGTAATGTGTTAAAGTATATTTATTTAATTTTAATGACAATTATGTTTTTGGGACAAACATTAGTCTTTTTTACACAATAAAGTTATAAGATATGGTTTAAATTAGTCTCTTATTATAGCAAAATTATGAGTGAGTAAAGATTTTTTTACCCGACTGCACCAGAAGGACGGTTATGTTTCTCCATATATATTTCTTTGGCACACTGTAGCCATTTTAGCTTGAGAGGTGCCATTAGATTTGCCTTGATCTGCAGATTGACACAGGATACATTTTAATGCAGTTGGGTTTTATTTATTTCTTGTAGTATGATATAAAGGTGCCAGCACTTCATGTTGGGGAAGATTACTCAAATACTACTCATATTGTTAACAAAACCTTATCATACCACTGTTGGAGCATGCCCCCTGGCCATAGCCAGAGAGCATGGCTCTGTTACCGTTACCGTTTTAGAGAGGTAACGTTTTTGAGATTAAAATAAAGACTGCTTTGGTAAAATTAACTAAGTTTTTTTTTATTAACACTGTTAAACAAGGTATTTGATGTGATATCACAAACCATTTGGCAGTGAATATAATTATGAAAATACAGAAATTCATGTTTATTGGAATTATATTTAATTTTCAGAAACATTTTAAATCGCCCTCACCAGACGAGGGTATTTGCCTTAGGTCTAGAACTTATACAATAACAAATACATAGAAAACTATGTTTATCTTGTCATACTTAAAAAATATTTCAAAGGTCACTATTTACTTATAGTTTCCTGAAGAATACATATCTTCTGATACATAATTAAAATACATTTTTAGAACATATTATCTTTGTTTAATTGGTGTGCTTAACCTTAAACTAGGTGAAAAGTATCTGTAACAACTTATACACTACAACTGTTCGTGTTTGCTACAATTATGGGTAGTTTACACGTATTAAGTAGCGAAGTAATCAAGTTAATTTTAACTTAAAAGTAAGTTAATTTTAAGTGGTCAAGCGTTTACACGTAATAAGTAGTAAGTAGATAAGTAGTAACTTAATTTTAACTTGTGTGTAGCGTTTTCACGTTAAAAGTCTACACTTGCTTGCCATTTAGTAGCAGGCCACGCCCACCGGGGAGAGCGCGCGGTGCGGGGGGCGCGGCAACTTATTCGAAAAATAGATTCGATTCTATTCTACTTGTGCACTTGTCTACTAAATCGTTAACTTACCACTTATGACTTAATAGCTGATAAGTGACTGTTTACACACAGAAATTTACTTAAAATTTAGTTAAAATTAAGTTAACTACTTCGCTACTTAATACGTGTAAACTACCCATTAGATTGTCATGTGGCAAGGGCCACCAACAGTTCTTGAAACACAACTTTGACACCCACAATTTCAGTTTATCTTCCGCCACGACCACCTCTAAAGCCACCACCACCACGACCGAAGCCGCCTCCTCCACCTCCTCGGCCAAAACCTCCTCCTCCTCCTCGGCCAAAACCTCCTCCTCCACCCCTGTTGAACCCTCCTCTGCCACCCCCGCCTCGGTTAAATCCGCCGCCACCGTGGCCCCCACCACCCCCTCTTCCAAACCCACCGCCGCCGCCTCGCCCTCCTCTTCCACCACCACCCCTTCCTCCTCTGCCCCCACCTCCCCTCTTCGCACCAGGTGGCTGTGGCAGAAACCTCTTCAATGGTAACAATTTTGCTGGATCAATGAAAAATTGCTGTCCATCTTTGAAACTCTTCGCCTTTATATTCTCCCCTAACTTAACTGACACGTAATAGTCTCTTAAATTACCAAATATTTCATCAATCTTCCCAATCTGTTCCTTATTCTCGAGGTAGATTGGAGCGTTGAAGTATGGGACGTCTTCTATGTCCACTTTGCAAACAAGGTCGTCTTGGACAGTCCAGCCGTAATGTCCTAGAGGGATCACAGTCTCTGGGGGCCCAAAGTCCTGCTGTCGGAAGCCGCCACCGCCGCCGCCGCCCCGGCCGCGACCGCCTCCAAAGCCACCACGGCCGCGGCCTCCGCCGCCGCCGCCACCACGGCCACCGAATCCACCACGTCCGCCGCCACCTCCTCTACCGCGGAACGACATTTTTGTATTTATAAAACAATAAACAAAGTTTTAAATAAAGATAACCTCAAAAAAACAGCACGATGTCTGTCTGTTTCTCCGTCAAGTCGTGCATGCGTTTTTGACATTGATATATATAAAATGTTGCCAAAAAACATATTTATCATTTATCTTTTGAATGTTGCCAATTGATTATTTATAAGGTCCCATTCCGAAACCAAGGCAAAAACCTGACAAGAGTCTGTCCCTTTTACACTTATTGTTTAGAAGATTTAATGACTACTAGCATGGAAGTAGTAAGTACTAGTTGTACGGTAGTACTTACTACTTCCATGACTACTAGCATCTGCCCGCGCCGCGACTTCATCTGCGTGGACTTCCGAATTGTAAAATTTTTAATGTTATAAAAAAAAAGAAACAAAGCATTAGACCATAAAAAAGTATATAAAACCAAGGAGTCTGCGACATCACGAGGCGCTACCCAGAGGGGTGTGGCCTCGAGGCCGAATCGTGAAACTGTACCCTGGCAAAGACAAAGTGACAAGGGTGGTCGACGTCGCTACTGCAGGAGGTTTGCTGCGCCGACCCCTCAAGAAATTGGTGAAGCTAGTCACCTCCAGCGGTTGTGACTAGTGGATCTAGCTGCACGGGGGCCAGCAAGCGCTCATTTCTCAGCTTTTAAAAAAGTATCAATTTAATGTAAACGGTGTAATGGGTCATAATTAATTGTTTTTGGTAACAAGGTAGAATTTAAAAAAAATATCTAAAAACAGTAATATCTCAGTAACCATACATTTTTGACCCCTGGTTAACTGAACTTAATTTGTTACAAATAACCTCTAGTACAACTCCTTTGAAGGATCACGTCGAATTACCAATCACCCTGTATAGCTTAAAAAATTAGGTATTTTCGAAAATATACCAACTCCGTTGCTCTTGAGTGTCTAACTTCGTTAATAAGTATGCTTTGTAATTGAATTGTGCTTGCTTGATTGTCTAGTCTAGCTAGAGTCTCCTTGTGTACATTAAAAAGCAACTGTTTTCATTTTATTTCATACAAACTGCGAAGAATCCTACATCAAATTAAAACACAAAATTGCTAATATCTCTAAATAATAATTAATATCTGGGACAAATCACACACGGTCATCTGGCCCCAAACTAGGATTCCCTGTACTATTATGCGAACCAGAGACTGATATACAACCACATATACATTTAAATACTTACATATATAGATATAATACACCCAGACACACAGCAAACAAACACGGCAAAAGATCGTCAGAAACGCTGTTTGATTTACCGTTATAATTCGCCTGCCATTTTATTCGGCGAGAGTACGTATACTTCATTCCAATCAAAAAAAGCAAAACGTAAACAAACTTACTATGGAACTGACACATGTCAATGTCATCTGCATACTATGTTTGTTTACCTTTTGCTTTTTTTTGATTGGAATGAACCATAGTCATATTCTAAGACAAACAAACAAATACTGTTGCTTGTCTTGTCTTTGTTAAGGTATGCGAAAAATAGCTATAGAGCGTTTCAACAAATAGTTCCTATGCCGTTATGTTGGCAGCAATGTTTTCCACACACACTACATAGAACTCAGACACTCTACATAGAACGCAGACACACACTAACAAAATCGGTAGAAGCGTCTTCGCGTGTGATGTCGTTGATAGACAGGGGAGCCAACATAACGGCATAGGAACTATTTGTTGAAACTCTCTATAGAAACCTTTCTGGAGTCAGGAATCACTCGCACGCATCGCACAAGCATTCCAATAGGGAATTTTCCACGGGTTTCTCTAAACTTAACTAGATGGCGCTGATCAACATTGGAAAAAAGAAAATCTCTTAAAAATCGTCAAAACTGACTGATATAACCGACTAATATCCTAATAATGATGATTAGCTTTCGAAGATTACTTTTTATTGAAAATTTTTTTGCAGTTTGATCCAAAAAATACTTTTCATAATTTTTGATGCACAAAGCTTATCAGTATTGTTTTTGTATTTCTTAAAAGAATCCTAACATGATACCGAGTTATAAATTGCATTTTAATCATAAGAATGTATTAAAATCAATTTATTTTTAGTTCGGAAGAAGAAATTACATATAACAGAGAAACCAGAACGCACCCAGGTTATCCATACTTGACCAAGTTGGAAATTTATTGTTTCTGTTAATTCAATTAATAAGAATCTATGTTCAGGTGGTTTTTTATATGTTTTTAACCATACTAAATCTATTTTGCTACCGTAAATTCTACGCTGTTATTAAAAATATATTTCCAAAGTTTAGAAGCGCCATCTATTGAGACACTTATGAACGGTGTGACATACGTCATCTGAAAACTCCCTATTATTATTTCCAATATCATATATCTTTTCTCTTTCTTGAAATAGTTTTGTCTCTTTCATTTTTCCGAGTTAAATCTTACCTTGGTTTTGGAACGACTTCTGTGATATGTTTCGGAACACAGGTTGTGGTAATTTTTGAAGTTTTCGTGAGAGAAAGGATTCGTTTTTCTGGTTTTTATCTAATTGAGAATTCTATTCATCGTATTACAAAGCATGCATTGATGTGTATTGTGCCTTGAACCCTTGATTATATCTTTGTTTTATTTTTGGTGCCAGGGAAACTTGTAAAAGAGTGTTATAATCCGTGTTGTGCAATGGCGAATCGGGAAGATGAAGAAAGGGACCTCAGGGAGAAAAATAGTGAACTGGTACAAGAGGTCCAGTTCTGGAAGATGACCGCCGCACAACGTGAAAAAGAAAAACTGGAACTCATGAAAGAAATAAATGACTTACGACTGAAATTGAGCGTGAGTAATATACTTTTTAACACGATCAGTTTTATATAGAATCTTTGTTAGGTACGTCAAATATAATAAAGCCCCATGCCCCATGCGTGTTATAAACTAAATTAATTATAAACTCGTAATTTCCTAAAGAAAATTACAGGTTAAGGTTACAATTACAGAGGCAAAAACTCGTTGACACAGCTATTGTTTGTTTACAGAGATTACGAAGCGGTGGGGCGGCCGAAGCCCGCAAGCTGGATGCGGAGTTACAATCTGCCAGTGAGGAAGCGCTTACCCACCTAGTGCAGGCCTCGGGAGCTGTGGCAAGGAGTATTGAGTTAGCTAAGCAGTATATGAGGAACCGAGAGGAGTTGGATTTACAAGCACCAAGGTTACAGTCTTCTCTCTCTTATCACTTGGTACACTTAGCTACGGGATAGACGGTGGTTATACCTTACCCACTGGGTGGCTAAAAACTAGGGATGCATCGATTCGCCTTTTTGCTGATACGATACCGATACTCTTATAAAAGTATCGACGATACCGATGCCAATATCGATACGCTTGATGAATTTAAATGAAGTTTAAAAAAATAAACAAGTTGGGTTTTTTAAATTATTGTGAAAAATACAGATTTAGAATGAGATTATTATTTTAGTTATTAAACATATTGAAATTAAAAATTAAGGTTAATAGTGTTAGTAATTTAAATTAACATTAATAAAATTTTTGTTTAAAAAAAAAAGTATTTTCGAGTGTTGTGGAGATAGGTCTGTTTGAATATAAGACCTACGATGGAAAATAGTCTCTCAGATGCGACAGAACTTGTTTGGAAATTAAAGTAATTTTGAATTTTTGCCATATTTTTTCAAGTCTGACTAGGTATAAGATGTCATTGCGCCAGAAAACAAGCAGATCTGTGTCTGTCGATAAATTAGGAGACCTTAGCAACCTCTTGATTTCTTCTTTGAGAGAATTATAGCTCAGCGTAGACAGGGCTTCGTCTTCCTCGGACTCTTTAAAAGTATTGTTGTATCGGGAATAAAAATATCGCCGATGCCAATAATACGCGCAATCACGATGTATCGCCGATATATCGGTATCGGTATCGGATGCATCCCTACTAAAAACCACCGTGCGTCAATGCACAAGGTCAGAACTCTATCGGTATTGGACAGAACTGGAGATCTGTAGACAGGCTAGACAAGCACTACCGACGACCAACCCTACCCTGTCCAGAAAACTCCTGAGCTTAGGAGACTCCAGCTCCGGAAGGTAACAGCCAGGGACGTATTCTCCATAGGGTCATTCGGGCGAACGCCCGGGGCGGCCCGTCCCTAGGGGCGGCCCGTCCCAAGCGGTGGCCCGCCCAGTTTTCCAACAACTCTAATTTTTTCATTAGCTGACTGAAAAATTGCATGTACTTACTGTAGTAATTATACGGGCGCAGGAGTCTCGATGAGTATTGATCTCTTTCTCGAAGTTGAACCTAGGAGTGGGCGGATATTTTACATAATTTTCGTCATGTCCCTGTTAATTTTGAGACCCACTTGTTGGGAGGCTCTAGTCCATCGGGCATTGAATTGTGCCTAGGTCCTCTAAGGTCTCACCCATGGTCACGATATCATCAGCGAATCGAAGGTGAGTGATGTACTCGGTGTTCATATTAATGCCGAGTCCTCTCCAGTCCAGAAGCTTGAAAACGTCTACCAGGGCAGCGGTGAAGAATTTCGGAGATATGTAACGTCTCCCTATCTCACCCCACGCTGCACCCTTGGAGTGTGATTTGGCTCCGTTGGAGTGTAACTATTTGTCTCTGCTGGTGTAACCACACTCCTGTGTAATGCGAGCACGACGGAATTAAACCTGCTTTCGGAAGCTCAGTCGTAATTCCATCATCACCCGCTGCCTTGTTGTTCTTAAGCTTTTTGAGAGCCATTCTAATATCGCACAGGCTGATGTTTGGGATATCTTCTGTATGTGTCTTCTCTCGGGTCTTCAGCCAGATTACTGACAGGTAAGCGTGTGGTCGTGTATACAAGTAAGTGTCCGTAGAATTTCTCGACCTCTTCTAAAACCTCAGGGTTTTACCACACGATTCTGCCATCCACAGTCTTCAGCTTTGTCAGTTGGCTCAGACCAACGGACAGGTCTTTTGCCAATACTTTTGACCCTTTATTGCGTTCGATAGCCTCTTTAATGCGATTAGTATTAAATTGGCCAATATCGCGACTCAAGGACATGGAGACCTGTCTGATTAGTCGCCAATACTGACAAGCATCTTCAGAAGATTTCATAATCAGGCTCCATCTTTCCTCTATGACCTTGCTGGTGTGATCCGAGATGTTCTTTTTGAACGGCTGTATTTGAAAGCCGTATTTGTTTCCAGCCGATCGGACAATGGGGAAGAAAACTGACAAAGCTCGCCGATAGAGGCGCTGATATCGCTTGACTCATTCTAACTGTCAAAACGTATAGAAAAAATTGTTTACGTGAACTAAACATAAGATAATTAAAAAAATGCCGCGTTGTGTGGCGATTGGTTGCAATAATAATGGAAATCATTAATTTCCTAAACATTCTCGGTCTTCATCCGAGGGAAAAGTTACGATTTCAATTATGTACTTTTCAACTTCGTCTTTAATTGAGGAACAGTCCAAGTCGCATACATTTTCCTTTTAACAATTTTAGAAAAAAAAACTAATTTACAACACCTCAATAATAAAAAACCGGAACTAATTGAAAGTTGTTATGAATCAAGCGTCCGTTGCGCCATCTGCAAATAGCTTTGCGTTTTCTTCCTCATTGCCTCGAGGCTGATTTAACGAACGCACTTGATTTTGATGATTTTTCTGAACAAATGTCACATCGTCGCTCATCGTAATCAGCTAATAAATTTGTTTAACTATTTATTACTATATTTCTGTTTACTGTTATTTCCTTTGGCTATGGAGGGTGAGGGGCGACCCGATCGTATTCGCCCAGGGCGTGAAAATCTAAAATACGTCCCTGGTAACAGCAGTTATCACTGGCCACGGTTACTTCAACAAACACCCTAGGTATCACCAACAGTCCCCTATACTGAAGAGAGCTGCTCACATTCTTTTGGAGTGCAAAGAGGTAGCTTCATACAGGGTCAAACACCTCAAGGACTTGAGGACACTCCCGGAAGTCGTCGGCAATCTGCGGGGAGCTACTGGGCTTCCTGGAGGAGCTGGGCTGGCAGTGAAGTTAGCCGTATCACGCAAAATGGGTGCACCTGTCGCCTGGTTGCGGAAACCAGCCCTTCGTTATTATTATTATTAGATGGTGGTTACCTGTGCTAGTAGCATATCTCGCGCGCGATGCGAGGTAAAAGCATTTATCTTGTTGTAACGCTAAGCTAATGAAAGAGACAGTCGAGCTGTTTTCTCACATTTTGCGTGACAAACAAACGTCTCATGCTACCTGTGCTGGTGTTACCTGCTAACATGTTATGCTAGACTTTTAGATTTTACTCCTTCTGAATATGCAGTCTTCATTCATCTAGTAACCAGATGTGAATTAAAGTACTAGGTTTGTAAACAGGCGCGGATCCAGGGGGGCGGGGTGCCATTGCCCCCCCCCCCCCCCCCGCCCCCTGAAGCCTGACTGAAGTACTACAACTTCTATAAAATGCAAATAAATAGAGGCATTTCTTAACTATTCAAAAAATTTTGCGGTCGCTACGCTCGCGACTTTTTATATTAATGGTCTAAATACCATCGACAGCTTCAGAAACACGGGTACACTGAAAATTTGCTCCCCCCTGAATGAAATCTTGGATCTGCGCCTGTTTGAAAATATAGTGTATATATTTTTGAAAAATATAGTAAAGTTTTGTTTCCAAAGTACTGGATTCTGTATTATGTATGACCATAATGGCCATAATGGCCAAAAATATAAAGTTAAATACTTGATTATTATTATTTATTGAAATTAATTACACGGGCAGTTTACCCAATTACATAATTAATACATTCATATTACAGTTTTATGGAAAAGCACAGTAAAGACATACAAATACAAATTAAATTAAACACAAATTAAAATACATTATACACATTCACAGTAGGCTAGACAGTCAGATAATATATCCTTCCATCCATCCGCAAACAAATCAAGTGTAGGGGCAAATTCCAAGAGCGCATTGAGGGCAGTGTGCATGCGACACAGCGGAGCCTGCGCGCGCGCCTCCGTGCGGCACAGCGGGCGCGCGAACAGCCGCTGGCGGCGGCCGGCGCGCAGCCGCGGGTACTTGTCCGGAACATAAAAACGAGCGAGTCGATCAACAAGGTCGGGGGAGTCTATCTCACCTCGTAGTATTTTGATAGCTGTCACTATCTCATTCCGCGATCTTCTGACTTCCAGTGAGTTAAAACCTAAGTGACCCAGTAAAAATTGTGTCGGATATAAGAATGGATAATAACCGTAGATGCGTTTATATAAGAACCTAAGGAACGCCTTCTGCACTTTTTCTATCATTACCTTATACACTCGGCTTCAAAAAAATCGCACGTCCGTAAAAATAGGCTTCAAGCACTGTTAATCCTTAAGACAAGCAGTTATTCGTAGCAATATTGGTATCATTTGAGAGCCCTATAAAAACTCTTTAAAAAAATATCCATTTTATTTGATTAAAGAAAAAGCTTGACACTTTAAGTCACTGTGAATGACAATGGAACTGATTCTCCTCTTCAAATTTTGTTTGTATTGTTTTGTTTTTTGGGTATAAAAGGGTCGATACAGCTTATCGGGGGATAAATTTGCTACCAACAGTCGAAGAATACACAGAAGAATATCTTTCATCAGAAAAACGTCCTTGAAGATGGACACTACTGCTGCTGAAGCCGCCCAAGTTATCGCACTACTGCAATCAGGACTACGTCAGTGTGATGTTGCTCGGCAATTGCACTTGAGTCGCTTTTCTGTTCGAAGAGTGTACCAGCGGTTCCTGCAGACCGGTGGCTTTGTCCGAAGGCGTGGGTCTGGTAGAAATCGCTGCACTTCTGCGAGAGATGACCGATTCGTCGTATCGAAGTCTTTGAGAAATCGGTTCTCTAATGCTGTTGAGTTGCAACAGCAGCTTCAAGCAGTTCGTAGAAGGGCCGTGAGTGTCTCTACAGTTAGAAGAAGACTAAAGGAGAGAAATATTGTGGCTAGAAGACCTGCCACGGGTCCAAAATTAACCGCAGCGCATCGGCGAGCACGCCTGCAATTTGCTCGCGCCCACGTCAATTGGACCCTGGACCAATGGAGAGCTGTTCTCTTCTCAGACGAAACGAGAGTGTGCCTTTTCTGCAACGATAGACGCAAAAGAGTATACAGAAGACAATGGGAACGTTTTGCCCAAGCCTGCATCCAAGAGACGGTAGAATACGGGGGCGGTTCCTGCATGTTCTGGGGCGGCATATCTGCCGACGGCAAAACTGAACTTTCTTGCGTCTCTCGGACCGGCGGTGCTCGCGGGCAAGGGTCGATGACTGCTCACCGGTACATCACAGAGATCCTGGAAGAACATGTGGTCCCCTATGCTGGATTTATTGGCGACGGGTTCACATTAATGCACGATAATGCTCGCGCGCACACTGCTGGAATTGTGCAGGGCTACCTTCAAGAGGTTGGGATCCCTGTCATGCAGTGGCCAGCGAGAAGTCCAGATCTGAACCCGATAGAGCACCTCTGGGACCAGCTGAAACGCAAGGTTAGATCCCGTGATCCCGCTCCCGCGACTCTTCAGGAGCTCCAAGACGCCGTTATTGAGGAATGGGACAGAATCCCTCAAGAAGAGGTCCTAAAGTTGGTGCGATCCATGAGGGAGCGCATGGAAGACGTCATTAGGGCTAGGGGGGGTAACACTAGGTTTTAGGTTAGTTTTAAGCAACTTTGTTTTGAAAAATTAATCAGATTTCATTTGGGTTTTTTAAGGATTTTTATTGTTTTGTAAATTTTTCTTAGTTCCAATAAAAAACATTGAATGAATTATTGTTTTTGCATTCTCTGTTTCCTTACCTTTCAAATGATACCGAACATTACCAATATTTCATAATACAAATACGATTGAAAGATGTTTAAAATAGATTTCTTAAAAGGTGCGATTTTTTTGAAGCCGAGTGTATTTAGCTTCGTGAGGGTTCCATACGCACGCACTAGTTTCTAGTTTGCTTCTTACGAGACTCGTAAAAAGTAGCTGCATAACTTTCGGATTGTTGAAATCACGCATGTTCCTCAGTACAAAACCTAATCGGCTGAAACAGCTTTTAGCTAGTGTCGTGATGTGCTCGTTGAAGGTCAGAGAAACGTCGAAAGTAACACCCAGGTCTTTTATAGTAACAGTGCGCTTAATAATATCAGCCCCCAATTTATAATCTTGCTGAATGGCGGATCGCTTGCGACTAAATGTCATGACAAAGCATTTCGCAGTATTGAACTCCATTTTATTGACCTCACTCCACTTATTTATAGCATCAATATCGTGCTGAATTAATTCACAGTCGTTTTCACTATTTACCTCCACGAATAGCTTCAAGTCGTCCGCGTAGAGGAGACAATTGACGAACTTAAGGACTTTTACTATGTCATTGACCAGTATCAAGAATAACAAAGGCCCAAGAACTGATCCCTGATTAACTCCTGAAGGGGTATCGTAAGGTTCAGAAACATAGCAGCCGTAGCGCACAAACTGCTGCCTATCATTGAGGTAGTCTGCGAATAGTTTAACAAGCCGAGGAGTAAAACCGATTTCACTTAGCTTCAACAAAAGAGTACTTTTTCGAACTCGATCAAAAGCCTTGCGAAAATCGAAATAAATAACATCTACTTGTCTTCCTAAATCCATACTGCTAGAGATGTAATCGACCAGAGGCAACAGGTTTGTATTAACAGATCTTCCTGGCCTAAATCCGTGTTGCTCGTTACAAAGATAAGGTTGGATTTGAGGATAGATGACGTTGCGGACAAGGATCTCAAATATTTTTGCAGACGCTGATAAAATTGCTATCGGTCGATATTCATCAACAGACAATTTATTACTGCTTTTTGGAATGGGTGTGACCCGAGACAACTTCCACAAGGGAGGATAGGTACTAGTTTCAAGGATCAGATTTACAATGTGGCAAAGAGGGACCGATATTGAAGTTTTACATACTTTAAGCATATATGAAGGCACACCATCAGGTCCTGGAGATCGACTAGGTTTTAGTTTATTGATTGCAGTTTCAACATCTGTTTCAGAGAAATTAGAAATATCAATATAACTACTGGTTTTCTCAGTGTTAGAGTTAAGAATTCCAAGATCTGGAAACCCATTTGTATCATCCTTTACGTAAACGCTGGCAAAGTGTGTAGCAAAAGCTTTTGCTGCATCTACACCCGACCACTGAGCACCTTCATACGTAACACATGGTTCGAAACCACCGCAAGATCGCAGGCTACTAATGTGCCGCCAGAAACCTCGAGGATCATGCTGCAGATTATTTTCTATACGATGCATGTACAAGACGTACGCTGACGAGATCCTGACCTTAAGGCTGGCGCTTAGTTTCGAGAACTGGGTGTAGGTAATTGGGCAGTTAGATCGTTTCCATTTGCGATGCAGCTGGGACTTAGCCTCAATATCATTAATTATTTCCCTAGTAAACCATACAGGATATCGCTTAGAAACTGATTTACTTCGATGCTTTTTGGGAATAACAGAGTCGAAGACTTTGTATAAGATATGGTAGAAGTTTTGAGTAGCAGGTAATACTTCATGACATAGAAGGACAGGAGTCCAGTCAACTTGGTCCATGGCATCAATTAATAGAGTGGGATCGCATTTGTTGAAATTCCAATCCATACATCTATCTATATTGCTAGCCTGGATGGTTTTGTTTTTAAGAGAATTTTTCAAGTTCACTACAACATCAAGGGGTGGGTGATAAGGGTCAATTTTTACCATGCCTCCACATTCAGACTCTACAACTTGTACTCCTCCAATACTCTCCTGGGTCAGAACAATATCAAGTTTACCACCGTATGAATTACAGATTTGGTTATTTTCACACAAATTGCAATAAGACATGAAGTAACAATAGTAATTTGAGACATTCAGTGAGGCACTGTTAAGATTTATATCTCCTAATATTACAATAGTTCCATTTAAATTGTTTATAAAACTTTCAATTTTTGTAAACCATTCTAAGTAAACACAGTCAGGAGCACTAGGTTTTATATATACTATACATATTAAAATGCTACGACCATTAAATGTCAGATATGCCCATAGATCCTCACCGGATTCAGTTTCTAATTCATGACGGCGGAGCAACGAGAGTCCTGGGCGAAGATTCACAATCAAAACCCAAGATTCACAATCACACAATGAAGCCCCAAGATTCACAATCAAAACAAACTAGGCCCCCATGTATGGAGTATGACCCTACATCCCAAGGTTTGGAAAAACAGTGTGGATGCTATGGGTTGTTAAGGAAATTATATTTTCACAGATGGAGCAGCTTAAGTGGTGCTACACCTCCTAACAGTGACAGCAAGGTGAACAAGGTTCCGCCTTTGTTGATCGGGGGACAGTCCATCCAACCTGTTGTAGCACTAAGAAGAACATTGCTGAACTCTAGTGTTAGTAAGTAATATTTTTTAATTTATGTTTATCTGAAACATTACCCTGAAAATGATAACAAAACGAACGCCCCTTGGTTTACACGAAATCAAGAAGTGCATGAGTATCTCCAAATGCCCACTGTAAAAAGGAAATTGAAAAATTCTGTAAAAAATACAGTAAACGGCTCAAAAATCATCAAATAAACTGGCGACAAAATTGACAGACACATCTGAGTCACATTACAGGCTCGACTCGCTTCACTATGAAGTCTCCAATAGGGTGTCACATCAATGGATGTGAGCCCTCCAAAAAATTTTCTGCCACATAAAATCTGATAAAAGCCAAGAAAGCTGATGGCAGATGCCCAAAAAAAAATGTTTATCTAGTGGAATCGGCCAGCTTATGAAATGACTTGGAATATTGTTGAGGACCTCTGAAAACATTTTATTAGGTTACTGGTGTTATTGGATAAATGAGCCCCGCAAAGCAGACCTCCATTGACTCTTTTTGTTGGGGCTCTTCAACAATATGACCAGTCATTTCATGATGATCTGACCACGACATTATTTTATTGTCTTCACTCAAGAACACGGCTGTTGAGTAGTTTTTATTAATTCCATCTTCTTTTGATAATTATTTATTTAAAAAGTTTATATCAGGCAAAATGAGTTTTGATAAACAAACCGACCTAAAAGAGCAAGCCACACAGTCTTGGGGGTCGTCCATTAATCGCGTGATGTTTTTTAGAAACTTTTTAGACCCCCCCCCCCTGGTGATATGTGGTGAGGTTTTAGACTACCTCCCCACCCCTTACCCAAAATCACTGTAAGTAATTTTTTTGTACAAAATATTATCTTTAAATACAGGTATAATGTAATTTAATTCTGGAAATTAAGCACAGTGATGAAAATGACCAGACATACATTAAGGTTGCAGGTTGTTTCTAACTGCCTGAAGCCGTTTCGAACCTTGGGATGAGTTACAAACAACGTAACAACAACAGTCCAACGTTTGGAAATTACTCTAGAAATCGCGCGTTCAACGAAAAAAAATAAATACACGTGATATCTCAGTACACCCCCCCCCCCCTCCCCCTTGTGATATTTCGTGATTTTTTCCAAACCCCCTCCCCCCCTCTTGAGCCTCACGTGATTAATGGACGACCCCTTGGTCCTATGCTGTCTGATAATAAACATTGTCTTTGTTTAATTTTCACATGCTAAACCTCAGCAAGGGGAAGTCATGTTTTGTCCTCTAAAAAGTTGCATCGTTTCAGGACCAAACCAGAACGCAAATGTCACACAAAGAGCTGTCCCTATGAGTGTGTTGCAAGGTAATTTGATCAACGCCATTAATTATGTCAGCTGTGAAACACAGGCATAGCGTTTATAGTGAGAAAAATGTTATTTTTTCTCTTTCCATGTCAGTTTCCATTCAATTTTTTTTCTCTTTCAATTTCAGTTGCAATTTCTTTTTTTTACCCTTAATTGGTCAGCCCTTGGCATCATCTCACCTGATGGTAAGTGATGATGATGCCGAAGACGGAAGTGGGCTTACCAAGATTCCCCAATACAATGTGGAACTGGCTAACTTATCTTCATGCCGGAACACATCAACATATTAACAACCCATATCGTCCCTACAGGGAGACGGGTCTTTTCCCATACTTTGGGAAGGATAAAATAATACTACTGACAAAGATAGGTACTATCTGGACTTAACCTCTGACTGTAGAGTATGGCCTTACCTTTTCCAGGTATAGTAAGCGACCCATACGCCAATAGTTGGAGGATGTGGGTTATTATGACCAGTGATCCGAGTAGGTAGATTGATTTAGGGTCAATGACCGTAAACGTATATGTTAATATGGACATGCCGCACGGATTCCGAGAGTTTAACATTTTTCAGGAAACAAAAACGAATATTATTTCTGTTATTCTACATATAAATAAAATGCTTACTTCAGAGCCAATTGATTGTACCAGATTTACTTTAAAAATACTCAACTCAATTCGGAAATACCGGAACTTTTCGGAAAAAAGTATTGTCCTTGTTATAAAATCACGATGCAAGTATCAAAAATCAATCTACCTACTCCGACCACTGATTATGACGTATGAATTCTAACTGATGTTAAAGGTATTTTAGGTATAAGCATTGGCGTAGCTAGGGATTTTTTCTAGGGGGGGCCGCACAGAAGAAGTACTATCACAGTCATTTGGACCCGGCAAAGCGATAAAACGCGATCCACGCGCATTTTCAAAAAATTATGTAGTAGCTTTGTTGCATTTGTATGGAACAAATAAACATCCATACTTTCGCATTTATAATATTAGTGAGATGAGAAGCGTTACAGTTTTTGGCTTATCGTGTAGTTAGGTCATATAGATACATGTATAATTTTTTTTCTATTTATTTGACCAAGCTTTTCCAATAAATTGCATTTTTTAATAGTTTCAGATGTACTTAGCAAGTCTGGTACAAAAGCGCGAGCGAAGCGAGCGCAAAAATTTGAGATTTATCTTAAGAAGTTCTATACATGATAAGAGATCTTTTCTCCGCGAGCGAAGCGAGGATAATCCCACTGTAATGCTATTTGCCAGACAGTAGAATAGTTCTTTATGTTAAACGCGAGCGAAGCGAGCCCGAATATTTTAAATGACTTCTGATTTGTAGCAGAAATTTAACAAATTTTTGGTCAGTTTTCGACCTTGTTATGTGTCGGGAAAAATCTAGTGGTTCTGCTTATATATTGTAAAAAGTAGTGAGAGGACCGAACGCGAAAATTTAAAGAATGACCTCGGTCTTAGTCAGGCCTACTGCTGATTTTTCTAGGGGGGGCCAAGAGATTTGTAGGAGGGGCCTGGCCCCCCCTGGCCCCCCCCTAGCTACGCCCATGGGTATAAGGTATAAAAGCAGTCGGTTGGTTTCCAAAAAAACCTGTTTTTATAACTATTGGGTGCTCTTAAACTACTTACCTTGTTTCAATTTAAATACATATTTCAATATTTTTTTTGAAGAAGAATCTCATAGACAAAAATACTATAAAATAATAAAATATTTTCACTTTCAGATGTGTACATCCCTCTAACAAGGATTGACTTGGCAGATCTGCAGATTAACTCTGAGTCAGATATTGAAAATAGCGCTGATGATTTAGGATTACAAGGTAACTCTTAAATTTTAGGCTATTTTGTGCCTCGTGCCGGAAGGCTCACTTCACCTGGCGTAGCGCGAATACGTCAGTTAGGTCACACCCTGGAAACTAATAGACTGTCGTGTTTAATTGACAACTACTATCTTCATAAAAATAGAATGTTTGACGCGTGTTCGTAGTTGTGTGGCTTGCGCTAAGCAAACATCCCAAGCTCGGGTAGCATGAGGCGTAGACAAAGCTGTTTGTCGCGCCAAACGCGAGAAAACAGCTGAGCTGTCTCTTTCATTAGCTTAGCGTTAGAACGGAACAAGTGCTTTTAAAATTCGCCATGCTACTAGGACAGTTCTTACTTGCAGGGTTGAGGTCGCCTTGGAATGGCCGTACTGTATGTAATTATAATGTATATAATAATAATATCTGGGACAAATCACACACGGTCATCTGGCCCCAAACTAGGATTTAGATATTATACACCCAGAATCAGAGCAAACAATTCTGCTCATCACAGAAAAGTTTGCCCTGTGTGGGGATCGAACCCACGAGTCTCGGATCAGACGTAAGGATCGCTAACCATTTACCCACCGAGTCAGTGATTACTGTGATAGCGTGCTAGACAACGCCTTAGCCCGGTGGTAGACCTATCATCGATATTAAATGAAATTTACATGTTCTATAGATTTGAATTTCTGTTTTTTTTTGTCTTCCAGAAACTAGTGAACAATCATTTGAAGAGTCACAAAATAATATTACAGAAGATATGAACGAAACGTGAGTGTTCCAACATAATTTCTGATGCAATTTAATATAATAATAAATAATAATAATAACTGGGACAAATCACACATGGTCATCTGGCCCCAAACTAGGATTCCCTGTATCTTGGGAACCAGAGACTGATATAATTACACACACATATACTTTATATTAATTTACAACCTGCTTATCTATTTTTATTTGCATTTTTGAAGGAGGCGTTTGGATGACGTCATAGAGGAAGCAGAACCGGAGGAAGAAGAACTCACAATGGCTGAGTAAGTATTGTCCAATACATGTTACGCCAAACATTTCACTGTACAAGTTGTATTTGAAGTAATTTTTACGGTGAATTGTTTTCAGAGGGAACATTCATCGTGCTAGGATAGAAAACCCACTAGAAGGACCAAGTTGGCTATTAGACAGACCTCAAATGGCTGTGAGTATGTAATGGTGTCAATTCGGTGTTTACGATTAAACTAATTGACGGGACTAAACTAAATTTAAGCGTCCTGCCCTTGTATTTTTGATATAGAAAGAAAAAGACAGAACGCTTAAATTAAGTTTAATCCTGTCAAATAAGTTTAATTGTGAAAACCGAAACGACACCAATATTTTACAAAAAAAAAATCATACCCACATTTGCAAAAAAACTACAAACAAATTATGAATAAGAGAATCGTATCAAAAATATTGTCTTAAACAGATTTTCCTTTAAACATCTCTATGCTATTTCGCATCGAAACTATTTAATAGACACATTTTTTAACAAGACATAGTTTAAAAATAAATGTTATTTATTAATATACCGGGTGTCAGGTAAAATAGTGAAGCTTTTTAAGGGCTAGAAGGGGACCCTAGATGCAGTACATTTATGCTATTTACAAATTTATATTTGCTTTAATAACTGAGTAAAACGAAGGTTCTGTTTCCGGTGTGAGGTGGCCCTAAAGTAAAGTTATAGGCCGCACATATCACGCACGATTGTACGTTGTACGTACGAGAAACAGATGGAGAACAAATAAGACAGGCGTTACACAAAAGCAGTTTTTTTTAATTGTTTTTTTTTTTATCGATTTTGAGGGGAAATTTTAATAAAAAAAATCTGGGGTTAATTGTGAGCGTTCAGTATGTCTGACTCAACCTGAAAAAGTGGGTACGAAAAAGTGGGTGGGTGGGTCTCCAATAGGATTTAATGTCAATAGCTTGCATCTCCTATACTATAAAATTCAGACAGATAATTCAAGGCAAAAAATGTAATTTTTCTCATTAAAATTTCAAAAATCATTAAGTACTTTTTATTACAAAAACCGGTACTTTTGTTGATTGTGTTTGTTAATTTTTGTATCTAATAATAAAATAGTATTGAGGATTCTCTTCGTTTTGTTTCTTCATTGCTATATTTTAAATAGCAATGAAGGGACCTCAGCTGCTGTAAAAAATATTATTTCCTAAAACTGACCCCAAATGAAACTAATTAGTGACCCCCCCCCCCCTGTTTTAGGATGTGCAGAGGGCACGAAGTAATCTGGAGCCGGACTCGACGACGACATGCGATCAGCCAACAGACGATGCTGAGGTAAGAAAGGATATGACTATGTATTTAAATGGTTGTTAACCACCCATTACGTCCACGGGTGCACGGGTCAGCTAAATGGCAGTCGTCAAGTCATGTTGGAGGTTTTATAGGTGGCTTGAAAACTTCTGACACTGAGGTGGGCCACTAGCTCAAGAACCTCCACCAATCCGGACTTAGCCCCCGTGTGTGGAGTATGGCCTAACCTTCCCGAGGTAAGGAAAGAGACCTGTGCCCCTGCAGTGGGGACGTAATGGGTTGTTAACATTTTTATTTGTAAGTCAAACATTAAAAACATCAAGTTATAAATCAGTAATGATAATTATCATGGTAGTTATTATTGTAAATAATTATCTTAATTTCGAACCCATTGTCAATCCGCCCGCAGAAAGAGAATTCGCCGCTGTCGGTGACGCTGACGTTCACGCCGACGGTGCGGCGGCGCGGGCGCGCCTCCCCCCCCGCGCCGCCGTCGCCGCTCGCCTCCCCCTCCCCCCGCCATAGACACCACCGGCCCGGGTGAGTCTAGCCTTAGCCACAAAATACATAGATACAGAAGGTCCGCTCAATACGCTCACTAAAATCCTAAGCATATACATGCTTATAGACGCATACGGTCGTTGTAGGCAAGGTCTATTTTGTGCCTTAGTCTTCACATATAGTGGACTGTTCATTCATTCCACTTTTATTTAAGGGGCTCCATGTCCAGAAATTGGCATTTTCAATAGCTATACATAGTTATTTTTTTAACAAGAGAGCCAAGTTATTTTTTGCTACGAGTGCTGACTTTAAATTTTAAACTAGCGAAGTAGTCTAGAATTGAATCACGAGGGTAGCGGGTGATTCTAATATAGACTACTGAGCACAGTGAGTGATTTAATGGCACGAGACATACAAATAACTTGCTCTCGTGTGAAACATATAACTTTTCACCTCTACCAGCGAGAAAAGTTTTATAGGTTATAGGTAAAAAACGTAGGTGATTAAATTATCTTTGGAGACAATATTTAAAAATGATTTTTATCTAGATGTTAACTTCGGAAACTGCGTTGCTTGATATTTTTATGATAAGATAAGATAGATAAGATAATATTTATTGTCATTTGTTTAGTGTCATCAGTTTACCCTTTTCGGGCATACAATAGTCAAGTTTTCCACATTAATAGTATAACATCATTTAGTCATTTATAGATAATTGATTAAATTGATAATTGATTATTTGAAAAGTATTCATCCATGGTATAAAATACTTTCTCAATTAGCCACTCCTTTAATGTCATTTTAAATTTGGCACCATCTAGTAGTTTGATGCAAGGTTCGGAACCGGTTAACAAATACCGGTTAATTTCGTTCGAATTTCGGTTAACGATTCCGTTCAGGTTAAAAACGGTTTCCAGCTTAACCGGTAAATTAAAATAAAATATCGGTTAATCAGGAAGCGGTTTTCTAACCGAAATAAGAACTAAATTAACCGGTTAAAACCAAACTTAGTCAAGTACAGGCGCGTCGCGCGGGTGCCACTGCCCGAGTCTTCTGCTCACTTTCTCGCACGCTTTCAATTGATTGCACGCCGCAAACATGCCTACAAAGTCGCATATTCTTCAAATTAACCGGTTAATTCCGTTCGAACGAAAAAATATCGGTTTTTGTTAAACCGGTTAAATATACCGGTAACCGAAACCTGAACGAAACCTTAACCGAAATTATTTCGATATAGGGGTCAATGACCGAAACCGGTATTTTAAAAAAACCGGTTTCCGAACCCTGGTTTGATGTATTCAGGCAAGTGATTAAAAATTTTTGCACCAGCAACTACAGAGCTTTTACTATACATATAACTTTTTGCAAGCACAGGACATACATCGTTTTTATATTTATTTCGTAGTTCATATCTGCGAAAATGTTCATTTTTTTAAATAAATGAATCACTGTTATTTTTTACAAAGACACATTTCCAATATAAATGCAGGTCAATGTTAAATATTTTTTATCTTTAAATACAGGCCTTAGAGTTTCAGTACTAAGCATTTTATAAATGATCCTTAAACATCGTTTTTGTAATATAAATGTAGACTTTACATTGACTGAGTTACCCCAATATACAGGGTGACTTTAAATTAGTTCTTGATACGAAAGGCTATGAATGTGCTCATGATAACAAACAACTTTCCCTAAGGAACCCATAGTCAAATCGCAAAAAAATTTTTGGACTCCTCATAATAATTTGGCCGGTCAGTTGATCGATTTGTATGGAGGGACCAAATATTTTTTTGCTATTTGAGTATGGGTTTCTTAGGGAAAGTTGTTTGTTATCATGATCACATTCATAGCCTTTCGTATCAAGAACTAATTTAAAGTCACCCTGTATAATGCCATATGTTAAGAGTGGATACACATAACCATAATATGCATTTCGACAAATTTCTGTTGAAGTGACATTGCTCAGAATTGACAAAGCATAGCATGAAATATCTGAGATGAAAACCAAACATGATATTTTTAAATAAGCGATATTATATATACTCCGAACTTTGCCTGTCGTTGCAGTTTAGCGATTCTGAGCGCTATGTCGGTTATTTTAATATGATAACAGAAATATTGTATTTCATTAATTACAGAAACAGCAATCGCGTGCTGAAAGTAGTTGTCGCAAAAATGCGCCTATCAAACGAACAGCCAGGCGGTTCGCCCCCAAAAATACCCAAGCTTATCTTGCCGCGGACCAGAGACACGCAGAGGAGGTCGACCATAGACTCTCCGCCGGCCAGTCCGTCAGTGACGTCACCAAGGAGACCGAGTGAGGGCAACGCGAAAAGAGACTGCAATAGATCGAGGTCGCCAAAGACGTCGGCCAAGTTTGACGAGCCCAGTCCTAATGGTAGCACTGATACAGCTGTTGTGGTTTTGTGAGTATTTTAATTTAAACATTTTTGTTTTAGCTACTTATACAGGGTGTAATTAGAAGGTATTTCAATAATCTTGAAACTTAACAAACTTTCCTAAAAATCGTATTTATTTGGACTTTTATAAAAATCTATCTGCTTGTAAGGGAAAATTGGGAAGTCCAAAAAATATGCGTTAAAAAGCCTTAACTTCAGTAGCGTCGTGCATTTTCCTTTGAAATCATGTATTAACTTCTTTACAGAGCAACTTCTCGTCAAAAAGATCGGAGGCGTGCAATCTCTTCCGACTCAATGTCTGATGTTAGTGATGACGACAGAAACGCTGGTGACAATGAAATCAATGTTAGTGACAATAATATGGAAGTTAGTGACGACAGTAATAATTTTAATGACAACGAAAGTAATGTTAATCGTGATACGAGCAAAGTTAGTGAAAATGGCGGTAACGCACATAGAAGTGGTCAACGTCGCAATTACAGTGACCGACTTGATAATCGACTTGATACTAGCGCTGACAGTCATATCGACGATGACGTAATTGGAGACGATAAACTTCACGAAACACAACGCGGTACCAAAAGCGAACTAGATACAAGCGTTCGAAACGTGAAAAACGATAGTGATAGCGAAAATGAAGAATTCAGAGGTTTCGGTAACGAATCTCGTGGCAATTTTGCCGAACTCAACATGAGCGACGGTCAAGATAAATTTAAAAATGTCACCAAAAGTCGTGGCAATAACGTCACTAACAGTCGCGGTAAAAAAGTCACTAACAATCGCGGTAAAAACGTCACAGACAGCCGCGAATCGAAGGCCAATGTTAGTCGCGATAAAAACGTCAACGTCACTAAACGTAATACTAGTGAAAGGTGTGAAACTAATGTTAGTGAAAGTCATCGAAATAGCAGAAATTATGTAAGCGCCGCTGAAGCAAATGTCAGTGGAAGAAAAAATGGTAGGAGCACCGCTAAACGCTACGCAAGTGACAGGCAGGACGGTAACGTCAGTGAGAACAGCACTAGCTGTCAAAGCCACGACGTTGACAGCGATACGAGCAACAGCGAAACCGAATGGGGGAGGGGGCGGTCGCGACGTAATAAGAAGAAAGTGACATACACCGAAGTGCCGTTAAACAGGTAAGTTAACTACACAAGATTTTTTTTTAATCCGGTAACAACCCATATCGGCCACACTGCATTCCCCTACCTCGGGAAGGTTAGGCCATATTCCACACACGGGGGCCAAGTCCGGATTGGAGGAGGTTGTGGGGCTAGTGGCCAACCCCAGTGTCAGAGGTTTTCAAGCCGCCTGTAAGGCCTCCGACATGGCTTAACGACTGCTATCTAATTATAGCAGCCGGCACCAACCGCTTAACGTACCTTGCGAAGCACGGAAACGGTCGAGATAAATGCCACTAACAGTCAAAGTGATCGAGGCGACCACGCAAGCCACACTTAGCCAGGACTTCTCCCTATACATATGATGATGGTCCTAGCCGATTTCGGCTACAGCGACCGCAGCAATTTCTGGCTCAGGTGCAGGCGTCCCGTTGTTCCACCCTCTCATGCGCTCGGATGTGGCTGATGTAGCCAATCTTGGCACGAAATGTGCGGCTGCACTTAGGGCATGTCAGGATACCGTTGGTGTAGTTATAGATTATAGCCGCAGGTGGTCGGGCCTTCAGTTCGTCTCTTTTAGTATTTAAGTCTCTCTTTCGTATGTCTTCAAAAGAGGAAACTTTGTCCATTATAAGCTTCCTCCACTTTGAGCGATCTTCAGCCTGCGCTTCCCAGTCAAAGTGGTTCAGCTTGCACCTCTTCATATGTCTCTTCAACACATCCTTTTATCGCAAGAGTTGACCGCCGTGCTTGTGCTTGCCCTCTTGAAGTTCGCAGTAAAAGATGCGCTTCGCAACCCTCGTGTCTGGCATGCGGGACACATGTCCGCACCAACGCAATTGTCTCCGCATAATGCATGCCTCTACTCTGTAGATGTTAGCACGGCGAAGGACTTCAGTGTTTCTCACATGGTCAGACCAATGGATGCCCATGATGTCACGAAGGCACTGCATGTGGAATCTATCAAGAGAGCGAATCTGTTTTCTATACAGGGTGTTAAAAAAAGTGCGTTTGAAATTTTAAGGGGTTACTCAGAATCAAGTATAGAATCCAGGAAAAATATTGAAAAAATTCGCTCTTCAATTTTTTTTTGCAGTTTTTCATACAAATTCTCGATTCACTATTTAGATTTAGTATGAGAATCTGAAAAAAATAATTGAAGAGCGGATTTTTTCAATATTTTTCCTGGGTTCTGTACTTGATTCTGAGTAACCCCTTAAAATTTCAAACGCACTTTTTTTAACACCCTGTATAGGCACCATGTTTTGGACGAATAAAGGAGGTTCGGCATTACTATAGCCATATACACCGAAATCTTCGTTGCCAATTTTATGTCGTGTGACCGAAAAACTTTAGGCCTTAGTTTTCCAAAGGCTGCTGAGGCCGCTCCAATCCTGGCGATAATTTCAGCGTCCAGGTCACATTTGGCCGTCATTGCACTTCCCAAGTACTTAAACTTCTTCACGTATTTCAGGACATCCTGACCGAGACATATTTGTAGCGCATCGTCCAGTTGTGCTCCAATAGACATTACTTCGGTCTTGCTTACGCTTATTTTGAGACCGAATTTCCTGCATGCCTCATCAAGACCAGTCATCAATCTTTGTAGAGACGTTGGGGATTCCGCCATAAAACATAAATCATCCGCGTACATTATTTCTGCAACTCTATCGTAGGAAACTTTGGTACGTGCCTTTAATCTGTCCAAGTTGAAGAGTTTACCATCAGTGCGAAAGCGTATACGGATGCCTTCTGGAATATTCTGTGTGGCATCGCTGACTACGACCGCGAAGTAAAGGGCAAACAGAGTCGGCGCAAGCACACAACTTTGTTTGACGCCACAGCTGACAGGAAAATACTCAGTTAGCTCCCCATTGACGGATATACAGCATGTCATGCCATCGTGCAGAAGTCGTAGCATCCGTACGAATTTGTCAGGGCAGCCCATTTTGGTCAAAACTCTCCATAAGGCTTCGCGAGGAACGCTATCAAACGCCTTTTCTAGGTCCACAAAACACAGGAACATTGGCTGACGGCTCTTTTCTTGGAGCTGACGCACAGAAAATACAGCTTCGGTAGTTCCACGTTCTGGGCGAAAACCAAACTGGGTTTCCGGTAATAATGCTTCCGACACTGTGATAAGACGGTTCAGCAGAACCCTAGCAAAAACTTTTCCGGGCGTAGACAGCAGAGAGATACCACGATAGGAGTTACAGTCTGATCTGTCACCTTTGTTCTTGTACAGTGAACAGATGCGAGAGGTCTTAAAGTCAGATGGAACTTGCTATTCGCTCCACATCTGAATAAAAAGCTTCCATATTACCGCATGTAATTCTTCTCCTCCGTACTTTATCAACTCGCCAGGGATAATGTCAACGCCAACCGTCTTTTTTGTAATACATATATTATATTATTAATAAAATATAAATAAATTTTCACTGACCATAGGCATGGTCATAACCTGGAGGGTTTGTTTGTGAGATAATGTTCTTTGCAAGCCACGTTAAACCGTTTGTGCGGTTGCTATCGCAGGCCTTTTAATAAGGCAACTTGAAAATGTCTGACAAGCTATATAACTTTTAAAAGTTCATTAATAAAATAAAAATACTGTGCAAAAACCTGAGCATAAAAACTATCCAATGATATGATAGAATCTATAATTCGTACCCTGTTTATTATTATCCATGTAAAATGGAGTTACTGGTAAAAAAACTGTTTTCCTTTCCAGAAAAATGCGGAGATGATTGGTTATAGCCGCGTGGGAACTGTTATTGAATAATAATTAATTTATTTATATTAGTTTTTCTTGCAATAATTGTTTCTTTAAATTATACATAGTATTCGTACTTA
This sequence comes from Coleophora deauratella, assembly GCA_958295455.1. Taxonomy (NCBI): domain Eukaryota; kingdom Metazoa; phylum Arthropoda; class Insecta; order Lepidoptera; family Coleophoridae; genus Coleophora; species Coleophora deauratella. Next base: position 1,582,465 of record OY282388.1, read on the forward strand.
GTACCTTATTATAAAGACTAGTTATTATAATCATTAGTATTATTATTGTGATCTTATATCAAACTCTTTACACTGTGTTATACTTCATTCCAATCAAAAAAAAGCAAAACGTAAACAAACTTACTATGAAACTGACACATGTCAATGTCATCTGCATACTATGTTTGTTTACCTTTTGCTTTTTTTTGATTGGAATGAACCATACATCGATATAGAAAAAGAATAGATCTGGTTTATATTACAAAAGCGAGGTCCGTGAGGGCGAAGCAGGTCAGCACTGAGACTTATGGTTATATGAATGTCACTCTCATCATCAGCCCATAAACAGCCCGACATAAAACCATACAAGTCTACCTAAAGATATAACAAAACATCATATTCTTTATAAAATGAAGGGGCGAGTGGCATAATAGAGACTTCAGGGTGAAATCGAAATCGTGTAACAAATTTTAAGGCGACAGGTGTGCCCATTTTGCGTGATACGGCTGGCCTCACTTGCGTGAGATGACTTCCGGGAGTGTCCTCGGGTCCATTAGGTGTTTGACCCTGTATTCTGCTACCTCTTTGCATTCTAGAAGAATGTAAGCAGCTGTCTCTTCAGTCTCCATGCACGCTCGGTGTAGGGGACTGTCGGTGATACCTAGAGTGAACAGGTGTTTGTTAAAGTAACCGTGATGACTGCTGTTACCTTCCGGAGCTGGAGTCTCCTAAGCTCAGGAGTTTTCTGGAGAAGCTAGGGTTGGTCGTCGGTAGTGCTTGTCTAGCCTGTCTACACAGATCTCCAGCTCTGTCCAATCTTGACGTAGTAACAATTAGTCAGATTGGCCATAAGGTTGAAAGATTAATTGTTACTAGCGACGTTTTTAGACTAATCTAGTGTTTTTCTATATCGATGGTTTGCTATAATCTCAAGTGACACTATGTACTGTTTGTTATAATTATATTATAATTTGTAGAACTTTTTCATTTATGTATTGCTCCTCCAAGGGATATTTCTCTTTCAGTTGTTTTACCAACAGTGGTTTTCTTTATCTATAATTAATTGTATCTTGTACTAGGGGCCATCCAAAGATTACTCACACGTTAAGGGGGAGGGAGGGGCTCAACGAAGTGTGACAAGGGATGGGGGGAGTCATAAAAAAAATATATAATTTATCTTGTTCATTAATTAAATTGGGAACAGGGCAGGATGATGATGATAATTCATTAAATTCTGGGCGAATGCCAAATATGTGACGTCACACCTGCCTTAGTAGTATGGCGACATATCTCGCGCGCGACGCGAGTTTTAAAAGCATTTGTTCCGTTCTAACGCTAAGCTTATGAAAGAGACAGCTGAGCTGTTTTCTCTCGTTTGGCGCGACAAACAGCTTTGTCTACGCCTCATGCTACCCGTGCAGGGAGGGGGTAGTGCCACAAATATGACAAGGACGGGGGGGAGTCAAAAATCATGAAATTCGTGGGACGTAATTTATGAATGGCTCCAAAGAGGAGATAGGCCAAGGGATTGGTTTTAATGTATCTCTGTATCTCTGCGACCTAAGGATATCTACAGGTGTACCATAAAGTGTTGCTATACTTTATGGGACTACTATATTCTTCTATTCATAGAACTAAACAGACTTCCTCTTCAAGAGCGTTATTCTATAATTTTTTTGCACGATGTTTATATCGTATTATTGTAAACATAATCATTCTGATAGTAAAATATTAATTGTATTTATTTAAAAGTGGGGGACAGTGACATATACTTTGTTGCGATGTCCACCAGTGGGGGACAACGGGAGAATTTTGGTAGCGTCCCCTGTAGGGGACAGCGCAACTTTTTTTCCCGTTGTCCACTGGACAAAAAGTGAGGGACAACGGGAATAGACGTTAATATCACCGTAGATGGCGCAGTCAGGTTATTTCATAAAGAAACGCGTAATTTCACGAAATAGCCAAAAAACCAGCACCCTAATTTTATAATGCTACTTTACTATTTGCATTCGTAAAATTTCGCGTATCTTCACGCGTTTTAAGGTGAATTTGTTTAGTAAATGTCTAACAGTTAATGTTCTCATGTTATTATATTATTATTATACAGGGTGACTTTAAATTAGTTCTTGATACGAAAGGCTATGCATGTGCTCATGATAATAAACAACTTTCCCTAAGGAAACCATAGTTAAATAGCAAAAAATATTTTGGACTCTTCATACTAATTTGGTCGGTCAGTTGCTCGATTTGTATGGAGACTTCAAAATTTTTTTTGCGATTTGACTATGGGATCCTTGTTAGTTATCATGAGCACATGCATAGCCTTTGGTGTCAAGAACTAATTTAAAGTCACCCTATACAGGGTGTTAAAAAAAGTGCGTTTTAAAATTTAAAGGGTTACTTAGAATCAAGTATAGAACCCAGGAAAAATATTGAAAAAATCCGCTCTTCAAATTTTTTTTTCAGATTCTCATACTAAATCTGAATATTGAATCAAGAATTTGCATGAAAAACCGAAAAAAAATAATTGAAGAGCGGATTTTTTCAATATTTTTCCTGGATTCTATACTTGATTCTGAGTAACCCCTTTAAATTTTAAACGCACTTTTTTAACACCCTGTATATTGCTATCTTGTAGAGTTTCTTCTCATGTTATTATATTATTATTATTATATGTTGCTATCTTATAGTTTCAGTTGAGTGTCACAAACTATTGGAAGAATTCCGATTCAGTGTTCTCGGACTAGTTGAGATTTGGATAAAAAAGTGATTCTTAGGCTAGCAGTTTTCTTGAAATATAAATATTAATATTTCAAACAACAATGTAATCTACTTACCATTAATTTTTGCATGTAAAGCCAGCGCCTCATTAAATGTTACCCCCATATTAGCGCAATTATCTTGAAATTCAATGATTTTCGGTACGATTGAATGCTTAGTGCCGATTAGAGATGGGTCTTTGTCCGGCCATTTTTGAGTAAATACCCAATAAACGTCCATTTACACCCAATAAATGCAATCTATGGCGTAAATTGGATTGGAATATGGGGCATTTACTCAAAACGCCCAAAAATTCCCGGGCAAAAACCCGTCTCTAGTGCCGATTAATTATTAATGAAATGACCGAAAATACGATCATAAGTTTTGTCAATAATAATGACTGTATTTTATTGTAGCTAATACACAAGATAAAAAAACTGACTAAAAGTAGACTGATGTGTATTTATAAATATGCTATTTTGGTTAATGCATAGACGGATTTATGTATTATAGTTTGGTAGTTGTGAAGTGTATTGTATGATGAAGCAACGAGGAGGAAATTAATTATACACGAACTAAAAATACTCTCAATAATAAACAGCTTTCAAGAGATGTAAAAAAAGACGCACTATGCGGTCATGTGTGAGAGTGAAAAGGATAGAATTTAACGAAAAAAAATTTGAAATAGATAAAAACTTTAAGGAGCGTCACACACTAGAGCGATACTGTGCTATAAAATCCGCCACACATGGATGGGGTGGGGTGACCGTGAAGTTATAAGCCTCATGCTAGAATATCCGTCCATGAGATTGGCGGATTTTATAGCACAGTATCGCTCTAGTGTGTGACGCCCTTAATGAAAATAATGAGGGCTTGTATAGTATTTTTAATTCCAGCTATTATTAGTTTGAGATTTTGGTGTGTTGTTAATTTTCAGAAAAGTAAAACGAAGGTATTTTTGTCGATATTTACCATCGTTAAAAATTCAGTCATAAAGCACATCGCTTTAAAAATAACTAGGCGACAAAAAAAATATACATTTGGCATACGTTTGCAACTTGTTTCGGTTCGCTCTTCGTTGCTTTTGCATTGTTAGTGGTAATTTCCACCGTATTTAATTTATATTAAAGTTTTAGCACCAAGATGAAATGAATTTTATTTACAATACTTACATTAAAAAAAAATTAAGACCCCCGACGTTTGAATATATGAATTTATGGGCTTATGGCCATTTGAATAGTTTGTAACAATGTGATTCTGAGCTGTTTATTGAAAATGAGTTCCGTAGTTTAAGAGTTATTTACAACGTTTTTATTGCCGAAATGAAACGAGTACTAGTGAAGGAGTACATTTATTTATTTATTTATAAGTATATACAAACACAAACGTAAATACACGTTCTCTGTAAATAGTATACCTGTGCCTTTATAAAAAATGGGCATGATTGATAATATCAGGCTATAAGTCAATTGCGTTTATTTTTTTCAGTACCGAATACTGTATCTTCTGTGATCTCACAAAAAAACAAGCTTCCCGAGTGCAAACACCTACATATTTTTAAAATATGTATCTGCCAAGGCTCAAACTGGTATATATCAATACACTAATATGAACAACTTTCCCCATGGTTCATACACCTAGTCATTTCACAAAAAAAAGAACTTACTAATCGATACGACGGACCACAGTTGCCAAAGATGGAGTCCTTTTTTTTTCGAATTGACTTTTTCTTGGAGTGTTGTTGTAAGGATTCAGTTTCAGTCCCTGGTAGATATTTGAGGAGCACATTTTCTTGTGAAAACACACACACAACACGAAACCACTTAAAACAATTCTAATTAAAACAGTTAAGTCACAAAATACATAGATACAGAAGGTCCGCTCAATACGCTCACTAAAATCCTAAGCATATACATGCTTATAGACGTATACGGTCGTTGTAGGCAAGGTCACGATACTGTGCGATCGTGACTTTGCCTCGAACGACCGTACCTATATTTCTATTAGCATGCATATTCTTACGATTTTAGTGGTTTGTATTGAGCGGACCTTCTGTGTCTATTTTGTGATCCCAGCAATACTGCCCTCATACGGAAACACTTCCCGAAACGTTGAGTGTATACGTACAAGTTCCGCGTGGTAGAAACTTTGTACTAGGTAGAAAAAAAGACGATGTAAAAGTATGTGCAAAACATCTACTTAAATAAAAAAAAACATTTTGATTTTAATGGATACGAAAGAAGGCCGCAAGGAATGTGCAGTTTCCGTTTACTTTGCGGCGTTCTGTCTTATGTGGTCAGAAAAATTCATCAGTCCGTTTATAAGTTATAAAGTCTTCATATTCCGACCCTATATTACTATGGAAAAAGTCTGAAGAATAATCTGTTTTAAGTTTCTTTACTAAACATACATATCGTCCCTCGCACGGCTAACTCTCCCATCTCATAACCTTGATTATTATTATTTTTTATTATTTATTAAAATAACAATAAGATACAAAACCATGCCTAATACAATACCGGTGCAGCAAAAACCCATAAGAGTTTGTCCGTACACCATCATTCGTCATCATTACGCAGTAAGCAATTTAACAAGAAAAGAAAAAGTATAAGTATGCATTTCGTGCCTTATTCTATTTTACAATGTACCCATCTCATAACCTTGATTATTTGAGTTTGACTTTATCTAATTGAAATAGGGTCGTTTTTAAAAACTTACGAAAAATGAGATAGGAGAGTTAGTCGTGCGAGGAACGATATGTTCACGGCTATTTTGAACTTAAAAAATAATAATAACAAAGATCTATTAAAAACCTAACATTGAAATACAATAAATTATGAGCAGATTTGAGGTGCCTAAATGCATTAATATTAGGAAATTCGTATTAAATTGATTATTTATTGTGATATAGGTAAGTCAATTCGATTATTTATCTATCAGTTCAAAAATATTATCCCGACCCATCCTGCACTGTATTTGCGAGAGAAACAACTAATACAGATCACAAAGTTACCAGAGAATGTGTGACATCCGCAAAATACTTTGGGAGGAAAGTGGAAGATATGTATTACAAAATATACAAATTAAGAGCCAAGCTCCCATTTTTCTCACACATAGGATTTTTTCCATCACTCATCTCTGCTATTCTTATGGACTCTTGGCTTGGCCATCAAGCCATTTCACTGGGACGGTATTCATTTCCTAAGAATATTCAGAGGCTATGACATAAATTGGCTACCGACTTTCTCCACCGAGAACAATCTAGCTCTTAAGATAAAGAGAGAGAACATAAGTAAAATGATGAGAGGCGATATTATGGCGCTCACCAGATACATACGGTCACAACCTAGTAGACTCATATTTTTAATACAGTCAACTGCCCATCAGTCACAATCATAATGACAAAAACTTTGTATTACCTCTAAGTGGCAACACGGACAAAAAAAGGTAATAAATATGCTAACTTTGGATCTTTCTTCATAAAAACGCATGGCTTTTAGTACATCTCTTGCTCGAGTTCACCATGACCGATTCGAAAAGAAACAAAACTCTGAAATAATCAATAATTCTTTGAAAAACCTTTTAATATTTCAATCGACATTCGTCTAAGGTGGCGTACGGGATCTTTTACGCTTATCATCTGAATTCGACCTATGACGGGGTTTCCCAGAGTTACTACTAGAATCCTTCGAGGTCCGTTTTGAAGTAGAAGCCATTTTCTTATCTGTATTTTTGTTTTGTTCTTGCGGTTTGTCTGTTGGGTTGTCAACTTGAGGTGTTCCTGTTATGTTGCCAACTTGAGGTGTCCCTGTTATGTTGCCAACTTGAGGTGTCTCTGCTAAGTTGCCGTCTTGTGCAGGGCTCTTTGGATCGGGCGGAGGGTCGTCAGTGGGTTTGGCGGGCTGCAGTGACACGGCGACGGTGGCTTCAAGCCCGGGCGGGGCCTGCGGCAGAGGATTACTTCGCGAATTATTATAACTTAGTAACCTAACAAAAAAACTGAAAACAAAAACTTGATGGGTGATGATGATGAAACAAAAGATTTACAATCGCGTTCGTTATGCAATGGTTTAACTTTAACGGGCTTTACTGAGGTTCGATTCCCGGTGTACATAGTTCATAATAATGGCCTTTTTAGCGTGTCTGTCAAACACACAAACATCAATTTTATCTGCATTATGATATTGAAATATTGAACATGGCGGGTACTATATTGGGCAATGGTGGCCCGTTTTCGCTCGGCATCATCGGCATATTAAGATCTTTCCAATAGTGGTAACAAATAACATAGATACCGCATAAAAGTACAAAGCTCATCTACAGTAACGACCAAGAGGCGGACCCGCGCGGATATCGCGATATATAGGGTCCTCCTATAAAGAGGTCGTGGCTCAGTGCGGCTTGCGTGGTCTCGTCGATCACGATTGTCACAACCTGGATGGATTGGCTGTTAGTGGCATTTATTTCGACCGTTTCCGTACTTCGCAAGGGACGTTAAGCCGTTGGTGCCGGCGGCTTGAAAACTTTGACACTGGGGTTGGCCACTAGCCCCACAACCTCCACCAATCCGGACTGGGCCCTGGTGTGTGGAGTATGGCATAAACTTCCCGAGTTATGGGAACAGACCCGTGCCCCTGCAGTGGGGACGATATAGATTGTTAATGATAGGGTCCTATACCTAAAAAATTACCAGTGGCCTCTACTCATGAATCTGAACAGCAAGATGATGATGACTTACATTAGTCACCACCTGCACCTCAGCAGTGACGGCGGTGGCGCCCTGGTGCTCGTGATGCTCGCAGTCGTGCGCATGCGCGCGTTTCTTCTTACGCTTCTCCACGTGCCCGAAGCAGTTCTCCACCTCGTCTTCAGACGAGGAAGAACTGGACTCGTCGAACTTGTGCGGCTTCTCGTATATGCAGCAACCTGGAGGAAATTGCTAATATTACAGTCTTAAAAACTATACAGAATTTTGTTTCGTCGACAACACTTTAGTTAAGAGGATTAGTATACATGATCAAAAAATCAAAATGCTTTTTATTTAAGTAGATGTTTGCACATACTTTTAAATCGTCGGTTTTTTTTCTACCCAGTACAAAGTTCCTACCACGCGGAACTTGTACACTCAACGTTCCGGGAAGTGTTTGCGAAGCGAGAAGAAACGTCGAGCCCAAAAGAAATGAAACTAATAGACAAAAATCTTGCTCAAATATTTTTTATTATGGCAGAGGAGGCAAACGAGCAGACGGATCACCTGATGGTAAGCGATTACCGCCGCCCTTAGACACCCGCAACACCAGAGGAGTCACAAGTGCGTAGCCGGCCTTTGATATGGTACGCTCTTATGCTTTATGCACGAAGTTGACCAATAATTGACCAATTTTTATGAAAAGTAAAAAATATTTTTGGAGGTAACATGTTACTCGTAGCATGGATGACCAAGTTCAATAGCTTCTAAATCTACAATCTGCGCAAAGTTGTTGGAAAAAAGCAACGTTTTTAGCTTGTTTTTTTTTTTTTTTTTTACCCTCAATTGGTAAGCCCTTGGCATCATCTCACCTGATAGTAAGTGACGATGATGCCGAAGATGGAAGCGGGCTTACCAAGATTCCCCAACGCAATGGGGAACTGGCTATCTTATCTTCATGCCGGAACACATCAATGCTGTTAACATTGATGTTTGGCGGCAAGACTTAGATAAGATGGTGGTAGCTAGCCAGGCGGGCTCAGAAAATGCCCTACCACCAACCAAACCGAGTCCACAAAGTTGGACCCCGCCGGGAATCGAACCTCATGATGTGAAGCGAGCGGCAAGCCACTACGCTACGGAGGCGGTTTTTAAGCTATAGTCCTACAACTTTCACACTCACATTTCGACTTCTTCTTGTTCATGTGTTCATTGTCGACCGTATCTTCGGTCCATATGACCTTGGGCTTCCTGTCTGTCTTCTCATCAGGCACCGCTGTTGGAGTCGTGGGTCTCAGTCGCACCACAGTCGTGCGTTCCGCCGCGGCCGCCTCCTGTTGCGTATTTTTTTTTTAAACATCCTTATAAGTAAGTAGGTGCAGTGATCTAAAACCGTAGACAGATAAAGATAGGTTGTACCAAAGAAGTTTTATATCGTCGCTCCGTTCCTCTATAGAACGCTAATACGTCAGTTTCAATATGAAACCGCGTGGACCAAGTTGAGGGGAAAATCTGAGGTGCGGGAGGGGGAAGCTTCATAACTGTTCAAATTTTTGAATCTAAGAATGTCATACGTTTGAATTACGACCAATCACCGCAAGATGTCAACTGTCTAAGGACTTAAATCGTCGAATAGCAATAGAGTATTTGAAAATGACAAAACTCAAAATACGACTGAAATATCTAGTGATGGAGGTAATAGAAAGGATCACAAATATCGAAAATTCTTACGATAATTTTTAAAATGAGGATAACAAAATAAATTAAGCATATTCTTCCTTGTTAAATCTTAATACCTAAACAATACTAATACAAATTCACAAATATAATACAGTAAAAATACATATTAAAACAAAAAATATATATTTTAAAAATAAAAATCAAACCGAATCATAGTTTCCAAAACATATCTATAGCCAAGCTGGGCAGAGATGTTAGGAGAAAATTTTCCAGCTGTCGTGTCTGCTCATAGTCTTATTCTCGTTTCATTTTTATTGGGTTCCTTTGGAAACTGAAAATAATTAGAAGAAAAAATAAGTCAAATACATTTCATGTCTGCTTTGGATAAAACTATGTAAATATACAGTCGGATATTTTTTGTTGCTAAACTTTTTGCTATATCTATCGAAAAGTCGATGAAGTGTTAAATCACTACCATATGTTTAGCAACGAAGTTATTTAAATAAAAATTAGTCAATAAATAGTTTACTTCTGGTATGAAACCCCGCACATTTGATTTATTGAGATGTCCAGTGCGGTTTCGCATCAGACAACGATGCAACTTGGCATTTTTACGATAAATTTACACACATTTTGTCCGATGTTACCTCGACCATTGACAGAAATAGACTGAAAAACGAAAATTGAACAAAAATGGCATTTCAATTTAACTTGGCCATCTGCCCACCTTGCGGCGAGCGGCCGATGCCCTGTATTGCTAGTCTATAGGGGGGGAACGGGTGCATGTCTGTGGGTTGTACCTACATATTATCTTAAAATTGGTAGACTCCTGTCCTCTAAAGCTAAACTACATGTCACAGTCTGTCAAAAAAGTCTTGAAAGCGGATTTTATTGGAACTACATTTATTTACGACGGAAATCTTAAAATTCTGGATCCTCATTGGTTGAATGTGCTTGAATGTTGCCGTGACGAAACGAACAGCGCCCTCATTTATTTTCAAGACTTTCTTGACAGACAGTCCCTGTATTTCAGAGGACGTCATTCCTCCTAAAGCATGACACATTAAAAATAATACAACCAAATTATTCACAATCACGGGTTACAAATGAACAAATACAATATGCTTAGATATTTACATATGTATTAAGATCGTGTGGCTGCGTGGTCGCGTCGATCACGCAGGCTAACTGACTACAGACACGGTCACAACCTGGATGGGTTTGAGTGTTACTGGCATGTCTTTAATTGATTTAGGGGGGTTTGGACCATTGCAATTGCCACGCTTGTCCAGTGCGGGTTGGAGGGCTGCCATTGCCTTGTTCGTGCACCACGTCCAGCACGGGTAGCATGAGGCGTAGACAAAGCTATTTGTCGCGTCAAACGCGAGAAAACAGCTCAGCTGTCTCTTTCATTAGCTTAGCGTTAGAACGGAACAAATGCTTTTAAAACTCGCGTCGCGCGCGAGATACGTCGTCATGCTACCGGTGCAGGTGAGGTTGGCTTGGGTCGATGAGATGGATTTTCGGGCACTTTACATGATAATTATAATAAGTTATAATAATTTTGCAGTAAACATTTTTTCATATTATTATATAATTAAATAAAAAGTACCACACATAGTTATGATTACGATTTCTTTATTACACAATGATACAATTACATGAAATTATCTTATTGTCCCATTTTATTAGTACTCAATTCATATCTCAACTCTCTTCAACGGCAGAGACATGTACACTTTTTTAACTGATTTGATAAGATAATAGAAACACTAAGTAAAAACAATGTTATCGTACAACTTTGTTATCAAGTAAACCATTTATTTTCTTCTCGTGGTATCCAAGGAAATTGGAAAGTATGTCTTTAGTATCTTGCCCAAGAGTAGGAGGCGCAGTTCTTGCATAGTTTCCGCCTGAACTATATACTGTTGGTGGTCCAACAACTTTAATGGTCCCTGCATCAGCATGCTGCAATTCTTTAACTAATCTAATAGCTTTCACGTGCTCATCTTCAAATACATCTTTCATAGTGTTAACTGGACCATTAGGAAAACTGGCATTTTTGAAAACCTTCGCCCATTCCTTCTTAGTCTTAGTTTTCAAGATTTCCCCAATAATCTTTACTATTTCTTTACGATTTTTCACTCTTGCTGAGTTGTCTGCAAATCTTTCATCAGTTATCAATTCCTCTTTGCCAATCAGTTTACAGAAATCTTCAAACTGAGCGTTAGAACCTGTTCCTATGACTATTTCCCCATCTTTTGTTTTAAAAGCTTGGTAAGGCACTATATTGGCATGCGCTGTACCCCATCTTTTGCCTTCTATGCCACAATTCAGATAGGTGCTTGCAACATTGATCATACTCGATATCTGTGTGGAGAGGAGGTTGCAGTCAATCTTCTGTCCTTTTCCTGTCTTGTGGCGATGGTGTAGCGCCGTCATTATTGCTCCAAAGGCATGAAGGCCAGTCATAATGTCAGTGATTGCCACACCAGGCTTTGCTGGGTTGCCATTTTGTTCCCCGGTTACACTGAGCAGGCCACCAATAGCTGATGCCACAACATCATAACTGAAAAAGAAACAAGAATTGTCAAGGTTATAAATGAATGGCTGTAAGTAATTTTATGATTTAAATTTATTAATTGAGTACCAACAAGTCTTAGGATTGGGCAGAAATTGTGTTGCAGTTTTTTGTATACTTTCAAGGACACACATAGCGTTATGGCGCCACGACGGACTTACCATACCCCAGGGGGTGCAGAGGGATTCATGTGTTTGTCGCTACAAAGGCAAGTACCCAAGTACCGCACAGCAAAATGTGGTCCCTTGTTATTTTGAATTGCTACACCATTTTGGCTATATGTTTAGTAATTCGTTTTTTTATCTAAAAAAAATACAGTTCAAAACAAAACGAATATCAAAAATTTAGATTCCAACCTACCCAGGTCTATTAGCATAGGGTCCAACTGGCCCAAACCCTGTGATGGCACAGTATATCAGTTTAGGATTGACTTTACTCAGTGCCTCATAACCTACTCCAATTTTGTCCAACTTGCCTGGTAAGTAGTTCTCAACCATTACATCACATTTTCTTGCCAAGTCATATATCAATTGTTTTCCTGAAAGGGTTTTAAATAACAGTTAATAGATCCATTGATTTAAGCAATCCCTCTAAAGGAAAAGGCCGCTTTGTACATAAATAGAGTATACCTTACTGTTTTCCATTATTATTAATAATTTTTGTACAATAAAGAATTCACAAACATGCAAACAAACAAGTAATTGTTTGATAGAATTATTCTATACATTTTATATCGAGAATATTTAATACAGACTGTTACATACTGGTTATGTTTGGGTAAGGTAAGGTATGAGCGGAAACAGGGTACTATTTGAAAAAGGTTGAAAATATCTATTGTAGTTTTTATTTCAACCTTTTGGAACATAAAGTACACTAGGTGAAGTCTTAATATTAAATCAATATTGCCTTAGACGGAGACAGCACTTTATATTAGTTATTACATATAACGCTGTCCTTTGGAAATATTGGGTATATTCCCATGGTTACATTGCTAAGAAGAGCAAACAGATAAAGTGATTTCAGGCATACGGAAACTACACATTGCTATCAATGTAAAAACTTTTGGAACTTAATATAGGTATACATAGATTTGTTTATTTTTGTTAATATCTTTATCTGAATAAAGGCTTATATTATTATGCAGAAATATAAATTTGGGCTACTCTGACCACTTCGCGCTAGGCGAAGTGGCAGGAGCTACTCCAGCAGAAGCACAGTCGGCTGGAGGTCAGTGCGACGAGGAGAGAAAGCGTCGGACAATCCGGGCATTGTCGAGGAGGACTGCCTTTTGCATAGCTGCTATTATCGGTCTGCCTCGAAGTCCCAGCCGTCTAAGGTTACGATCCAGGTCAGCAGGGATCAAACCATTAACGGACAGGACTACAGGAATGATTTCAGTGGATTGCACTTGGCACACATCCGTAACCTCGTGTGCCAGGTTAAGGTACCACAACCTCTTGTCGGCATCAGCTTGCACGAGATAATCGTTGTGTGGAATTATTATTATTATTACATTTCCAAGGGGTGGTGCTATATGTAATATAGAGCGCTGTCTCTGTCTTGCAGGCATATTCCTAGGAATGGCACAACAGTAGTCAGTAATCTAGCAAACAATATAGGAGTATAGCAAACCTTCCGCGATATGGGAAATTACCTCCTCATTAGATGCTACTGTGACAGTGTTATATATATACATATATATAGGGTGTAACAGAAGTATGTGACAATACTTCAAGGTTGGCTTTTACCCATCAAACTGAACAACTTTTGTTCTACAACTTTGTTCAGTTTGATGGGTAAAATCCAACCTTGAAGTATTGTCACACACTTCTGTTACAATACTCTGCTGTGGCTTATTAAACAAACATGTGAGCAAAAACTTACCTTCCATAGTCTTGAAATCCACACAGACACTTTTCTTATTCCTGTTCACAGATAAAAAGTAGAAGGAATCCTTCGTCTCGTTCACGAACGGAGGCCCCCACTTCCTAGCTTCGTCGCCATCCAGACTTTCCACCTTAATCACATTGGCGCCGAGATCTCCCAACGTCATGGTACAGAATGGACCCGCAATAACCCTAGTCAGGTCCAGAACATTGATATCATCGAGTAACCCTGACAATTTCGTTGAATAGTCAAGCTTCAAGACACGAAAAGTCGGCCCTAGAGCGCGCGTGCAGATTTTTCTCGTGACGTCCATCCCGTAGATTTTACAAATGTCTGATAGAAGCAGGTTTCGTAGGTGTTATTTGTTACGTGTTTATCGCTAACAGCGAGTGGTAGTAATACAAATACAGATGATAACACGCTAAATATATAAATAATAAAGATAGCACGTACCTCTTCTTCAGTTGGCGGGATTGTGGTGGCGACTACGGTGCTGGTGCCGGCCATATCTTCAGGTCGGAGAGTACGCTCGCGTTCTCCCATAAATGTCACAAGATAAAATCTGCGTCACATGTGAAGCACAATAAAATAAAATATACTTTACGCCGTAAAAATATCGAGATCCTTCCTTCCAAATCGGGTAATATTTAGCTGTCACTGTCACACACATTTTTTTTTTTTTTTTTGTTTGGTTCTTTCCTGCTTTTGCAAGGAAAAGGCAAAGGCTTCTCTGGCCATACAGCCTATTCTTACGTAGTTTGCTCTTCTCTAAATATTTTTCTATTTCATTTGAGTTCTCATTTATCAATTTCTGTCGTCTTTAACTTTTTCTCTATTCTTCAACAAAATGATAGCACTTTTGATGAAGATTTCATGGACTTCTTGAGAGCACTCGAAACACAGTCTACACACTTTTATTTCATTATCCTACATATTAGACACTTAGATGGCACTTTATTGAACAATACACTATCAATATTATGCATTAAAAACCACGATATCTATTTTTTCGGATAATAAAACAAAAATGACAAACTCTTGCCGCGAGTTCCCGCCAAAAAGTCCTGTCACACACATTGAAAGTTTAGGTGACGTTTACGTTCCTAGGTTGCGTTCCAATACTAAGAAGTCGTTCCATAACCAAGTTAAGATTCACCTGACAAGAGTTTGTCCCTTTCACACTTCAAAAAAATATAATATGCTATCCTGCTGTCAGAGTGAAAATTACTCTAACGAAACTAATTTGGAACGCTTTCCAAAGATTTCACTCGGGGTGATGCGAATTTTACCCTAAATCGTTCCAAAACCGAGCCGAGTGAAACCGAAGGTAACCGAATGATCGCCTGACAGTTCTCCGTCGGGATTTTGGAACGCCTTCGTGAATGCGATTTTCACTCTGACAAGTGCGATTTTTAACGCTGTTTGATTACCGTTAAAATTCGCCTGACAGTTTATTCGGCGGGAAGTTCGTAGTCAATGTCAAACAGACTAAGCATACAAACATTTTATTTTCGGAATTGTTTTGAAATACGATTGCTTGTATCTGCGAAGGTGTTAAAGCCATAAATAAGACAGAATACTACCCAAAAAAGCTAGAAACCTTTCTGAATTATTTTCGATGACGTTTGTTACCCTGTCACTCTGGAATCACTCGCAAGCGTTCCAAAATCATATTTTTTTCTCTTTCTCAAAATAGCTACGTCTCTTTCATTTCTCCGAGTTAAATTCTACCTCACCCTACCTTGGTTTTGGAACGACTTCCTACATAGGGCCGGGTTCTTTTCTTTCCTCAGACCAAAGAAACTAGAGGACATGAAATATTTGTCTATATGAACAATCAGTTATATAAATATGTGCCATTTCGATAGCGAATTCTTAATTATACTTTTATTTCTTTCTAACTTATGTAATTCTTCTCAGTAAAAAAAGGACAACAATATTTTTGTCCTTTACAAAATGGCAACTTTGTTTTCGTGACGTCAGCAAAATACCTCTTTGCGGCCGATTCGCCATTTTCATTTCTTGGTGTCACTGGTACATAAGCTGTCAAAATGCCTTCGCTCGCGAGTGTTTTAATTGAAAATTGTTAAATATGGTTAAACAAAGCATCCGAAAATAATAAACTTAGTGAAACAACACAGTAATTAAGATGCCTAATTGTAGTGTTACAGGCTGTGGCATCAAAATGAGCCGAAATCGGCCGAACATTACACTGCACCGGTACGTATTGTTATCTTGTTGAAATATACCTTATTTTCACAAAGTAAATTACGTATTTGTTTTAATGAAGAAGATAAGCGATATAAATAACCGAAAGTAGCTTTTCAATATAATTTCAGTCTGTCTTTTAACTTTATTTTATTAAAATATTTTTCGGCTCTAACGTGGCTAGTGTTGTTCTTCGGGGCTCTTTTAGACATCGATGTTTATGTAGGATGATGATGAATTTTAGAAAAAGTTACTTACATATAATTTTTTTAGGCTTCCCCGAAGTGAATATAAAAAGAAAAAGTGCTGGCAGCAATTGGCATAGAAAACATCAACAAAAGCCATCAAAATCTGTTCGCTTCATTTCCATGAATCATGTTTACCGCACATTGGACAAAACAACATTGCATGATGAAGCTGTACCATCAAGATTTTTAATGGTAAGTATACCTATACTTCATTCCAATCATAAAAAAGCAAAAGGTAAACAAACGAAGTATGCAGATGACATTGACATGTGTCAGTTCCATAGTAAGTTTGTTTACGTTTTGCTTTTTTTGATTGGAATGAACCATACCCACGTTCGTACTTAACGATTAAGAGTGTTGTCAGTGGTGAATTTTATTCACAAATTTACAGTCAGTCATATAATCCCTCAGTAATTTCTGTTTACATTTTTTTTATGGCACCAAATGATTAAGAGTGTTGTCAGTGGTGAATTTTATTCACAAATTTACAGTCAGTTATATAATCCCTCAGTAATTTCTGTTTACATTTTTTTTATGGCAGAGGTGGCAAACGAGCAGATGGATCACCTGATGGTAAACGATTACCGTCGCCCATAGACACCCCTACATGAGGCTACATCTCTACGCAGCGCCAAGGAGTCAAGCCGATCTGAAATATCCTGGCAGCCGACGATTCGAGTTGCTCTTCGTTGTTCTGTTTACATAATATGGGAAAAAAGTGGATAAGCGCGATACATATACATAGCGCGACTTCATAAGGTTGATCAATTTCGTCAACCACGGCATTCTTCCTAAATATAATGTTGAATTCTGATTACAGAAAAATCTGAAAGGCATTAAGCATGATGTTTTAAGAGGAAAACATTGTATTATTGTACGTCCTGGAATAGCTAAAGGATTCGTACCCAGTGGCACCAAGGAAAGCAGTGACAGCAGCTCAGATTCTGAAGATGACAATGTTGATGCCATGTCAGGTGTAAATCATCAAGTTATTTATTTCGACCAGAATGTTTATGTGAATAAAACTAAATAAATTTTCTTTTAATGTCCTAGGCTTGTTTATTTTCCCATTTGTTATAGGGATGCAGAAAACAAACTATTGAATACAATGATGAAAAGTAATTTCATTTTATATTAAAAACCTGCAAGTATTAAATTCATTTAGATTGTAGTATTAAATGTTGCAATGTAAGCGATAGTGGCGCCATTATCATCATCAGCCGAAAGAAGTCAACTGCTGGACAAAGGCCTCCCCCAAGGATTTCCACACCGACCGGTCCTGTGCTGCTCGCATCCAACAGCGCTATCATTATTTTTTTTTCAACTCTTTACGGCCAAGCTGTAAATTAAAATACAGTTCCGAATATTTGTCTTTATTTTGAATACCTGCACCTATAGCGCTGCAAGACACGAGCCATCTACACTCGTTTGACATCTTCTGTCTCCTACTTTTTGCCTTTTATTGTTTAAGTGTAAAAGACACAGTAGATAGTAATCATATTGGAGATTACAGACCATTTACGTACTAATTAACTGATAAAACCAATATAATTAATTTCTTGTTTCATTTCGTTAATCTGTTATTCCCATCTCTAGTTTAGGAGGATATGTCAATTTTGACCATAACCGTCAAATAATAATAAAATAATCGAAAGTTCGCCATCAGTTGCGATTTATGTACGAGTAGAGTACAAAAAAAAATAGACGCTCATTCTCTGCATGCCGGTGATATCGATATAATCATATCTCATATAATGGGTATGCACTAGGCCGAACGGCCATTTTCGTTTCTAAGCAAGTTTAGGTATGCACGCTTTTTCTGTAGGTATGCCATGTCCATTATCTCCTACGTCATTGTTTCTTTCACACTACTACGGCTTATTTGAGCGTAGGCGTAGCGTGAATATTAAAATGATATATTTTTAAGAAATATTTTAACTCCATCAATCAATCCCCAAAAGCCATGAACACGCATGCACTTATGTATCTGCAACTGTCGCGAACAGCTTCTTATTACCCTTGCTCATCCAATAATACATTGGGTTGCTGTTGCGATACATTTGTAAATATTGAATTCTGGGCTCACCAATATCCAGTTGATCATCTGCTTCAACTCTAACGTCTTCCTTCTCCTTCTCAGCTTTCACAACCAGGATTCATATATGATGTCATTCTTCTCTTCTGTGAAATTAAATAATGCCGGGCAGACACTGTGGTATACAGTGTCTGCCGGCTAGTAGGGTTTAGAGTCGCTTCAGCGAACCTCAACCCTGACTCTTGACATAAACTCTATAGGAAAGAGATTATCAGATAGAGTAATCCACCTTTTTTGAGGTAGTTATTTAAGTCTAGATGGAATAGGAATTTTCATTACTTGATTTCTTACTAGCATCTTGTTGGTATTGTCTTCTGCGCATTAACCGATCGTACAGATCGACTATCCCTTGCTCTGGGAGTTATTTATTATATATTTCAGGTTAACCTTCCTATTCCCGATCTACGGGCTACCATACTATAATTATCTCCACTAGATGACTCCGGTCAACGGTGTCCCTATAATAGTTCCAGATAACTGGTGATCCTGATCTGCAGGCTAACGTCTAAGCATCCCCATGAAGTAACCATACAAGATAAATTATGTTACTTAAAATGCATATACTTACAAAGAGTCAGATATGCAAAGGTTGGAATAATTCTGTAACATCATAAGTAAGACATGAAGGTTCAGGTTTAGTGAGAAGTTATGGGAGTTGGACATACTATGAATTTAACCGTTTACATAAATCATATGAAGGTAACTACTTACATAGAGATGACATTGAAATGGTAACTATAGCAAGAAAATAATATTGGGACAACTTACGGTATAGGATTAAATTACTTAAACACTTTACACAGTAAAATATTACTTTAGAGAAAAAATGGATGCTACCAATTTGAATTCAGAACACTCACCCGTAAAACGTCATGTCCGGTGTTGCTATTTACGTTTCGCGACCTTGTGTCGCGACAGCAACTACAATACAAACACCAGGATCAAAGAAAAAGTATTTTGTATGAAAATAATGTAATAAAGTAATTAAAATCAATACTCTTCTGACTTGTAGTAACTAGTAGTCTGATTTTTCAGTCTTTTAATCAGGTAGTCATACAAACCATAGGTAGAGGCGCCACTATGTTGAGTTAAATGAAAAACGTGTTCTCTTGTGTGTGTATGAAAACTATACCTACTTTGATTATTGTGAAAATAATAAATATGCATCAGTAAAACAAAGTAGTGTAGTGTATTTCTAGGTTGAAAATTAACTACCTAAAGGAGACGTTTCACGGGACTATGGAGCTTGGACCTGGTCTGTGTACTAAACATCATAAATAAGTCATTAGAAACATAGTCTTTTCTAATTGTACATTTCCTTCGATTTACCTTCGTTGCGAGGTTCATCTAGTTTCTCAGATTTAACAATCGCAACACATAAATCACCCAATATGGCGAAGCGAGCGCAATTTTGAGTATTTTACGTTCAGAAACTAGATTTTGTACATACCATTGAAATTAATAATTTTGTTGCCCGACAAGTAACTCGAAAACCAGCTGTTATGCTTGTAAAAGAGGCAAGGCATATCCATAGATTTTAAAAATCCTACACCAATGTCAGAAGTCAGAACAGAAGCGTGTTCAGTCAACTTCAGTCAGTCAGAGTCAGAGAAAGCATCTGAGGAATATGTGGACATAGCCGTAATTTCTGAACGTGACCTACTATTGCAAGCTTCAGTGTTACCATTTATATTGTAAAAACTGCTGACAAAACATTATGCTTGAACCACGCAACCCTGCTTCTATTATTTTTTTCATTATTTTTCCTAGAAAGCCTATATTTTTCTTATTTTTCGTACTAAAAAACAAAAAACATAAACATATGTCTATGTCTACTACGTACATGTCCAGGCACAGAATGAAACGTGTCCTTAACAGTTAACATTAACACAGATAATTTTACAATATTTGGAGTTACAAAAAGGAATAACTTATTGAAGCATGCTTTATTTTGATAAAATATAATTTACCTTACATGTTTTTGTTACTAAAATTGAAAAACTACCTATTCAAAAAAAATTTCAAACACAAAAACGCTACTTCTGTTTAGTTAATAGCAGTGTGGCGTCTTCTACGATTTCATTTATGGGATAGGTCAAAGAGAATATAATCACGGATAGGTAAGCTTTGCGTGGCAACCCCACTTTAGAGTTCATATCGATAGACTGGAAAGACTGCAACGTAAATTTGTTAAATCTCTTAACTTTCGTTCTGGTCTGGAATATACTAATTATGAAACTTCGTTAAAAATACACAAAATCCCAACACTTGAATCTCGTCGCGATTGCCTTGATGCTGCTATCCTGTATAAAATATTAAATAACTATTTAGATGCGTCCCCCTTGTTAAATAAAATTTCATTTCTAGTCCCTCGCAGACAACAACGGTCCTGTCGAAAAAAAATCTTTTCTATGTTTCTACCAGTAAAAATTGTTATGCCAATAACTCTTTCAATCGAAGAGCCTGCAAGCTTTATAATGAGGAATTAAATGATAGACTTATTTAATTGTAGCCTTACACGTTTCAAAAAGGACGCTCTCGCAGTGCTTTTTGATTCTTCTACGATCTCAATAAATTGTTGCTATGATAGGGTATTTTATAGAAGAAATGCTGTTTATTGAACAATATTTTACAATTAATCACTAATTAATAGTAAATACCCTATTGTATTGTATTTTGTAATTATTTTCAATTGTATTTTGTATAACATTTTTGTATTTCGTATTAAACACTAAGAGAACTATAGGTCTACCTTTAATAAGAAATATGTAATAACATAAGCAAGTGACTGTTTGTTCTTTAATAAAATAAAATAAATAATAAATAAAATAAAGCAACTATTACAAGTGTGCACGAAGAATGCGGCGCTCTGTTACGCGGTGAAAAATAGTCATACGGCGCGTTTGGTACATTTCAAATTCGGAACTCGAGAATTCTCGAGCTCCGGTAATTTTTTTCTCGACTCGAATGGAGTCAAATTTCTCGAGTTTTCTCGAGTTCAAGAAAGCTCGAACAGAAACCCTAAACCGGCTTCACATCTATAGGCAGGACTACATTACCTATAAGAGAAAATCTTTTTTCAAAACCGAAAAAAATAATAACAAAAAAATACATTTGCTTAATTGACATAAGTCAAATTTTGTTTGTTTATCAAAATAGTAAACTTGTAACTTGTTCTTTTTTAGTAGTAGTAGTCTACACAATATTTTTAATTTGATATTTTCGAGATAATTCACAACCGTGAAGTAAACTTTATTTTTATATAATTTAATTTTAATATTTTAATGGCAAATAGTGTTTACGATAAATAGCGATGTCTCACGCATCTCGCGTTTCTAGTGGGGGAGGGGTCAGTAGGCTGGCCAGCAGCTGTCCCAAGGACTTTGAGTTTGAGTTTTTTGTTTACCAGAACGAGGTAAATTAAATAACATATCTATCATAACTTAGTTACATACTGATAAAACACGCATTTGCTGCAGCATATAGCACAGACAGACGTAGGCGAATTAAAGGAACTGATATAGTACACAAAAAACGCTAAACTGAAGTGTAAACTGGATATAGATTGCCGTTGGGGCATTAAAGTTCTAGAGTGATGAACACGCACCTGAAGACGTAACGTAGGCAGGCCTCCCTACAGCAATCGAACCTGTTTACAGATAAGGAAAAACGCGTTCAACTCGGTTCATCCTTTTATTACGCTACGACTTCACATACAAACACACACGTAGGGTTCAAACTTATAAAACACGTATTTTCCTGATATACTTATGGATATAGTGGTGACATTCGCGGGGAGTCGCGGCAGCGCAATCGTTGGGGGAGTCCAGCAGTGGATGTCGCTGATGTGGCTAGCTACCACCGTCTTATCTAAGTCTTGCCGCCAAACATCAATGTTAACAGCATTGATGTGTTCCGGCATGAAGATAAGATAGCCAGTTCTCCATTGCGTTGGGGAATCTTGGTAAGCCCGCTTCCATCTTCGGCATCATTATCACTTACTATCAGGTGAGATGTTGCCAAGGGCTTACCAATTGAGTGTAAAAAAATAAATAAAAAAAAAACATCTTTTCCCATGGAACTTATGGCAATTAGAGCAAATCTTTGATTCTAAAAACCTGACATAACTTGTACATCATTTTCAGGTGAACTACAATGTATGGTGGAATGCGAAAGGGTTGCTGCTGTGGGTTCGCGGCCTGGGCGATAACTCTGTCTGGAATTGCTTCATCGGCTGTATAGCCCTCGTCGGTTTAATTCAGGTCATGATAATTTTACAACAATAAGCACTTACATCATTTTGTTGGTGGCGCTTCTGGATACTGATCTAATATTCGTGGATTCCTATTCAGAGCAAACATTGCTGTCATAAGCAGACTTGTTTGCTAAGCGTCTGGGTGTATTATACAAATATGATATATATATTTTTTACCTTCTATTGGTAAGTCCTTGGCATCATCTCACCTGGTAGTAAGTGATGATGATGACGAAGATGGAAGCGGGCTTAGCAAGATTTCCCAACGCAATGGGGAACTGGCTATCTTATCTTCATGCCGGAATACGTCAATACTGTTAATATTGTTGTTTGGCGGCAAGACTTAGATAAGATGGTGGTAGCTAGCCAGGCGAGCTCAGAAAATGCCCTACCATTAACCAAACCGAATCCTTCAAAGTTGGACCCCGCCGGGAATCGAACCCGCGACCTCCTGATGCGAAGCGAGCGGACTAGACACTAGGTTACGGAAGCGGTTAGATTTGTATAGTGTGTTTGTATTTAAACGTATATAATATGTTGGTATGTCACAAAATTCCGATACTTGGACGGACAGCCTAGTGACGGCGAAGGTGACGGTTACGGTGACAGTGACGGCGACGGCGAAGGTGACGGTGAAGGTGACGGCGACGGCGACGGTAAAAGCGAAGGTGATGGTGACGGTGACGGTGATGGGGATGGCGACGGCGACCATCACGGCGACGGGGATGGCGCAGGTGAAAGTGAAGGTGATGATAACGGCGACGGCGAAGGTGACGGTGACGGCGACTGTGATGGCGACGGTGACTGTGATTGCGACGGTGACAGCGAAGGAGACGTGAAGGTGACGACGATGGTGACGATGACGGTAAAGGTGGTGATGATGATGGTATCTCTCCTTTCCAGGTGGCCGCCGAACTTATCATCCACGACAGTCTGTGCTTAGCAATCGACGTCGTTTATAACATCATTTATCTCGGCCATGTACTTTTCATGTTCTTCGAACGGGTCCGCCAGGCTATGTACGAGAACACAGATTTTACCAGTTGTATGAAATGTTAGTGCTTAGTTCTATTTCTTTCGTCCATAGATATAATAGTTTGAATTAGAATAAGTTAAAATAGTTATCGTTAATCGGAAAAACAGGACAAAAGCGAGGTGACTCGTGCTCCGAGGGTTTCGTACAAACAAACTATGAAATCATCGAACATTGCTCTAACAAAAGGATAAGTCGGATTAAAGGACAAACTTAACTTTGCAGTCAAAATTATTTTCGCCGTTATCGATATAATAGTGCTATGCTAAATTTAAAATTTTTAACGGATCTTGCTCTTCATTTTTGATTTGTGTCGGTTTGTTTGTTTGTTCAAGCGCACTGTTTCAGCGATGTTTTTTTTGTTAAATGTTACGTTACTTCGAAAACCTTACTTCGGTGGCTTATACTATCGATATTTGTTTGTTCTATATAATATTTCTTCAAATAATGTTCAAATACTATGCAACCAATAATTTAAGCATTATTTAGCAACCTTAGTAGCAAGGCCATACATAATACTACGGGTAAAAAGTCCTAGACAGAAACACAGAAGGTCCGCTCAATACAAACCACTAAAATCGTAAGCATATACATGCTTACGAGTATAGAAATATATGGTCGTTCGAGGCAAGGACACGATCGCACAATATCGTGACCTTGCGTACAACGACCGTATACGTCTATAAGCATGTATATGCTTAGGATTTTAGTGAGCGTATTGAGCGGACCTTCTGTATCTCTGAATTTTGTGCTAGGAGGTAAGACCTACTTCATAGTACCATTTGCCTACCTAAGTGATTACAAGCTGATGCGGGTATCAATCCATACGTAAAATCAAAGATGTAAAAATGTTAAGCGTAGTTACAGGGAATAATGTACCTATTCACATCGCGTGAGAGTTGCTTCAACGCTGAACCATATCAAATCTGTGGCTGAACGCACAATGTTTGCTGTCCTTGTTTGCCCCTAGTGATCACGCGCCGATGTACTTGCGCGCGTATACAGCTTCGTTAAAGGTTTGAATTGAAGTGAGACAAGCCTGGTTAAAGTTCACTATATACCTATAGGTATTTAATTACGTATTGCTTAGTTTTATATTTTGTTTGTAAATGTTAATATCAAGGTATATTACAGATGGGTTTGTCGCCGATATTATATCGTATATACACTACATAACATTGATCCTGCCGGCTCCATCACGTCGTCCTGTAAAGTTAGTGTGCTACTACATTCGTCTTCATACACCATTTGAATATCTTTGTAAGTAAAACCACAGATTAGATAATAGTGATTCCATATTTACCATAGATTCTTATCGCGTGGAACAGTAAGCTGGATTCCTGGTGTTGTACTTAGCATTACTTGCGGTCACGTCTAGCGCATTAAGATTTACAACTTTGGACATGTGCAACGTGAGGTTCATACAAATCTTGTATTCAGATGTACAGGTTTCTTTACGATGTTTTTGCTTCTCCGCGAAAACAATCGGTATGATAAGTTACGTAAAGGAAAACTCATTATTTTGGTTAGGAGTTGAACCGAAGTGAGAGTAATAAATTCTGTAATATTACAGTACAGCTCCAGAGGATCCACATAAGGCCTTCAGTTCTGATTATAACTATTAAATAAATAAATAATAAAATTATTTATTAAGATTAACAGATAAGTTTACAACAACACTGTTGGGAACTCTAGAACCCTTTTATTACATTTTGGTGTTATTTATTTGCCCTATAACACTAGTGAATAAAGTAAGGTCATCGGTCCATCGATTGGGAGGTCTGCCCGTGCTACGTTTGACATTTTGCAGTCTGTTTCTGTTTTGTTTTTTGGATAGTAATAAATTGTTAGCTAATGTGGTCTTAATTATATTTTTCAGGGGCTCTAACCAGCTCCAATTTGAATGGAAGCGTTTTGGGCACTGCTTTTAAGTATTTTTACATCTCGCTAGTAATGAGAGTTTCTTTTGCCTTTCTGTGGGTAAAGGGTCAACAGGTTAGTTCAACACGAATATTCTGAACTAGTTATAAGAGAAGCCTAAAATACCCGATTACTTAGACGCCTCCCCCTTGCCCCTATCATCATGTATGGAAGGTCAGTCGGTTGTGACGTGTGCGCACCTCCATAGTCCAGAATCTATACATAGCGTTGGACATGATGAGAGTTCCGAAAATCTCACGGTGAAAAAAGTCTTTAGACTAAGTAATTGACTAAAATAAAGCAGCCATGGCTTAGTGCGGCAAAAAAAAAAAACCTGGATGGTTGACTGTTAGTGACATATACAGAATGATTCAAAACATTTTTTTTTATTAAGACCTATCAAAATAACAAAACATGCTCAGCAAAACTTTATGGTTTTCGAGTTTTACTAGATTTTGTATGGGCAATTTAGTGTTTGGGGTCCAAATAAAAACAAATACAAATACAAATAGTTTGTTCAAAAAATAAGAGTGGGGTACATTTTTACAATACAATGACAAACTATGCAAAAAACTAGCTTTGTTTTTTTGTATTGTACAAGATAAACACATACAAAAAAAACAAAGCTAGTTTTTTGCATAGTCGTTCCTTAAGACCATAGAAGTATACCCTGAGTATTCCCAACTCCTAGGGTGCCGGCATCCCCCGCCCCCTCTAAAGTTCCCGATCTTCAGTATTTTTGATTTTACTCAAAACAACTGTCAAAGAGACAATTCATTCTTATTTAATTACCTATCACCCAGTTCTAGTTTCGTACAAAAAGGAGTTTTAGTTTTTGAGATATGCTTATCTATACAGGGTGTCCCAAAAACCAACGATAATCCTTGAAATGCTCATGGGCCAGGTCCTGACTAGCCAGAAAATGTATATTTCACTTTAGTAAGAGTGTAGTATCGTACTAATCGCAGAAGTTTGGTATTTAACGGGGGCGGTAAAGTTTGGTATTTAATTTGGTATTTATGTGCGCTCAGAATGATTTTATTTTATTTATTTTTTATCTCAGGTAGCAAGTCACGGAGGCCTTGTAGCACACACTTGACCTCCTTTCTATTCTTTACCAATCTAATTAATTTAATTTTAAAAACCTGTTTTTTTTTTAAATCAGCACTTTACATCAGAAATAGAATTCATATCTAAAAGTTTTCTCATGAATTTCACTTTCTCAATGAAAAGGTACAAATATTGTACATTTCTAAAATGGAAATAGAACAAGGATCTTTTGTAGCGTGTGAGACAAAACCATTAAGTACATTTTTTTACGTCGCCGATGTTTAACACTTTATTAACGGATTTATTAAAGATTTTTCTTCAATCGGTGATGTATTTCTGATGGCATATTTCTGTGCCTCCTGTGAGAAAACGCTTAAGTTGATTTCGCTAACTGTACAGGAGAGCCGATTAAAGATTGAGAAATATCTTTAAGATTTTTCAATGTTTTTTTAACAAATTATCTGGAAGTGTTAGACTTTTTAGAGTAATATAGTTAAGCTCTTTTCAATGGAATTATTAGTTTTTTGATATCTTTATTAATTACGAGATATTAGACTTAAGCTGTTTTGCAAAAAAGAATAATATCAAAAAGAAATAATAAAAAGATCTTAAGTCAATTTAAGATATTTTGAACATTATATTTCTGCAGTTTTTGTTTGTGAAAAAACACAAAAGTCACTTTTAAATGTTGTTATAATTCTGTTTCTTGTGCTGAAATCCAAAACTGCTTGAACAAAGTTATTTACACCATCACAGTATAACTCAATTTTGAAACAAATTTAATAATAAACACTTAAAAAAATAGATAAGTTATTTTTCACGAAGCTTTTTAATGAGCTAGAATTGGTGATAAGTATCGTAATTCACGTAAAGTAATCATAATCATAGCGTATTTATAACGTAGCTGACTCTGAGATCGTGAAACTATCTCTCATTCTTCCCAGCCGAGATCTATGGAAATAATTAATGCTAAACGAGGTCAACAGAAGTCTTAGGTTTTAAGCCAACGCGATTCCATACGATTCGTAACACACGAGTGTAGGAGGTGCAAGCTAAGAATAGTAACCACGCATGGTCCACCTCCACCTATCCGGACTTGGCCCCCGTGTATGGAGTATGGCCTAACCTTGCCGATGTATGGGAAGAGACCCGTGCCCCTGCAGTGGGGACGTAATGGGTTGTTAACGAATGGTCCACAGGAGGAGGCTCTACCTGAGCAGCGTTTTGCATATGATATTCAACCGTTCACACACATCGAGCCCGGCTACTTCACGCCCCTCACAGTAATAACTGATCGACGTCACGAGGAGCGATGAGTTCTTCTGTTAACCTGTATGTCAACTCGCAACATACATTTAAAAATACTGACTTAAATATCGGGCGCTAATAAAGTAACACCTTATATAATTGCAGTGCGCTGGGCCTATATTCTCCTAAAGAACTATCTTACGCTTATCGGTCGGGTGCGCTAGTGATTTACTCCGTTCATTTGCTCCTTTGGACATTCTTTTTTATGGTGCATCGAATTTCTCCTGCAATTGGCCCTAACCAAGTAATGATTTTCTGACTGCCAGTACCTCTGCTTTTTCAATTTCCTCTAGCTCATCTGCAATTTTGTTCCTCTTGATGCTGCCAACATAAGGTAATCGTGTTGTGTCTTAGTGTAGTGTAGTAAGCATTAATTCAAGCATAAGTTTTGAATCAATTGCATGCCTTACAGCCGTATATATGATTGTTTACACAAAAGGGTTTATTGTAGTCAGCTTGTTATCTGATACACCGTTGCAAGTGCACCCAGACTGTATGACTGATTCATCTCGCTTTCCTACTTACCTACCACAGCACCGGCAAAACAAATTAAAACCTGCCTGTGTAGAACCGTCTGAGAATCAGATGATGTCAATTGATTTGAGAGCTTTGGTAGTCCTATAGTTTAACTGGTTCCCACGTGCTATATGAATTATACATAGTCTGTTGAAACTGTATGGCTCGCGCAATCATTCTATGCGATCGTTACACCGCCTGCATAGCCGTGTTTTGAGACATACTGATGTTTGAGACATAAAATGTCCTAATCAGTGATCAGTCAAGCCTCAATTAGACCATTTTATAGTGAAAGAAAGAAAATATATTTATTCACTGATTAAATTCAAAAAAGTAGAAAATAAACGGCACGGCAAGTCACTTCTTGGAGGGCATGGCCATTGGCCACTACTGTTCTTATAATGAGTACATCAAAGAGATACCTCATAACCATTGATAGGTATGTATGGTTGTACCATTATGCAAGTAGTGTGGTGGCCACATCGGATGACCGCGCGAGTCAAAATTGGGATGACGCTTAAGCCTTTAAGAGGTCATTGGAAGGCATGACCAGTCTTCTTTTCGAGTCGTTTTTTTATAGGTAACCAGCCCAGTAGGTAGGCACGCGTCCAGCATTATCTGTGGACCTCCAAGGATCTTCATTACTGCAGGTGTCTGCAAGCCAGTAAATGACCATTGTTTGTGGGTTGCCTCCACAAGAGCATTCTCCTTCTTCACAAAAACCCCATCGACACAAGTTCTTTTTATATCGGCCAACCTGTGTCTGCAGGCAACTTAGAGACCTCTAAATTGACCACGGCAAGACACTTCCTGGAGCGAGGGCATGGTCGGTACTGTGCTGACAATGAGTATATCAAAGAGATACCTCATAACCATTGATTGCCAGACTATTCAATCACTGTCCGTTACACTTAGCACGGCCATCATGGTCTTCTTGTAATCGAGTAAAATATCTCAACCTCAAAAAATAAATGTACGAGTATAATACTATCGGTCGAAAACACTTCTAGAATCCGCTTCAACTTCACACAATTCTCTGGTTTTATGAGTAAGCCTAGTATAATACTAGGCTTAACAAATTTAATTAGCTAACAACCCATATTGCAGGGGTACAGATCTCTCCCCATAATTGGGGAAGGTTAGGTCGTATTGCACACACGGGCGCTAAGTGCGGATTTGTGAAGGTTGTGTTGTTAGTGGCCAACCTCAGTGTCAGAAGTTTTCAAGCTAACTATAAGGCCTCCAACATGGATTAACGACTGCCATCTAGTAAAAGCATCCGGCACCAACAGCTTAACGTGTCTTGCGAAGCACGAAAATGGTCGAGATAAATTTAAATAAGTTTATATTCCGTGGTAAATAATTTAAATTGACTTAAAAATATATTTTGTCCTAATGTTTGGTGATAACACACATAACTCCTTTAATAAAAAGATTGCTCTTTCCGTGCAATAAAGCGTAACTTTAATTAAATATGATGTATTTTGTAATAAAATGTCTTAGCTTCACATACGGCATTATTATCTTCTAACACAACTTGTGCTTATAAACTTAACTCTACATAAGATATTTTTCACGAAACCAAACGCTTTAATGACAAAAGGCAAAACTTTACATGCAAGGGTTTTCACTCATTCCTTTTGTGCAAAAGCACCTTACTCGATAGAAAATAATGTGCCTGTTATTTTCCTGTTACTAAGTCAAGTTGAGATAGTTCACACGTTTACATTTTTGAACTTAAGATACTTCACACAGTTTTATCTCGGGAACTAAAGCACTTAGCGCTATGTTTCTTAGAGCAAAAGAAAGAGAATTTTTCATAGACAACAAATCAGTAATAAAATTAAAATCGACTTAACTCGAGTTACGCGTCTTCTCACAGGAGGCACAGATTTGATTTTGTTGTAGAATAAATAGTAGATTCGAGTAGAAACGCTAACCAACAATATTTTAGTGCAAATAAAATTACAAATGACGTGTTTATTTTACAACGAGACCGCAAGGTAATGATTTTCAACTTTTATTTTAAATCTGGTATAACTCGAAAACTATAAACTTTTTCTGTACATAATTATGTATCATTATTTTGATAGGTCTTGATTAAAGCCATAACCAGCCAAAATTTGTTGCTTTAGTTTAGGAACACCCTGTATATTTCAACTGTTTCCGTTCTTCCTAAGCCGCTACTGCCACTATATGGTAGCCGTTAAGACATGTCAGAGGCTTACGCAGCTTCTGACGCTGGGACTGGTCACTTGCCTTACGATCCCATCAATCCGGATTTAGCCCGTGGGTGTAGAGTATGACCAAACCTTCCCGAGCTATGGCAAGAGACTGCCGCAGCAGTAGGGATGTTATGGTCTGTTAACTCAAATGAAAGGAAGACACGACATGAAATCTATTAAACCGTTTACGTTACGTCTGCAGGATCACCCGAACATCGTTAGTAACCCTCAAAAATCTTCCTAACTTCTGATAAGCTACTTTAACACTTATAAATACTACCATCATCTTTACTAGGTCCGAAGGTTTATCAATTCTGTGGCAAACTTGTTGAAAGGCGTTGTACCGAATGCAATGAGACAAAATTATACAAGGAATTCTACTAAAGATAAAGAATTTGTGGCTAGACACTTACCAGGTTTGAGAAATATCTGGTCTACTGCCATTCCAAACGCCGTTGCGTTCGTGAATACAACAGTGAAATCAACCGCTCTAGTTATAAGCGACTTGGCGATGAATAGCACCTATCTGGAGACTACAACGACCAACTCCTCGTTAGCAAGTTCTATGACTACCAACAACACTTTATCGCAAGTGAAGCTAGTGAACGCCTATTCTCGTGCGATCGGAAAAGACCTGACTGTGAGGGGTGACACTGAAACTGGCAAATTCATCAGGGCATTTCACATCATCAATCCGATGTTTATGCCTCTAGGGTAAGGATAAATAGTTCATAATATGTGTTGAGTCACTTAAATGAAATCTTCTCAAGTAGTAGTATTCGTAGCAGCTAGTATCGATACCAGCTAGATCTGTACCGATACCTCGATCAGTGCTGACCGCATTAACTGAATATCTATGGATCCAAAAATAGGAGAAGAAGAAAGAAGAATACACATATACTTATATTTTCTGTTCACATTGAATTATTTTTGATAAGTCGTAATGAGGTCAAAGAAGGAAGCGAAGATAATAAAAAAAATATATTAAAACAAGTCGACAGTAGTAGTATCCATAGCAGCTAGTACCTACTGATACCAGCTAGATCTGTGCCGATACCTTGGTTAGTAAAATTACGTCTACCAAACATTTGATTTAACAAATAAAATGAAGTAAATATTGTATTTTCAACCGACTTCAAAAAAAGGAGGAGGTACTCAATTCGTCGGTTTTTTTTTTTTTTTTTATGTATGTTCACCGATTACTCGAAGACGCCTGAACCGATTTGGAAAATTCTTTTTTTGTTTAAAAGGGTTCACAGGTGGTCCCATATAAATTTTATCGAAATCGATTCAGCGGTTTTTGAGAAAATAAAAAAAACATAGCAAAATTGGAGTTGTTGCAATTGAAGTCGGTTGTTTTTAACGTATTCAGAG
Source organism: Coleophora deauratella (assembly GCA_958295455.1). Classification (NCBI taxonomy): domain Eukaryota; kingdom Metazoa; phylum Arthropoda; class Insecta; order Lepidoptera; family Coleophoridae; genus Coleophora; species Coleophora deauratella. The sequence goes on from OY282388.1 coordinate 1,614,271, forward strand.
TGGTCAATTATTGGTAAGACATAATGAGGTCAAAGAAGGAAGCTAAGATAATTCAAAAAAAGAAAATAATTAAAACAAGTCGACATACATTTGCATAAGTTCAGTTCAGCCAAAATAGAGATCCTCAAAAAACAGGTATCAATAATTACAAAAAAAATCCAATTTATTTCTCAGGCCAGTAGTCAATCCAATTAACGGTTATGAAAGAGTTGTTTGTTTTATCATAATAATAATTGGGAGCTTGTTGGTGTCGGGAGCAGCAGTGGCGTCGCTCGCTCTGATCATCAGCCTCTACATGAGACCTGCAGAGGTGTTCAGGGCACGGTTCAGGCTTATCATGGATGAAATGGTAAGTGTGTTTTTTTATCTATAATAGTAGTCGTACTATCAAAGGTCGAAGGTTGCGGGTAACAGCTGGATGCGAGCAGCGCAGGACTGTTCGGTGTGGTAATCCTTGGGGGAAGCTTTGTCCAGCAGTGGACGTCTTCACACGTCTCCACTTCACTTGATGATGATACATAAGATAAAAGCATTCTTATCAACGATTCCCAATGCATTGGGAAAGTAAGGAGAAATATTGTAGATAAAGGATTTTGTATAGGTAAGTTAGTAAGTAGAACACTGGTTGGTGTCTGATCCGAGAGTCGTGGGTTCGATCCCCAGACAGAGCAAACTTTTCTGTGATGAGCAGAAATGTTTGCTCTGAGTCTGCGTGTATAATATATATGTATGTATTTAAATGTATATGTGTATGTATATCAGTCTCTGGTTCCCAAGATACAGGATTACATACTAGGATTTAGTTTGGGCCCAGATGACCGTGTGTGATTCGGCCCGGATATTTATTATTATGTTTGTCAGAAAAAAGCTAGGTAGCTACCTGCAAAATGTTATTCCATTAAACAAGCTAGGTCCTATAATATTATTGTATAAGACTCCGCTCAGAAGAATCTATATAACGATTATTGATTTTTAAGCCAAAGAAATACAATATAAAAGTTCTTGTAGTTCGTTGTAGGTAAATTGTGGTTTACGATTTATGACATATTAAAAAAAAACTACTAACTAGATCTCGTTCAAACGAATTTTCGGTGGAAGTTTGTATGGTAATGTACATCATATATTTTTTTAAGTTTTATCATCCTCTTATTTTAGAAGTTAGAGGGGGGCGGGGGGGCGACACACATTTTATCACTTTGAAAGCGTCTCTCGCGCAATCTATTCAGTTTAGAAAAAAATGATATTAAAAACCTCAATATCATTTTTGAAGACCTATCCATAGATACCCCACACGTATGGGTTTGGTGAAAAAAAAAATAATGAGTTTCTGTTCTAAGTATGGGGAACCCCCAAAATTTATATATTTTTTTTATTTTTGTGTGAAAATCTTAATGCGGTTTACAGAATACATCTACTTACCAAGTTTCAACAGTATAGTTCTTATGGTTTCGGAATAAAGTAGCTGTGACATACGGACGGACAGACAGACAGACAGACAGACGGACAGACATGACGAATCTACAAGGGTTCCGTTTTTTGCCATTTGGCTACGGAACCCTAAAAATTGTTTGTTTAATTTGACAAACCAAAAAGTCAAAGAAAAACACGCTCCGCGTCAAATGGAAGATCAGCTAATTGGATTGCTAGCAAATATCACAAAGCCGTAATTTACTAAATGTAGAAATTGAATAGTAGATAGGAAAACTCACATTAACAGTATATTATGATTTATCCTAAGTTGGTCTTGAAAACATGAATTATTACGACATTATTATTATAAAGAATGGTTTTTTTACCGTTTTGAAGCCAACTATAGGCCTTTTGATGAAGCCACGTTTTGGGCTATGTTGTAGGTAGCCAATGCCATTGACATGAAAAGAAGAAGACCGTTTTGGTATACTAGTGTTACTATGTCTTCTTAGGTGTCTCGCCAGAAAACTTTGAGCTCCTTCTACAGTGCTCCGTTATGCGGCTGATGTCCAGGTCACAGTACTCCATTGTGTATTTTTTTGATATAGGCGAACACGCACGTGTCTGCGGAGATGCGTGAAAGAGTGCGGACCTTCTATAACATATACTGGCAAAAGCAGAAGGCTATAACCTTGACGCAGCTGCTGGCAGTCTTTCCGCCGACCCTATCTAGTGCTATTTATACTGACATCTATTTCGAAGCTCAGCAAAGGGTATGTATCTTCAAAACTCTAGTATAGAAACATTATTCACCGCTACTTGTTACGAACCTTTCAAAGCAAAGATTTTGTTCTTCTACATATTTCTTGGAATATAACTTGGAAATTTACATGTTATACCTAGTTGCAGAACACGTAAACTGGGGGTTCTACTTCTCGTACTGCGGAAATCACAAACACATTTTTGGATACTGAATACTTTAGCTATATCTATTTATTTATACCAGTTTTGTTAGCATATCTTTTTGTGTGTTTGGGATTTTTTCGGGGATAGGTCAGCATGAGGAGCAAAAGGCCATTTAACGGATCGTTCTCATATTATGTTGTAATACATGTATGAAATGTTATCAATTACCTCAACCAAGTGAAATCTCTAAATGATGGATATGCTCCTTCTGATTATCTTTGGAACTCATACAGTTTTAAAGCAAACAATGATAAAATAAATAATTATGACCAAAATGAAAGATATATAAAAAAACATAATTTTAATGTTTTTTCCAGAGTCAAATCCTTTGTGACTTATCTTACCCATTCTTATGGGAACTTGCAAAGAATATGGTGACCATACATTACATACCTGGAGACGCCATTATTAAACGAAAGTCTGACAAAGCTTCAATAATTTATATCGCATATGGGGATGTTGAGGTATGATTTATAAGCTGCATTGAAATATCAGACATATGTATAGTATATTATTTTATCAACCAAATATTTTGCTTTTGCTAAATCATTTAACTCAAACATTACCTTGTATACTTCTGCTACCAAAATGTTGGTTGCATTTAGTTCCCCTTTCCTGCATCAAAAGGTGACTAGACATTACGTATATTGCAATGATCGATACACAGTAGAACTCTGATCTGAGATTCTTCTCTGTACGCTGCTTCTTATTCCTGAATATTGAGTATGTTGTCTCTTCCCGAAATATTAAGTAAGTATACCAGTTCCAAGTGGTAGATGTGTTTTTTATTTAAGTAGATGTTTTGCACATACTTTTAAATCGTCTTTTTCTCTACCTAGTAAAAAGTTCCTAAATGGCGGAACTTGTACACTCAACGTTTCGGGAAGTGTTTCCGAAGCGAGAAGAAACGTCGAGCCCAAAAGAACATCGCTTCAACACATTTTTTTAAATAATACTTAATTACTAATACAATATACAGGGTGTCCAAAAAGTGAAGGATAATCCTTCACCTGCGGATTGGTCGAATCATTTCCTACTACATACCAAAAAAATGTTCTAGTAAAAGTCCCACCATTTTTATGATATCGGTATTTTTAGTTTTTTTTTTTCAAAAAAATTGAGTTTAATGCATGCCATTCCTACAAATTAAGACATTTTTAAGTCCTGTTTTTTTTCAAATACTAGTGGATACATAATTCATCAAACACAATGATGAATTATTTATTAAAGTGCTGGCAAATCCTGTAAAAAAAATAAGTTTTGCAAATTTTTTACAAAAAATTTTTCGAATAGTTAACTTCGATAGCCTGTGGTGTAAAAAAATACTAAGCTGATCATGCCAACAACTTTAAAAAAATGCTTAGTTATTGACAATTCCAAAATGGTATAATTGTTTGACATTACATTAAAAACATTTTTTTTATGATAATTCTAATGCACCAAGGTCGAATTTTTGGAGTTTTGCTATACTAAAATTCTATCGACATAAAGTAACTAAGCAAGACTTTGGTTAGTTTGTTCATTTGAATAACGACCTGACACGCTACGCCAGGATACAATGGATAAAAATAAAAGACAGTATGGAATATTTATTATAAAAAAAAAATGTAATAATAAATATTCAAAATTCCCGCCATTAGCCGTTATGCATGCTCTACATCTTTTTACAAAGGACCTATTTAGGCAGCGGGCGTATCCTTCTCTTGTTTGTTCTGCAGCTCTGTCTATTTCTTCTCGCAGCTTCGTGATATTTGAAGTCTCCGTTGCATAGACTAAATCTTTTAAGCAGCCCGAAGACTCGTCGCGTCATAGTATTTTATGAAAAAACTCATTATCTTCGTTCATTTATTCTGCAGAACTCTGATCTTCATGGGTAGTCGTTAGGTTCCAAGGTTTGAACCCGCTGCACTTGAAATGGCCAGCAAGGTCGCCAGACCTTAATCCCCTGGATTTCTTTTATTGGAGCTGCTTATAAGATTTAAATTCCAGCCATTAGCCCTTATGAATGCTCTACATCTTTTTACAAAGGACCTATTTAGGCGGCGGGCGTATCCTTCTCTTGAAATTTGTACTGCAGCTCTGTCTATTTCTTCTCGCAGCTGCGTGATATTTGAAGTCTCCGTTGCATAGACTAAATCTTTTAAGCAGCCCGAAGACTCGTCGCGTCATAGAATTTTATGAAAAAACTCATTATCTTCGTTCATTTATTCTGCAGAACTCTGATCTTTATGGGTAGTCGTTCGGTTCTAAGGTTTTGAACCCGCTGCACTTGAAATGGTCCATACTGTCTTTTATTTTTATCCATACTGTCTTTTATTTTTATCCACTGTATTCTGGCATAACGTGTTAGTTCGTTATTCAAATGAACAAAACAACCAAAGTCTTACTTAGTTACTTTATGTCGATAGAAATTTAGTATTGCTAAACTCCAAAAATTCGACCTTAGTGCATTAGAATTATCATAAAAAAAATGTTTTTAATGTAATGTCAAACAATTATACCATTTTAGAATTGCCAATAACAAAGCAATTTCTTAAAGTTGTTGGCATGATCAGCTTAGTAATTTTTTTTTACACCACAGGCTATCGAAGTTAACTATTCAAAAAAGTTTTTGTAAAAAATTTGCAAAACTTATTTTTTTACAGGATTTGCCAGCACTTTAAGAAATAATTCACCGTTGTGTTTGATGAATTATGTATCCACGAGTATTTAAAAAAAAACAAGACTTAAAAATGTCTTAATTTGTATTTTATTATAGAATCGTACACATTGCCCCACAAACTACCTTTTAACTTTGCTCAGTCTCGAATAGGCAATATCAGTGTTATTTATATTCTTTAGGTTTAAATTATGCCTGTCACTGTTTTTACGAAACAAATGCAGATTCTTTCGGACGTACATAATGTTCTCATATATGAATTGACAAGCAACCGTTAAAATATTAATTTCCATAAACGTAGACCTCAATGACTCGCGGGATCGCATCTTATAGATTGCGCGGATTGCCCTTTTTTGTAAAACGAAAATAGTTTCGATATCAGCTGCATGTCCTCAAAGTAAAATTCTGTAAGACATAATACTATGGAAATAACTAAAATACACTAGCAGTGCAGTTTCTAAATCTGTTAATTGCCTAATTTTTTTGAAAGCGTAAGCAGATGAACTAATCTTTCCCGCTAAAGTTTCTATATATGGACCCCGTTGCAATGTAACATCTAAAGTTATAACGAGGAACACAGTAGTATTAACAAATTCCAATTCATTACTATCTATGATTACACTAGCGTCAATATTTCTGACGTTTGGTAATGAAAATTTTATACATTTGGTTTTTTTAGCATTTAAAAGTAGATTGTTTACAGTAAACCAGTTGAGTATCTATGAAAGAGTGTTGTTTACTTCGTCAGTTTTATTTATTTATCTATCAAGTTTAAAAATAAGAGAAGTATCATCTGCAAACAACACTATATTAGCGAAATTTTGAACCATAAACGGCAAATCATTAATTTACGCAAGAAAAAGGAAAGGACCTAATATTGATCCCTGGGGCACCCCCATTATCACTTTAGAGCCGGAAGAATTGATGCCATTTATTTGAACTTTTTGTGTTCTGTTGCTAAGGTATGAGTTAATAAAAAGACTGAGAGACGCCGTAATGCCTTAATTTCATAAGTAGTGTTTGATGTTCAACACAATCAAATGCTTTAGATAAATCACAAAATACTCCTATTGCATTCTGTGATTTCTCAAAAGCATCATAGATATTACGAATAAGTGCTACTCCTGCATCAGTTGTACACCGACCTTTTGTGAAACCAAATTGTTGGTTAAGCAGGAGAACGTTATAACATCTAAAGTTATAACGAGGAACACAGTAGTATTAACAAATTCCAATTCATTACTATCTATGATTACACTAGCGTCAATATTTCTGACGTTTGGTAATGAAAATTTTATACATTTGGTTTTTTTAGCATTTAAAAGTAGATTGTTTACAGTAAACCAGTTGAGTATCTATGAAAGAGTGTTGTTTACTTCGTCAGTTTTATTTATTTATCTATCAAGTTTAAAAATAAGAGAAGTATCATCTGCAAACAACACTATATTAGCGAAATTTTGAACCATAAACGGCAAATCATTAATTTACGCAAGAAAAAGGAAAGGACCTAATATTGATCCCTGGGGCACCCCCATTATCACTTTAGAGCCGGAAGAATTGATGCCATTTATTTGAACTTTTTGTGTTCTGTTGCTAAGGTATGAGTTAATAAAAAGACTGAGAGACGCCGTAATGCCTTAATTTCATAAGTAGTGTTTGATGTTCAACACAATCAAATGCTTTAGATAAATCACAAAATACTCCTATTGCATTCTGTGATTTCTCAAAAGCATCATAGATATTACGAATAAGTGCTACTCTTGCATCAGTTGTACACCGACCTTTTGTGAAACCAAATTGTTGGTTAAGCAGGAGATTATTATCATTAAAATGTTGTGTTATTTGATTTAGCAATACTTTTTCAAAAGTTTTAATAAGAAAGGGTAATACAGAAGCTGGTCTGTAGTTTCCCGGGTCAGTTTTGTTGCCAGACTTATAAAGGGGTATGACCTTACTGAATTTCATGAGGTCTGGAAAAACGCCGTTATCAATGCTAATATTAAAAAGACAAGTTAAATTTGGAGCTAAAGTATCAATAACATTTCCGATTCAATTTACTGAAAGTCACCAAAGGTCCTCGGTATTTTTCACTTTAAGAGATTTAAAGGTTTTGACTATAGTATCTGGTCCAATTTCTTTAAAAGAGAATTTTTGATCACAAGTTCTGACATTTTATTCTAGCAATATTTTGGTATTTCTAGGTGATGAGTTCAGGGCTTCAGTAGTCTTAAGTGGGATATTTATAAAATAAGTTTCGAATTCTTTGGCTACTTCAACATTTGTTTTTATTTTACCGTGATCTGTTTGCAAAACAAATTGTTTATCGCGAGGCTTAACTTTCCCAGTTTCTTTGTGACTAACTAATTAGGTACTAACAACCTGTCATTTACATAACAGCGTTTCTTTATCTACATTATTTAATATTATTTTGTTTTATCTATAGTTGAAATCATTTTATTTTAAATTGCAACGTATCTGTGCGAGAAAAGTCAGTCAGTCAGTTGGCTCAGGTTTTTTCTGAACATACAATAAAGACTACTTACTTTAACTTTAAAATGAAATGAAATTATTTATTGTGTGTAGAATTCAGGTAACAGTTGTTGTTTATATCTGTCTAACTTAACGTAATTTATCCTTGTCAGATGCTAACGGCAGAGGATGATGACACGCCAATCCTGCGCATGACGCGCGGCACCATGATCAGTCCGTGCGGCGGTTGCGCACCCATGGCGTGCGGGAAAGCTCTGGTGGAGATCCGCGCGGCTACTTACTGCACAGCCCATGTTCTCACGGCCGCGAATCTGTGGCGTGTGGCTCTGAAACATGGGAAGACCAACGGGCAGGCCTTCATCATATTATCTGCCTTTGATGTGAGCGCCTTCTAACCACTTCCGTAGCCTAGTGGCTTGTCCGTTCGCTTCACATCAAGAGGTCGCGGGTTCGATTCCCGGCGGGATTCAACTTTGTAGGACTCGGTTTGGTTGGTGATAGGGCATTTTCTGAGTCCACCTAGCTAGCTACCACCATATTATCGAAGTTTTGCCGCCAAACATCAATGTTAACAGCATTGATGTATTCCGGCATGAAGACAAGATAGCCAATTCCCCATTGCGTTGGGGAATCCTGGTAAGCCCGCTTCCATCTTCGGCACCATCATCACTTACCACCAGGTGAGAGAATGCTAAGGGCTTACCAATTGACTATAATTGACCACGCTGAATACGTTAAAAACAACCGACTTCATTCGCAACAACTCCAATTTTGCTGTTTGTGTTGATTTTCTCAAAAACCACTAAATCGATTTTGATAAAATTTATATGGGACCATTTGTGAAGTATACCCTTTTAAACAAAAAAAGAACTTTCCGCGTCTTCGAGTAATCGGTGAAAATACATAAAAAAAAGATTCCGACGAATTGAGAACCTCCTTCTTTTTTTGAAGTCGGTTAAAAACGGGTAAAAATGAGATTCCTATCCTGTAATATTACATTAATGAACGAAGCCAAAAACCATTTCTTTAAAGGAGCACTTCGAACGAGTGAAGAGGCATTATAAAGGGAGGTTTTCGCCAAATGTTAAGTAAGTAATTTTCTTTTATCTTCATTAGAAATCATAATCAATAGTTTGTCTGTCTGTCCGTCTGTCTCTTCATGCTTTGCACAAAAACGGTTTAACCTTTATTGAAACTTGGTACGGTAGTATTTACCTAATACGACTGTAAGGTGGTCTTAAAGCAGCTGTCGGGGTTCAGACTTTTAAGATCTTTCCATATCATCCAGGGATACATGATGCTGTTTCCTTTACTTACTCCAAATATATGATTCTTCTAGGTTTAAGAGCAGTATTCTTCAGTTCAAGCAAAATTTGAAAGCCCTGAAAGAGGCAAAAGATGAAAATGGGAAAATATTGATGACGCGGTCTGATTACTTTCTCGAAATAGCTGGAACTTATATTATGAGGAATGTAAGTAGATGGTTTTTATGTTTTAGTAAGTTTTTCCAGAACAAAAAACATTGAGAAAACAAAGAAGAAGTTAGGAAAACCATATTTTTTGCGAAATGAGAGTAGGTTCTTTCGGGAAAGTTGATTAGGTTAGAAGTAAAAGCCATGGTAAATTTTTTCAGAAGTATTTTAGAAGGATCCCACATTAGACTTGCCCGTGTCATGTTAACATGACAGTTGTGTTCTAGCTACAGGAATATAGTATCATTATCCTTAAACATACGAAACGAAAAGTTTTTGCTCAAACGGCACATTTATTTAACCACCTGGTACGTTCGTGGATTAGCACCGAATGGCGCAGCGCCATCTCCGTTGTACGTCCCGGATAGTATTCTATCCACGAGACAGCGGTTGCAAAAAACTCTACCTATTCCGCGTAAGTAATAAGGTTGTCTATAAAATAGTTTACCAATTAATTACTAGATGGTGTTTAATTTGCTCGTAATAAACTTGCTTGGCTGCCCAGAAAGCGGACGCTACCACGGTGGACGAAGCGGACGAGATCTGCCTGCGATCAACTTTTCCCTGCATCTTGCAGCCCAACTCCTCGCTTATCATCTTTTGGGACGTCCTCATGACTATGCTCATCGTGGTCGTTATAATAGTAAGTTTGTATTTAGATATAATTTTTATGGTATAGGATGACAAAACCTTGACGGACCACCTGCTGTGAAGTGCTTATCACCGCCTAAGGGCATTTGCAACACCATGCCGGCTTCTATCAATGCTTTGCCGAACCTTCAAAGACCTTTTCAATACCTTCTTGAAGAGTCCCACACTGTAGACATCAGGAAAAACCTCGGGAAGAAGATCGTTCCACAGCTTCGTTAGTAAATACGTTAAGAGTCCCTACAAGAAGTCGTCTCTCATCAATCATCATACAAAACAATCACACCGGAAAAAAGCACCGGAAGACTCGATCGCTTAGTAGGCGAGCCTCCCACTTAATAAACTGACCTGGTGATGACCTGGTGAAGGCTATACGAAGATGATGGATGTGTCTGATGCTGATGCTACGAGTATAGTTAACTTTAAAAAAGAAAAAAGCGCGTCCATTAAACGTTATCCGTGTAAGCAAAACGATAAATGAGTAGTAAGTTTACGATTAAGTACTTACTTTTAGAAAAGTGGTCATCGTTGTATAATTTTAGTGAGTATAAAATAGTTACGAAAAGGATACGAGTATGCAAACAAACTACATTCATGTATTTTTTTACAGATACATCCTTACTATATATTTTTTTCTGTACACAAACCGATCACTTTCAAGTTTTTTGACATTATTGCCTCTATGTTCTTTATTTTGGATATGACTGTGCATTTGTCTACTGGTGCAAACGTCGAAGAAGGTATGTCAAAAGATGCCACTTATTTTCTTCACTACCTAACTATTTTCGTACTAGATCAGGTAAGATTCCTTTTAATGTCGGGTAAAGTTATTTGTAATTACTAATCCTAGAAATATCAACTGATTGAACTGAGCTGTTCTGCGGAATCGTAGCCTTTTTTAAAAATTTTGTATCATACATACATTGAAATAACTACTATTTGTAATCTATAGCGAATAAGGAATTAAATCAGCGCAGTATACAAAAGGCCTTCATGCAAAGAAACTTTTAAATTATTTGTTCCCCAGTTTTTATAAGGTCAATGTGGGTAAGCCCGGCATACTATTCTAAAATTTCAGTGTGACTGGATTTATTAAAGTAAATATTAATTGTAGAGCAACTCGTGTGATCGAATATGATAGATAAATTACTTAGCTATCTGCAAAACACTATAAATCGATAAAGCTCCATAACCTTTTAATATATTACACGCATTTTTTTAAAACTTGGCGGGTAGACGGTCTTACCTGCAAGTCCCCAGGCAAGTCCGTCTAGTAGTGAATAAACGTCTTATAGTCATGAATCGTAAGCCTATACGTATGAGAACAGACTCAGACGGTATATCGCCAATGCCATTCAAATATGCACTTGACACATTTGTGAATAAGGCTTTCATTACAATGTTAAGATATTTTATATTTTTTTAAGGCAAGACCGGCATATGTTGAGTGACAGCGGTTCTAAACATGTTGGCAATAAAAAAAATATATTAAAACAACAATTAGAAAATCAAAAATCTTTATTATTAATTAGGTACTTACGATAGAGATCACTTTAATCAGTCTAATCAGTTTTCAGAATTAGTCTTTAGTATTTAAGTACTAATTCAAAATAAACGTTGATATTACTATTCAAAATTAAAATTCGCACAATAAAATATCCATCAAAACGTAACTTTAGCATTAAACTGTATGTCTCATCAAAATGCTTATAAAAATCATCGTGTTTCAAAAACGCGAAAAAGTGCCATAGTTATATAATATTTATTTTTAATATCCTTTCCATAACAATAGTAAAATAAACTTTTACTAGCTTATTCTAAAAATGGAAATCAAATAAATACCCGTATTCGCACATTAAAAAAACATATTCATTTCAATAATATAATAACATGCTTTCTCTTTAGTGTAAGTACTTATGTATACAAGGTTATTCTTTTTGACCTGATATCCCTTAGTCCACTTATTAGTGGCGGCAAATTGAACAACTTTTGTTCTACGACTTTTCAAAGGCACAAAAAATTTTGGACTCTTCATCCAAACTTGGCCGAACAGCTGACCATTTGTATGTAGAGCCCAAATTTTTTGTGTCTTTGAAAAGTCGTAGAACAAAAGTTGTTCAGTTTGACCCCATCAATAAGCGGACGAACGATATCAGGTCAAAAAAGAAGAACCTGTATAAGACTGTATAGGTAGCAAACTCTTATATCTATCTATCAGCCGAAAGACGTCCACTGCTGGACAAAGGCCTCCCCCAAGGATTTCCACACCGACCGGTCCTGTGCGGCTCGCATCCAGCGGCTTCCTGCAACCTTTTCCAGGTCGTCGGTCCACCGAGTCGGGGGCCTGCCCACACTGCGCCTTCCGGTGCGCGGTCGCCATTCGAGAACTTTACTGCCCCAACGGCCATCTGTTCTACGAGCTATGTGCCCTGCCCACTGCCACTTAAGTCTAGCGATTCTGAGAGCTATGTCGGTAACTTTAGTTCTCCTACGTATCTCCACATTTCTGATTCGATCACGTAGGGAAACACCAAGCATAGCACGCTCCATCGCCCTTTGGGTGACTTTGAGCCTTCTTATAAGGCCCATAGTAAGCGACCATGTCTCGGATCCATATGTCATCACTGGCAACACACACTGGTCAAAGACTTTAGTCTTGAGGGACTGCGGTATTTTGGACGTAAAGATATTGCGAAGCTTCCCGAACGCTGCCCAGCCGAGTTGGATTCGACGATTGATCTCTTTCTCGAAGTTGGACCTACCTAACTGGACTGTTTGTCCCAGGTATACATATTCGTTAACAACTTCGAGTGTAGAGTCTCCAACCTTCAGAGGAGTGGGTGTAACACGGACGTTTGACATGATTTTCGTCTTATCCATGTTCATTTTAAGACCCACTTGTTGGGAGACTCTACTAAGTCCTTCGAGCATTGCGCCTAGGTCTTCCAAGGTCTCAGCCATGATCACGATATCGTCAGCAAATCGAAGGTGAGTGATGTACTCGCCATTGATGTTAATGCCGAGTCCTCTCCAGTCCAGAAGCTTGAAAACGTCTTCCAGTGCAGCGGTGAATAGTTTCGGAGATATAACGTCTCCCTGTCTCACCCCACGCTGCAGCCGGATAGGTTTCGAATTCTGATCCTGGAGGTGGACCGACATGGTGGCGTTTTCATACAAGCACAGACATGGCTCAGGAGTGAGATGGGTCTGTAATTCTTCAGCAGAGACTTATCACCCTTCTTGAAGAAGAGCACCACCACACTCCTGTGCCATGCTGTAGGCGTTCGTCCCTCGAGCATGACGGAATTAAATAGCTTCTGAAGAGCTATAAGTACCGGTTCTCCACCTGCTTTCAGAAGCTCAGCCGTAATTCCATCATCACCCGGTGCCTTGTTGTTCTTAAGCTGTTTGAGAGCCATTCTAATCTTGCACAGGCTGACGTCTGGGATATCTTCGGTATAGTGTCGGGACAATCTGGCTCTCGGGTCTTCAGCCAGATTGCTGACAGGTAAGCGTGTAGTCATGTATAATTGTCCGTAGAATTTCTCAACCTCTTCCATCAGCTCGGGCTTGGACGACACGACTCTGCCATCCTCGGTCTTCAGCTTTGTCAGTTGGCTTTGACCAGCAGACAGATCTCTTGCGAATACTTTTGACCCTTTATTGCGCTCGATAGCCTCTTTAATACGGTTGGTATTAAATTGGCGTATAACACGGGTCAAGGACTTGGAGATCTGTCTGTTTAGTCGCCGATACTGACAAGCATCTTCAGAGGATTTCAGAATCAGGCTTCGTCTTTCCTCCATGAGCTTGCTGGTGAGGTCCGAGATACGAGATGTTCTTTTTAAACGGCCGGTTTTGAAGGCCTTATTCCCAGCCGTTTGGACAATTTCCATGAACCTGTCGTTATAATTGTCCACATTTTCGCATTCTCCTAGGCATTCGAAGCGGTTGTGCAACTCGAGTTGAAAGCTTTCGGGGTTTTGGAGTTGGATAGGCGCTGGTCGGAGCGTGGACTTCATCAGTCGACATCTTTCTAGCTTTGTTTTTAGATTCAATGTGCCTCTTACCATTCGGTGATCGCTTCCTGTCTTCAGCGAGTTGATCACAGAGATATCATTGAATATTTGCCTTTTTGTCGACAAGATGAAGTCAATCTCATTTTTTACTACGCCACTGGGATGCAGCCATGTCCACTTGCGCTGTTTTGGCTTTTTGAAGAAGGAGTTCATCATGAAGAGGCCCTCCTTCTCCATAAAGCCAGCCAGCAGCTGACCCCGCGCATTCCTCTCTCCGTATCCAAATTTCCCCACTCTCAGCTCGTTGTCCCTTCGTTTGCCTAGTTTCGCGTTGAAGTCCCCCATCACAACGGTGAAATGGGTCCTGGAGCTATGTATGGCTCTGGAGATATCCTCATACATAGCCTCCACCTCTTCGTCGGGGTGTTCCGCGGTCGGCGCATATACCTGTATGACCTTCAGCGAATACCGTTTGGTGATTCTGAGTATAAGGTACGCTACCCTCGTCGAAACACTCGCGACCTGGACCACGTTGTTGACTAGGGACTTGTGGACAATAAACCCGACACCACCCTGGGACAGTTGGTCGCCCTCCCGGAAATAGAGCAGGTTTCCGGACTTAAGGATCATGGTGTCCTCACCCTCTCTTCGGACTTCACATAATCCCACAATATCCCATCGTAACCTGCTCAATTCCTCCTCCAGTTCAGCGAGTCTTTCGTCCGTTCGCAGTGTGCGCGTGTTATAGGTTGCCAGGGCCAAAGGTTTTTGTTTTTGGTAGCCTGGCCTCTGCCGGAGATTCTTCGCACCCCATGCCCCGCCGTTACCGTGACCGCTACCGGAGTCAGGAATAGCGGGGCTGCCGGGGACTAGGGGCCGTTGTTTCGGGTTCCTAATCATATTTGGGGGGTAGTTGCCATAATCGCCACGCTTGGCATGCGGGTTGGCGATCGCAGTGTGGCGTGAGCCAAGATGGTACGCGGGAAAGACGCTGCTGCCCATCCTCCGGTTTATGGATCCCTTAGTCGCCTTTTACGACACCCACGGGAAGAGATGGGGTGGTGCTATTCTAAGGTCACACCACAGGCGAACTCTTATAACTAAAGATAAATAACAAATATAATTAATGCAAAAAATAGACTGTGTCGTCACCGTTAGACAATAAGAAGTTTTTTGGATTGCCTGGATCTTGACGTAAAGTAATTTTTTTTACAACCGATATGCTTGGCACATCATCACGGTCAATTTTTTTTGTTAATATGAACATTAACGGATTTTTTACAGTCTTATAAAATCTTATTGAGTAATATACCTCATCGTCGTCATCACCAAGCTTTAATCCTTCTATATAACCTATGTAGTACATCCATTTCTTTCGATTGAAGTATCGTACGAGTACATTATCATTGACTTGCCCAACTATGTATTACATTTTGAGGTTAGAAATTTCACACTTGTATAAATACGAAATTAAAACGATATTCTTGAATTCAATTTTACAAATAGATTAATGGATCAATGAATTACTTACGTGATCCGAGAAACTTCTAAATTTCTTCTGATTTACCACGTTTATTTGAAAAAAACATCGATATGGGAAACATTAGATAAGGTTACTCGCTCTATTTGTTTCTGAACCAGCGTGTTCGTCTTGCGGGGGCTGAAGCGGGGTGAAGAGGGAGGCATGTATTTAAACAAATATCGCCGTTGTGTGATAAGCTTAAGGTTTATGTATTTAATGTTATCTACTAGCGACATCTAGCGACGAGTAGGGAGGCATGTATTTAATTAATGTTATCTATTAGCGACATCTAGCGACGAGTAGCGTAGCATCACTATAAAATGACAAAATATTCATAAAATAACAAGAAAAAAGTGATAAGAAATGTTGCTGTTAGTTTTGTTCTTTATTTTTTTATTGTTTTAGCACATTTCACTGCACTGTAAGACATATTTTATTTAAATACGGGATGTTTACTCGTCGCTTGTCAGATTGCGAATGGTGCGCGAAAAGGCGGCGCTACTCAACATAGGGGAGCAAACCACTATTAGCGACTACGCAGTCGGGCAGTATTAACCTCATCTAATGTCTCTCATATCGATGGAAAAAAACCAGTACGCTGACCTCCGCAATCTGAAGCGCAAAATACTACAAAATGGTGCCGACCGATATTATTTAAACCAGTCATACTAGCGACATCTATGATCTTTAGTTCGAACTAACGTGATGAATACTCTTTTATCGACAGAGATCTAAGGCCCGCGCTATTCAAATACAAAAGTTATTGCCACCAGACGGTCTTTTAGCCTAGACGGTCTTCCCGACATTGACCTTACGTATAAATGTTTTATATAGAAGTGATTCGTAAATAAACAGTACAGCCACGCTTTGCATACTCTCTTGCGATTCCCTTTTTACCGTCTGGCGTACATGTCGATTACTGAACTCAACACAAATCAGCAATAAACATTCATAATCAGCATTAAAGGAAAGGGATGGTAGACTTGAAAAATTAACAAATAATGTGGATTTTTAGGGCGGGTACCTTATTAACGTACAAAGTTTCATTAAAATTGTTACACCCATTGAAAAAAAAAATACAAAGAACTTCAGTTTGTATTGCAGGTATCTCAATCTGATTTTTGCTGGAGTAACCAACAATCAAGTTGTCAGAGTAGTAGGCCGTATAAAACAATGGTACTGTACAAAATTTCATTTTTGAGAAAAATAATGACGTGTTTTTTAAACTAAAAAATTGCATTAATGAAACAATAAAAAACAGCTGGAGATATTAACAAAATATTGCTCTAACCCCATCCAAATCCACCTACTAAAACCCGTGCATTTGACATATCATACGGTACAGTTAGCAAAACCTTTTTTTCAAATTTTCTGATTTGCCCTCCAAAAGTGCCACCAACATTCAAAATTCATTTATTTAGGTTACACTTCCGTGTTTGGGTTACAGGAATTTATATATCTGATCTAAGTTTCAATTTAATCGGTCCAGTAGATTCTGAGCCAATTGGCTGTGACATACGGAGAACAGACACACATGAGTGATAAGGGTTCCTTTTTCCTTTTGAGGTACGAAACCCTAAAAACATCTAAGAGGGCAGTGGTATCTTAACTGGTTTTCCGAGATTTGTCAAACCGCACTATACACAAGCTATATTTTTTCTAAATTAAAATTCAGGTTTAGCCGTTACATTCGCACAAACATGTACGCATCAAGTTCAGAACTACTGGTTTTTCCTGGACGTGCTGTCTACGTTGCCTATCTTCGAGTTTGTACGCGAAGGCGAGTGGGCTGGCATCAACAAGCTCCTTAGGATGCCGAAGGTACGTTTCGCAGGAATTCCTAAAGATTTTAAGACTGCACCGTACTTTGAGTTGATAAATATTTAAATATTAAAAGTTGTGGAGTCCCAACCCTGGCTCCTGAGCTCATAAATGTATTGTATATGTATATTACTGTATGTATGTTATATATATATATTTATAATTATTTATTTATTTATTCTATATATATTTTATATGCTTTAGTAATATAATATTTCAAAATTGTTTGTAAGTTATTTATAAGTTTAAACAAGTCGTGTTTGTGACTTTTGCTCCTGCTTTGACATTTTTACCTACAATTCCTGTTAACATATAAGGTTGACTGGAAGAGATCCCGTAAGGGATAAGTCCGCCATTGTATATTACTCCTGTTAAAGTTTTGTACATATTTTATTTTATCAATAAAGAGTTTACAAACAAACAAACAAACAAATATATGAGGACCAATATACAGAAATTGAAATCGCAGATCAAATTTAAACTGTACAGGTCCCGTCAAACTTTAAGATCGCTAAAGGGTACTGAGTGGGGGAAGTGTGCGTTCACTTAGAATCCTCATGCTCGAATTTCGAAGTAGTTCCTTGGTTCCAGAGATGAGGCTGCCAGCGAAACATTCCGCTAGCAGCCTCAGTGAAAAACTCGATTTTCTCTGAAACTACGATAGCACATTTTTTCCTTTGGGCACTATTAGACAGTAAATATTAGCATAATCAGAATATCAAAATTCCAAGTGAACGCACACTTCCCCCAGTCAGTACCCTTCAGCGATCTTAAAGATTGGCGCGACCTGTAGCTTTTAGTCATGATACTAAACGACGTTCTCTAAGGAACCAATTCAATCGGAGCAAAACAAATGTAGGACTTACTATACAAAGTTAGCTACTCAGCTCATCGATACGTATGAAGAGTCCAAATATTTTTTGCTCCGATTGAATTGGTTCTTTAGAGGAAGTTGTAAATTTTCATGAGTGGAAGGCACTGTTAAAATTTGGTCCGCTATTTCAATTTCACCCTGTTAATATGTTTACAATGACACTGCATCATTTTACAGTCAGTTTGTGTGACCAACTTAACTTTACTTCTTTAGGGTTTACTCAAATAAATATCAAAGAAAGATTAGCTTTACATAAAAATCGATATGCTGACTGAGCATTGGTTACTACTGGCAGATAAAGACTAGATTTTCTTGATAGGTCAAGGTAAAAATTGTTCAGTTTCATAGTAGGACATCGAGTTATCATTTTACGCCCTTTAGGTATCATGTAGAAAGTATTCAGGTTCAATTAGAATTAAGATAAAGGTTTAAACATACGGACTGCTATTGTCAGCGTGCCGTCAATAAAAATGCTCGCATATTACTGCAACTGTGCAGTGATCATGAAACTCCATAGAAATTTTTGAATATTCAAAGCTTTCATTTATTTCCGTACTATTTACTAATTGTAATCTCTTGACTGTATCAATTCCAATAAAGATGTATTCGCCTGTACTGACAACATCACGGTTGCAGGTGTTTCGCGTTCTAAAGACTCTGGAAGACATGATTGGATACTATGGCTATATTTTGCGATTCTTCTCGTATACTCTGTTTATGGGCTTTTTGAGCTACATCTTCGCCTTCGTCCAGCAGGCTTACATGTGTCATAAGTAAGTTGTTTATTTGCAACAGCAGCCTCCACCATTATACAGGTATATTAAATTATTTAAGGCCGATCTTTAACAAAAGAGAGAATAAGTATAAAGTTCAGATTATTGCAAGAGTGTCTTATTTTTGAGTTCTAAACATCTGCGATCATCATCAGTCATAAGACGTCCTCTTCTGGATAAAGGCCTCACGCAAGAATTTCTACACCGACCAGTCATGCGCTGCCCGCATTCAATGGCTTCCTGCAACCTTCACCAGGTCATCGGTGTGCAGTGTCACCATTCAAGAACTTTAATATCCCAACGGCCACCTGTTCTGCGAGCTATGTGTCCCCCATCCACTGCCACTTCATTTTAGCGATTCAAGATTCAAGATAATTTATTGTGCATAGAATTTAAGTAGGTATTACAAAGATGGAAATATAACAACAAAATTAGTTTCATTAAATTCTACCTAATCAGGTGTACACAATATTTCAAAATTCAGAATTCTGTGGACTATGTCGGTTACTTTAGTATCTCCTCATTTCTGATTCAATTACGTAGAACACTTCGAGCATAGTACATTCCGTTACTCTTTGAAGCCTTCTTATGAGGCCCTGTGCAATACAAAATAATAATTACATAAACAAGTCATGGGACAGTTACGGATAACGAGGAATCGAGGAAACACTTTTGCACTATTTAGTTTTATTAGTTTTAAAATGTCGAACATATACACAATGTTTCACTTCCGAAGATTTAACAGAATGATAACAGAATGGTGCCCGGGCAAGCAGGCCCTTTTATCTATTAACTACCGCCCTTCCACAAAATCATCTTGACTTTACAAATTCGTGTGAACAGTAAACAACATCATTTGAGCTACTCTTTTAATGTGAGCGTGTTACAAATTAGAAGGAGCCGACTATTTTACGGATTAAAATAACAATAACTTCCGCTAAAACAGACGGATAAGCAATACATACTGAAAATATAAATTAAGATAACTGACGCGAGGTTTTCTTTTCTATTTCCTTATATAAGTGTTTTAAGCCTTTATAGGACCGTGACCCTGAAACGAACTTTTTGTTTTTATACACACTTAATGGTTTTTATATTTTTTGTGCAGTTTCGGTCGATGCATCGTATCAAACTATACCAGGGCTCCTTTTTGGTACGACGTTATTCCGTTTTCGCCTTCTACAGTTGCTCGGACTAGATTGGTAGCCGCACTCTATTATGCTGTGTCTATGCTGACTTGCACTGGTAAGCCTAATTTGTCTAGTTCATCTTTAGGATTTGCAATTTTGACACTGGTCTATGTGATGCGTCAAAAAATGCAGACAATTTCAAGTGGTTCCCTGTTACGGGTAAAACGATACGCTACTAGCGTATATAACGTATATAGCGCTATAGTGTCAGAAAGACAAACCGACGATTCAAACTCAAACTCAAAATGTTAGATGCTTTACACATGCTTTTAAATCGTCAATGTTTTTTTTCTACCTAGTACAAAGTCCCTTCCACGCGGGACTTGTACACTCAACGTTTCGAGAAGTGTTTGCGAAGCGAGAAGAAACGTCGAGCCCAAAAGAAACTCGCTTCAACACATTTTTTAGATAAAATCTTAAATTATATTACAATTCATGTCAACAATCAAATTGTGAGCTGGAGGATCTATACATGTCCATATATCATTGTCATTTACATAATCTAGTATTTTGTAATATCCTTTAGAGCATAAACAACTTTTCACTTGCAATTTGAATATGTTTTCTGGAAAACTAGTCATATTCTCGGGTATTTTATTATAGAATTTTACACACTGCCCCATAAATGACTTCTTAACTTTACTCAGTCTCGAATAGGCAACATCTATGTTATTAATATTTCTTAGATTAAAATTGTGTCTGTCACTGTTTTTATGAAACAAGTTGCAAATGCAAATTTTTACGTACATACATGATATTTTCGTATATGAATTGACTAGAAACAGTAAGAATATTAATTTCTTTAAACATACTCCTCAACGACTCGCAGGATCGCATCTGGTAGATTGCGCGAATTGCCCTTTTTTGCAAAATGAAAATAGTTTCAATATCAGCCGCATGTCCCCAGAGTAAGATTCCGTAAGACA
The DNA here is from genome assembly GCA_958295455.1 of Coleophora deauratella. Taxonomy (NCBI): domain Eukaryota; kingdom Metazoa; phylum Arthropoda; class Insecta; order Lepidoptera; family Coleophoridae; genus Coleophora; species Coleophora deauratella. The sequence continues at coordinate 1,635,041 of OY282388.1, forward strand.
TTATACTTTGAAAATAACTAAATTACACTAGTATCGCAGTACCTACATCTGTCAACTGTCTTATTTTCTTAACAGCATATGCAGCTGAACAACCCATATCGTCCCAGTGTCCCAAGTAGGGGCACGGGTCTCTTCCCATAACTTGGGAAGGTTAGCCATACATACTCCATACATGGGGGCCAAGTCCGCATTGGTGAAATTTGTGGGATTAGCGGTCAACCTCATTGTCAGAAGTTTTCAAAAAGCGATGGCTAAATTTCGCGTTATGCTCGTGTCGTGATCGGGTGCTATCCATGTAGTCTGGCCTGCTCTTGTCATTGGTATTTGATCAATAATAATGAATTACCTGTTTGCATATATTATATCTGCTTTTGTCGATTCTTTCACATTATTTTATAATGATACGTAACTAAATATAACTATAATCAGGTTTGTTTACCCGAATTATATAATAGCATGTGCCAAAACACAACTCTGGCGGACACCCCTACGTACGTACGTCAAATGGGTCGGATGTACTGTTGTTAACGACCACAATATAACTAACTAACCACAGCACTCTTCCTGGTTTCACGAAATGATTTTAGGAGGCTCAGGAGCTGTGCGGCGGACATCCAACGCACTGAGTGCAGTGTACAGACCCTACACTTCTCCTATAAACCTTTCTCCAGCAGTTCCATTACTGTTTTTTTTTCACTTGCTCTTTCAAAACACATTTTTACATTTTATCCCTGTCATGCTTTACATCTTTTCCCTATCATTCATGATTCTATCATCACTCTACCAAAATACTTCTCTCAATTTCATCCATAACCCTCCATCCATACATCACAGTAATTTGTGTTAACGACCTATATCGTCCCCACTGCTGGGGCACGGGTATCTTTCCATACCTCGGGAAAGTTTAGGTCATACTCCACACACAGGGGCCAAGTCGGATTGTTGGAGGTTGTGGGGCTAGTGGCCAACTCTAGTGTCAGAAGTTTTCAAGCCGCCTACATATTAGGCCTTAGACATGGCTTAACGACTGCCATCTAGCAATAGCAGCCGGCACCAGTCTTAACGTGCATTGCGAAGCACGGAAACGGTCGAGATAAATACCAGTAGTCAAACCCATCCAGGTTATGATCGTGTCTGTAGTCAGTTAACCTGTGTGATCGACGTGACCATTCAAGCTGCACTGAGCCACGGCCGCTTCACAGTAACCTTACATGTATTAGTGTATAATACAAGTAAGGTTCTCAAGATCTCAGCTGACAGTCTTAGAATGTTGCCATATTAAAGTTTCTTGAAAAAATCGTGGTCAGCTTTCGTTGGCCAAACTCTCGCTTAATTATGGATATATAATGGATAAAACTTTGTGTCCGCTTTTCTATTAAACAAAGTTAAAATTTATATTTTGTTAAATATTTTTCTCTCAGTAGTCTACACTGGCATTTCTAAAATATTTATACCATGTCATTTTTATATGATTAGAAAAATTATATTCTTTACATTCAGCTTACAAGATGGGAACATGGGAGCTATTTCACTGGCACAATGTGCTCTATGTAACTATTAGCCTAGAAGTTGCCACCATCGTGACAATACTCGTGGCAGCTATGTACTCGGCTACCATCATGGTCACCTCTTCTTTCCGGTAAGTTAGTCATAGAGAGCTAATCTTACATGGGCAGGTTGATTTTTTGAGAGCATGCCTAGGAAGAAATAGCGCAAAAATGGTCAGTCGGTCAAATCAAGTGTAGTTTTTCAATGCTTTTTTGTATTTCTACATGTTCTTACAAACCAATAAAAAGACAAAAAGATAACACGGTCTTTGCTGTCGCGCAGCCGGGTAAAGAGAGATGTAGGAACCTTTAAATGGGGCTTTATTTAAGTCGCAAAAATGTTTTGGACAAAAATTTTACATTATGCCTACCTAGCTGATCAATTTGAATAGTCCAAAAATGTTTTTTTTTACACGCTGTATAAGGTGTGCTAAAAACAACTGAAATTCTTCTCATGATGCTCCAAGAAATCTTAATTGTACTTCTTCTGATGAGAACCAGAGGGATGAATAAAATCAACATCTCATCTGATGAACTAAAGGAATCTTATAAAACCTGCAGGAAAAACCTGGCCACACGCGCTTCAGTATATTGCTAATTAAATGTCTATGATAAAATTTATAAAGCATTTGAAGCTTAACACCGGTTTTTAGACGATACTTTTCCCGTGAAGTCTTTTCATTACCTTCGTCTTCTTCTAGGAGTTTAATAATACCTTTTCACTTCACAGAGAGGACTACATATCGACAATCAATGACGTAAAGACATTCCTGGTGAGAAACAATGTGGACTCTTTGCTTCAAAAACGATTCATCACATATCTGTCGCTGTGCTGGCACACCGACAAGGTACAAATAATAACTGGATAACACTTATTTTCGGTCATTTTTGAGGCATTTTTAATAGGATAATATTAAGGTAAGCTGTTGTGTCTCAGTGTGGCTTGCATGGTTGTGTCGGTAATGCAGGCTAACTGATTACCGGTACGGTCAAATGTAGATGGGTTTGACTATTTAATTTTATTTACCTTACCTTTTTTTAATTTTTTTATCCAAAAGTCCTTGGCATCATCTCACCATTTATGTGCTTTTCGATGCATTTTAAGTTCCTTTCGGCCCAATAGATCCGATTCCCAAATCATCCAGTATGCTCAACACATCGGTTTCCCAAAACATCCGTTTTAATAGGAAATAAGAAAAAAGTCAATTTCTATCACTATAATAATAAAAATATGGCAGCCGTTAAGCCACGTTGGAATTGCCAGAGGCTTTGAAAACTTGTCATTAGACATGTTTATTAGCTCCACAATTACTATTCTGCACTTGCTTTTGTGGACTTGGTCTCGTCTGTGGAATAGGGCCTAAACTTTACGAGGTATGGGAATATACAATGTTTTTGCGTCTAAAAAATAGCAAAAGTTAAATGTGTTATACTGTTTTTTTTATATCCATATAATCTCTTTTCAACAGGCGTTCTCCATGACACAAAAGAAGTCTATTTTCTACGATCTCCCCCCGCACGTGTATCAAGATATTGTTGCGAAACAGCGCATAAAGCACATTCTCTGTGTTCCTTTCATGAAGGTACGTTCTCTTTTAACATCGGCAGACTTTACGTTAGTTTCTCAGACGTTGACATCTTAGAAGCCAGGAATTGTAAGGACATACTAAAGCTGATATTATGTCTAAAGGTATATATTCTGTGGTCTTATGGATGATTGTACAAATAATTTGTGATTTTACCCCAAATGATAAAATTCTTGCACTGTAACTTCACTTTTTTGCCTGGCAGAGAAACTGGATAACCTATTCATTCCAGCGGAGAAAAAGAATTTTCAGGTGTTCGTATTTAAATGTTCGTTTTAATGGTATCCCCTGTAGCTAAAACGACTTGATGGATTTTGGAGTGTGACAGCGTGATTTATTTAGGTTCCCAAAAAATAAATTTTGAATGCAGATGATTTACATGTTTGTTATTAGATTATTACAGTAGGGTACTGAATTTTGACAATCTATACCTGCATAGTTTCTCCGTCCTGAAGACCTGAAGCTAGTCTCGGCGAAGACTCGCATTTTCTACACCTCCCCCAACGAGATTTTGCAGAACACCGGAGACATAGTGAATGAGATTTTTATAATTAAGCAAGGGATTTGCCAGGTAAACATAAGAATTATTTCATACTCTTATTTATTTATTGCAATCATCTGGGATATGCTCATCGTCATCATTTTCTCTGGGAAAAAGGATGGAGTTTTGACAGATAAAACTTACTTGGTTCTGGATCGAGACGATTGGTAAAACAATAAAGATTTGATTTGGTAAATTACAACAAAGTATAAATATTAAATTTAATTGAATAAAATTAAGACCATAGGCTCGTTAACAGCCCAAAATATCTTCCCCTGCTACGGCACGGGTCTCTTATCTACCACAATATCGCAAAGGTTAATCCATTGTCTACACACGGGCTAACTCCAGTGCCAGAAGTTTTCAAGCCGCCTATAAGACCCATAATTTTTTTTTTATCAAGACGAGACTTCGCAATGAAATTTTCATTTACTTTTAATTTTTGTAAAAAAGAACAATATTTCCTATCACATTCCTTTAACATTCATTCTAATTTATTACAATTTGTATATTTTATTTTTTCTGACTTTCTAACTATCGTATACCTATTCCTCTTATCATCCACCAACTAAGCTACGCTGCTACCTTCATCAGCCTCATTACATTAGCCAACCTTAACCTTAACGTTTAAACTTATTATTTTACACACACAAAATATTTGGGATGGTTACATGGTCATCAATTGTTAATTGTTTTATTTTTCTAGTTGCATGATCCAGACACAAAGACGCCTATCCGCCGAATAAGCATTAAAGAAAGTTTTGGTGTTCTTGAGTGCTTGCTGCGTGAGTTGATTTCAGTTTTTACTACAAATTTAGTGCATTTAACTACATCTCACCTGACGAAAAGTGACAATGTAGTCGAGGATGGTACACGTAAGCTTAAATAAGTAATCCTTTTACACTCTCGTTTTAAAGATCCCTAGATTAAAAGACACGAGAAACAGACGCAGGCAACTACAACACTACTACTACACCTACCAATCCTTGGCAGCCCGCGTAATAAATGAGGAAGCATAGTGCTTCATGAGAATAGTTGGAATGTTAACTACAAAGAGATGGACACTCCTCTCTGCGCTTAGTTGACCGAAGGTGGAATGGAGCTGGGGGAATGAAGTTGTGTAGTCCTTAAGCATACTCTATGCAATAAATTGGATAGAAAACTGATAAAGCGATTGCAGGCTTTGCGGCTATGTCCAAAGCTATCGAGCTTATTTAGGGTTACTCATCGTCACCTAAGCCTCCTGGCGCAACGATCAATAGCATTTTAGGTTTCCAGCTGGTAGTGAGCCAAACTTTTCCATAAGTGTAAACATGTACTTCACAACTTACACACACCTTCATATTTGGATCGGGTTTATAAGTTTTTTTTATTAAATTAAGGTCTACCTTTATTTAAAATGAATTTATTTAAACAAAGTGAAGTAAGAAAATGAACTAAGTATTAACATCTATTGTGGCAAGATTTTTTCTAAAAAGTAGCACTTATCTTTAAATCATTATGCTAGACTGATGATTTACGGCTTCAGTCCAAAGAGACCAGATAATATTTACTTTATGTTACCATCATAAGGTTTCCCTGCATTCTACACGGTGAGCGCAGTCACACACGTGCAGCTGCTGGCTGTGCCCAACAAGTATCTGCAGAATGCGCTGCGCGTTCCCCGGCTAATGGACGCTTTCGATTATGCTAAAGAACAACCCGTTAGTACACTTGGGACACTTTCATCAATCTTGAATAGTCTATCATAGCTCGACAGATACTCTTGTTAACATTAAAATACTAAAGTTATATTCAGAAACTCATGTACACGAGTAATAAGTTGATAGCTCATACCAAATTCTTATTACGTGCCTCATCTTGCAAGTCTTTGCGTCTCTCTTTGGATTCTCATGTAAACGATTGTTGTATAACTGTTTTCTATACACTTAGGAATACGCACGCTCCCAATTGCGACGTGAACCATTTATAAACTACGAGAATCCGCCGCCGACGAAGAGCCTTTACCACTTCCCACTTCTGCGCAAGTTTGAACCGGACACCGCCTTCATGCAGCCCTTCACCAGGCTCGGCTTCTTCTCCATACTGCGGTAAGTATTGACACTACAGTTAAGCCTTCGCCCACTAATATAAAGATAACTTGATTTGCTATTGGCTTCCAATAGTCTCTTTGGAATTTTACTATAATAATGGCCCCCGACTCGGTGGACCGACGACCTGGTAAAGGTTGCAGGAAGCCGCTGGATGCGAGCCGCACAGGACCGGTCGGTGTGGAAATCCTTGGGGGAGGCCTTTGTCCAGCAGTGGACGTCTTTCGGCTGATAGATAGATAGAATGACGAATATCGATTATAATTCTTTCCGTGTGATTATCGGTGCTGTGGAACTTATTACTACTTAAGATTTCTACGTGCGTTTATACTGTCTTATAATTGTTGTTTCCTTCAGAGATAAATATGACTAGAGATGGCCCTTTACTGATCACTGCGACCTATAAAAAAAAACTACTGTGACTACAGGCCCTGTTATGTATTTCTTCCACTTTCTTATCTTACTAATATTATAAATGCGATAGTATGGATATTAGTTTGTTTGTTTCGCTTTAACGTCGAACCTTCTAACCGGAATTGGGTAAATTTGGTAAGTAAATAGATCAAATACTGGATTAACACATAGGCTACTTTTTGTTCCTGGTAAATGCATGGTTCCCGTAGGTCCTTCGGCGTAGGATACCTTTCAATTCATAATTCATTTATTTGCTCTGTACAGAATCATCTGATACAACTATTATAATAGCATGCAAACATTAAAAACATCAATTAATCACAATCGCAAAAACAAAACAAATTACTTAGGTTACAGTAAGTAGGTACTACATTAAAATCAGTGCATTATTTAATCATTGTATTATACTACTGTTAAATTACATTCCAATTTTTTATTAAAATTACTCAAAAAATAATTATTAGGTATTTTCAAAAGATGTTAAAAATAAAAAATATAATAAAATAAAAATATAGAATATATGATATTAAAGTTTCCGTCAAGAAGTTCTTTGACACTGTTCTATTCTATTCTATTTTTCTAGTTGGCATTCCACATCTCATTCCGAGCGTGATTTTGCCAATGTCTAGTGAAAAATGGGAGAATCTTCAATAAAAAAAAATGGCGAAACGCCAATGTCAAGTGAAAGTGACGGCTCTAAGGGTGATGGGCACTTAAAGACGCTCCACGTGGTGGTTTGCTGCTGGAACTCGGAAACGGAGCTGTCTCCTGAGATAATCCTCTTCTTATTATCGCTTATCTCAAATCGGGATCACAGCTATTTCTCCATCACAAAAATAACGTTGAAACTATTCTAAAACGGTAATAATTGTAAAATTAACTTAACAGACGTGTGCTCGGTACAAGTCCCGGCAACCAACCTCTTTGACACTGTAAAAATTATGCTCTAAAAGCCATTGACATAACTTTTTTCAAAATATTGTAGTTAAGGGTAGTTTTGTTATAGTATTTGGTACTTTATTAAAAATCTTAATACACATATTGAAACAAATATTTTGATATAGAGATGTTCTTGGACAACGATCTAGAACTAGTTAGTTTGTTCGAGTGTCTCGTGTTTCGAGGGTATATGTACATCTTTGGCAGTTTTAAACAAATTAATGTTCTGCTTCGCTTAAGACGCAGTGTGGGTAAGCCTCTGACTCGGTGGACCGACGACCTGGTGAAGGTTGCGGGAAGCCGCTGGATGCGAGCCGCACAGGAGCGGTCAGTGTGGAAATCCTTGGGGGAGGCCTTTGTCCAGCAGTGGACGTCTTTCGGCTGATAGATAGATAGATAGATAGAATGTTCTGCTTCACGGCACCACACATTGCTGGAATGCACTTTTTCTTTGCAATGAAAACCTTATTCGCTAACGAACCGTTATCCCATAACAATAGACCGTATCTTAATAAAGAGCATACACATCATGGTACGCCATCAGAGTAATTTGTAGTGACGAAACCTTAATCAATTTACTCAAAACATACACGAAACTATTTATTCTATCGCAGATATTATGAATATGTGCATTCCTAAAAAACTTATCCATAGTCAGGCCAAGAAATTTCACCTCTTCAGCTTCTGTCAAAGATTGTTCTGCATGTTTTATTTTCAATCTGCATGTTTATATCTTGTCGAGAATTTACATATTTAATAGTCTTAGTCAAATTTACAATTAAATTATTATTAGATGGCCAATACACAATATTTTTTACAGTTTCATATATTTCATTACTCAAATAAATAGTGTTATTTACTGGAGATGTCACTATAACTGAAATATCATCAGCAAAGAGAATACATTCATATTTAGTCACTTCAGGCAGATCGTAAATATACAATAATTTAAGGAGGAAAAGGAGTGGACCAAGTACACTACCTTGTGGTACACCTTTTCTGTTATATTTGAAATTTGACCTGTATGTACCCAGTACGCTTTCTGTCTTGAATGTATGACTGAATCCAATCTTTAGAGATAGATATAAAGCGATATCCACGAAGGTGGAGCCGCGGGCAAAAGCTAGTCTTTGACAAACTGCATAATGCACTTAGGATCTAGTTCCCTGATTATCTCGGAGTTGCCACTCGTCCATAAAAAAAGAGCATACTTCATATCAATACCAATAATTAGGGTTGTTTCTCGCTGTAGCAAATTATGTCCTACAAAATCATTCTTCGTGTTTTAATTTGGATTCACTGTTTTGATATTAGTACACTTACTATAGTCAGTAACCTTCTTTTTCTTATCGAAGTACCCTGCTTTTGTCTTCAGCTATGTGTTCCCTCGCTACACGATTCGTCCTGACGGCAAGTACATTTACCGTTACGAGTGGTTCCGTGCAATCTGCGCACTTACATCGTCCATCATCTACCCAAGCTACACCTACATGGTTCTACAAGTGCCAGAGCTGTATTATATAACATGGACATTGGATATCATGGCGTATTTAGATATGTAAGCCCAATATTGTTATTAAATTTAGAAGATAATATTCTACTCATATTGTCCCTACTGCTAGGGCACAGGTCTTCCCATACCTCACAAAGGTTAGGTCATACTTCATACATGGGTTCAACCCCAATGTCAAGAAGTGTTTAAACCGTCTATATGGCCTCATGACTTAAACTGCCATCTAGTAAAAGGTAGAAATCAGCACCCACGGTAAGTAAGTAAATATTGTATTTATTTTGCTTTAAATTATACAATAAATAGGTAAACTATGTTTCACCAAGGCTAGAAATTATTAGGTAATCGAGGGTTAAATTAATGTAAAATTCCTTAATATTATACTAATTAAAGTCCAATAGCCACTGGTATAATTTTCTAGTTTGAAACGGCGGTGTACTAGCCTTAAAAAATACGGAAACCGTCGAGATAAATTATAGTTACCGTCACACCCATTCAGGTTATTTCCGCGTCTGTAGTCAGTTTCTATCACGCAAGGCGCAGTGAGCCAGGACTGCTTTGGGTATCAATGACGACGCGTTAGTACTTGACTGACGGCAAAGTTATAGAGTGGGGAACTATGTAAATCAATCGTATTTATGTTGCAGGGTACAAAGGTTGCTAGTTGGGTACTATAACGAGGAAGGTATCCTGGTGTCTCACCCGGCCAGCACAGCAGCGCATTACCTCAAGGGTGCCTTCCTAGTAGACTTTTTTGCCTGCGTCCCGCTTGAGAAGCTCGAGACTGATAATAGTGCTACAAGTGCGTATTCTCACTAGCTTCTAAGTGCTTCCATCCTCCCTTTTTTTTCTATCCATACGCCCTTGGCATCATCTCACCTGATAGTAAGTGATGATGATGCCGAAGATGCGGGCTGCCCAAGATTCTCCAACGCAATGGGGAACTGACTGGCTATCTTATCTTCATGCCGGAACACATCACGCCGTCGGTTTGGCGGCATAACTTAGATGTCCTACCACCAAGCAAACCGAGTCCTACAAAGTCGGTCCCCGTCGGAAATTGGACCCACGGCCTTCTGATGTGAAGCGAGTGGACTAGCCACTGGACCACGGAGGCGGTTAAAAACCTTCTTCTGACAAGAAATATGTGACATTTCACTATAGCCCTCGGGGGTGGGTAGTCAATAAGGTGTATATTAATTGACCACGCTGAATACGTTAAAAACAACCGACTTCAATCGCAACAACTCCAATTTTGCTATGATTTGTTGATTTTCTTAAAAACCGCTGAATCGATTTCGATAAAATTTATATGGGACCACTTGTGAAGTATACCCTTTTAAACAAAAAAAATAATTCCAAATCGGTTCAGGTGTCTTCGAGTAATCGGTGAACATACATAAAAAAAAAAGATTCCGACGAATTGAGAACCTCCTCCTTTTTTTGAAGTCGGTTAAAAATAACCATTAGCTTTACTGTCTACAGCTAAAAAAAGATTAAAAGAAGTAAATCTGACAAAAGTATAAACATAAATGTTCTAGTATTTTAAACGAATGATGGTAGTCATATTATGTATCTTTATATTTTACAGCTGAACAAGTACTACTCGCAGTAAATAATATACAACAGTTACTGATGTTCAATCGGATCATCCAGCTGTACCGGTTGCCTGGAGCCATGGACGTCATCTCCAAATTCATAGAGAGGGAGGACATTTTGTTGATGTTAGTATAAAACATTTAAACACGCTTTTATTAGCTTCACCTGTAACCAGGTTTGCCAGAAGTCCGGTTTTCCTTATGTCTGTCCGGTCAAGAAAACCTTGGTATACCGGACAAAAGGTTTTAAGTTTTATTGTAATTTGATAATTTTGTTAAATCAATAAAAATAAAAATAACTTGTCCGTTTTTTTGCACCACACCTGGCAACCCTACCTGTAACTAAGTCAGACAAATTTTTCTTTCAAGATTTTTTACCAATTGGACCTCAAATAACGCCAATACAGTATTTAATGGACCCTTGCTTGTAATTTTTTATATGAGAGACATGCCACTACTACTATTACACTACTACTACATGAAAGAGCTTGAATGTAGTCAGAATATGATATATAATTTAATGGAGGAGGAAAAATGTATTTACATTTTTGGGGTAAAATTATTCTGTTGAAGTTTCAAAACTGAAACGGCAATTTCATAAGTAAGCACCTAATATAAAAAAATTCATTATGACTTATGTATGATTATAAAAACTACTATTTCAAATTATAACGTCACAGTGTATTACTTCGAATATTTTTAGAAACCAAATATTGTTTTCGATATTTGTAAAACTAACTTAAGTGACTAGCAGTCAAGTACCCTATTCCTCGCAGCATCGCATCAATAACGTAGGAAAGTATATTCTAGAAAACTTTCTTTTTTTAATGAAAAATTAAACTTTTATATAAATACTTTTGTTCCAATAACAGTAAGTACAAAAAGCAATATATTATATCCAAGCTGGTTCTCTTCAGCTTTGAAAGAAAAATTTAATGTTCATAAGCGCTGGAAGAAATTTGGAAATAAGTCTGACTATGACACTTTCTCTTTATTCCGTAAGCGCCCTTCGCATCTACAAACACTCTGTTATAAAAATTATATAAGTGATACGCAAAAACATATTATAGATAACCCCAAGCATTTCTGGACTTACATTAAATCTAAACTAGGTCATCAATCAAATTATCCTTCGAAATTATCATATAATATTCAGACACACTGTGATGGACCTGAAATAGCGGAAGCATTTAATTCTTTTTCATAGCATGTTTTCCAAACCTTCTAATATGTATCCAAATATATACACGACAGTAGCTGCATCTTGCGGATCGCATCATATACATTCAATCATACTCTCGGAGGAAAAAATCTACAAGACTTTCAGATCCGTTAATACGAAAAAGGCCCTGGAAGTGATAATATATCTCCTAGATTTATTTCACACACAATTTGTTTAATAGCTCACTCAAAGAAGGATACTTCCCCAGTGTGGAAGCAAGCCCACGTAGTTCCCATATTTAAGAAAGATTTACATACTAGAATTGAAAACTATAGACCTATATCCATTTTGAATGACTTTGCTAAAATTTTTGAAAAGTTTGTATTTGATTCTATTTACAACACGGTCTATCGACGAATTCCTCTTCAACAACATGGCTTCATGCGTGGGCGATCCATTTGTTTCAATTTGATTGAGTTTATGAATTATGTATTAAAAAATATGGATGCATTGGACAAATTGACGTTATATACATTGAGTTTAAGAAGACGTTTGACCAGGTAGATCACATTATACTGCTTAATAAATTGCAGTGTCTTAGAATACATGGAGACTTGTTGCGGTGGCTTAAGTCGTATCTGAACGAAGAAATGCAGTCAGGCAGTTGTTTTGGCGGTTATCGCTCCAACTTCGTAGAAGTGACGCCTGGTGTGCCCCAGGGCTCTCATCTGAGTCCTCTTCTCTACAATGCATATCTGTTCGACATTCACAGATGTCTGCAGAATGCCGCCTTTGTCACGTATGATGCCTTGATCACATATTTACAGATGATACGAAGATCTTTTTAAAAATTGATAATATTCACGATTGCCATAAACTGCGGGATGATCTGGATAGATTATCTGATTATTATACGCTTAACAGGATTAATGTAAATGTAAATAAATGTCAAGTCATAAGTTTTAGACGTAAAACTAAACCAGTATCATTTGCATATATGATAAACAGACAATTGTAGAGAGTACGAGCCTAGTCAGGGATCTGGGAGTACTACTAGATAAAAAAACTAACATTTAGTGAGCATATAAATACAGCTGTTGATAAGGCTTATAAGAATTTGGGATTCGTTTTTTTTTTTTTTTTTTTTGGCAGAGGTGGCAAACGAGCAGACGGATCACCTGATGGTAAGCGATTACTGCCGCCCATAGACACCCGCAACACCAGAGGAGTCACAAGTGCGTTGCCGGCCTTTGATTTGGGAGTACGCTCTTTTCTTGAAGGTTTGAATGTCGTATCGGTCCGAAAATACCGCAGGCGACAATTCATTCCACAGTTTGGTTGTGCGAGGCAGAAAGTTTCTAGTGAAACGCACAGTTGTGGACTGCCAACCATCTATGTGATGGGGATGAATATGTTGTCGCGTAGAACGATGGCGGAAAGAGGCGGCAGGGATCAATCCGAACAATTCCTCGGAGCACTCCCCATTGTACATGCGATAGAGAATGCAGAGCGAGGCTACATCTCTACGCAGCGCCAGGGAATCAAGCCGATCTGAAATATCCTGGCAGTCGACGATTCGAGTTGCTCTTCGTTGAATGCGGTCCAGAGGGAGAAGCTGGTACTGGGGTGCCCCTGCCCAGAGATGAGAACAGTATTCCATATCAGGCCGAACCTGCGCCTTATAAAGTTGCAGGCGATGCGCCGCAGTGAAATACCGTCTCGATCTATTGAGCACACCAAGCTTCTTCGAGGCTAATTTAGCCTTACCCTCTAGATGGCCACGGAACTGGACTTCACTCGAAATGTCGACACCAAGAATTCCGATACTAGCTGAGGCATTTAGGGGAGTGTCCTCAAAACGAGGTGATACGACAAATGGCATTTTCTTGGCAGTGAACGCGCAAACTTGTGTCTTAGTGGGGTTAAATTGGACCAAATTAAGTCGACCCCATTCTGAGACTTTCTTTAAAGAGGCCTCAATTTCCGACACAAGTTTGTTTCGGCTCTCGATGACGTTTTTCCGAGAAATGTTGGCAGGGCCGGTATAGAAGGCATCACCTGTGCTGTCATCCGCATAACAATGAGTGCTGCTGATTTGCAGCATATCATTGATATGCAGAAGGAACAGTGTAGGCGAAAGCACACAGCCTTGAGGGACACCAGCATTCACAGACATAGAATCTGAGCATGCACCGTCGACTACGACCTTTATGCTTCTGTCTGCAAGAAAACTAGTTACCCATTTGCATAATTCCTCGGGAAGCCCATAAGAAGGAAGCTTCGCAAGAAGTGCCTTGTGCCAGACCCGATCGAAGGCCTTCGCCATGTCCAAACTAACGGCCAAAGCTTCCCCCTTAGTCTCGATCGCCTGTGCCCAACGTTTCGTGATTAGATCCAGTAAACATTTTACTAACTTACATTGCATTAAGGTATTATACTTTGCATACGAACGCAGTATATTAGAATATGCTAGTAGTATATGGAATCCAAAATACTAAATTTACAAAGAGAAAATATAAAAAAGCATAGAGAATATATAAAAAAGATTTCTACGGTATTTAAATTTCAAAATTGACACACGATTGTCCAATTATGAAGACATAATATATGTATGTACACATTTCAAACCTCTTAGCCTTGACAATCGTAGACTGATTTTTGACCAAATGTTACTTTATATGGAAATTTAGATAGTAGCTTGCTTGGAGAAATTATATTTTCTACTCTTGTGCGACGAACTAGACATACAAAACTTTTCTATACTACACTTAGCCGTACTATGCACAATCACAGTCATATCTCGTATTTGTAACAAGCACAACTCACACACATACACACACACACACACACACACACACACACACACACACACACACACAAAACCCACTCTGTTATCGCCCACATTTATATGTACCTTAAAACTTTAAAATTGGCCACTATTACTTACAATTTTTAATTGTTCTTTATCACAAATTGTGTTAATTCTCCATAGCCAAATGTCAAACACTCTCTCTTTGCATGTGTTTTATATGTTTAAGTAACCTAGGAAAACCTGCAATTGGCCTATGATAAGTTACATTTTTCTACATTACTTTGTGTGTTGAAAAGCTATTGGCTTCTTAATGAAATAAAAATATAAAAATAAGAGTAATTATTACCCTGACATTGACAGCAGAATAGTAAATTGTGATTTTTTTGCGTGTGAAAGGGACAGAGTCTTGTCAGATAAATCTTACCTTGGTTCTAGTTTAGAACGGCTTCCAAATTCTTTTGTCGGTTCACTCTTGGCTGAGTGATCGTGGTCAAATCATGTCGTAGTTTTAGTGGCCCGTCGATCAACATGTCACCACTCCTCATGCGCTGGGAGCTAATGAATGCAGCAGCTCTCCTGGTGCATTCATTAGCTCCCAGCGCAGACTTGATTTGATCTGTCCAGCGCATGGGGGACCTGCTGCGTGCTCTGATGCCCTCGACTTTGCCCTGAACAACCAAGCGCTAAATGGATATATCTCCACGCCGAGATATATGTACGTGTCCGAAAAAGTCAAAATACGTGACTGTACAATGCATGGCAGAAGTTTCTTAATGCGGAGTTCTTGGAGTATAATAATATAATAATAAATCATTTATTTCAGATTCATAAACTCCATAATACAAAATCCATAATATAATTTAAAATACAAATCAGATTCAAATAAATAATGCATCACAGTAAAAATAATAAAATGAAATCTAAAGATAATAATAATAATAAAAATAATAATAATAATATTAAGTATAGACTGATTCGTAAGAAATTCTGTCTACGATACTCCAAGCATTTTTTTCTAGCACCACATGTCAAGAGCGTCTATGCGGTTCCATTCTGTTTCTGTTAATGTCCACGTCTCAGCGGAGTACAGAAATATGGGGAAAACAAAGATTCTAACGACCCATGGCCCCGGGCGGCACATGGATAGGGGCGGCGAGCGCCACATTTTTTTTACCTAGTGTTATTAGGTGTTATTAGGCGTCGATGAACTGGACTTAGATCACGCTCCTCAAGATATTACTGACAGTGAAGAGTTCAAACTTGAGCGTGTACTTCTTCGTACTTTTGTAGCTGCAACAGACCCAGACTTTAAAAAAGTGATACATACGTAGTCGGTCCCATAATGAATTGGCCTGATATAGTTCTACGCGACATTTCGATACATGTTATGTTGCATTGAATAGTACGGTTCTCAGACACTTTATAAACGAACACGCATGGACTTGACGAGCGTAGTTCAGTTTAGCAGTTTGTTTGAACAACAAGTGTCGCGTATTTTTTCAAAATGTCGAAAACCGAGTATCGAAGCGTCATAAAGTTTCTATTTAAAGAAGGCTTATCCCCCGCCCAAATTAAAGAACGATTAGATGGTGTGTATAAGGAGTGTTCTCCCTCTTATAGCACAGTAAAAAATTGGGTGAAAGAGTTTCGCCTCGGGCGAGAAACCGTCGAAGATATCGGCCATGACGGTCGACCGGTAGAAGTGCTCACTCCCGATACTATTGCTCAAATCGAAGAAGAGGTTTTGAGTGACCGCCGTTTGAAGATTAGAGAAATTGCAGCTAGACTTGGGCTCTCTAAAAGTACCGTCCATCGTGCAATCGATGAACATCTTCATATGAAAAAAGTCAGTGCAAGATGGGTCCCGAAACTTCTGTCAGCTGTGCAGAGACGGGAGCGAGTTCGCTGTGCTGCCGAGTTTTTAGATCTTTGTGGAGAAAACCCAAAGAACGTGATCGAGAGACTAGTGACTGGTGATGAAACTATGGTGTTATATTATGATCCAGAAAGCAAGCGCGAGTCAATGGAATGGCGTTATAAGGGTGAAAAGCCGCCTAGAAAGGCAAAGGTGCAACAATCTACCAAAAAAATCATGTGCACAATCTTTTGGGATTTTCAAGGTATTTTGATGGTTGATTTTAAAGAGCGCAATACAGTCGTAAACGGCGAATATTATGCTTCATTAATATATAAACTGCGAGATATTATAAAGGAGAAGCGCAGAGGCAAACTGAGTAAAGGCGTCCTGTTGCTTCACGACAACGCCCCCGTGCACACCGCCGGTGTTTCGAAGGATGCAGTACGTCAATGCGGGTTCACGGAGCTGGACCATCCACCTTATAGTCCAGACATGGCTCAGTCCGACTATTACTTATTCCCAAATTTAAAGCGGGACTTAAGGGGAAGAAAATTTTCAAGCGATGAAGAGTTGCAGGCGGCCGTCTTCAGTCATTTTGAAGACAAAGATTGCGATTATTATTATAAAGGATTAGAAATGTTATTTCACCGATGTCAGAAGTGTGTCAGTATTGATGGAGACTATATTGAAAAATAAAAATGATTGCATTTAATTTTCTTTTTTATTTCATAGTTAGGCCAATTCATTATGGGACCGACTACGTAATTATTATATGTCTGGCTCACTGGGCTACTAAACTATATATAACTAAAATATATTATAAACTTAAACTTTATATTATAAACTTGAAGAGTGTTTACCAAATATTATCATAATGTTAAGAATATTATCATAATGTTTCTATATAAGTTGATTAATAACTACATTGATTGTCCTGATCTCATTAATAATATTGGTTTTCGTGTGCCTGCAGTGTCCCTAAGATCAAAGCGACTCTTTTCCTTAAACATTTGTCGTACCAACGCGGGCAAGCGATCACCAATCTACAGAATGTTAAACGGATACAACGAAATATTCTCAGACTTAGACATTTTCAACACACCCTTGACCAAATATAGAAATAATATTATCTCTTTAATCAAGACTATGTAAACACAGCATAAACTATTATTATTGTTTCGTTTATGAAAGACGAATGTCATTATTACAACACTATTTTATTGTATAAAGCAGCTATTCTGGAGTTTGATGATTGTTGTTGGTTTTTGTGCCATTCGAGCGGGGTTTCTCGTTTTTTGATTATTTATTTGTAAAGTTGTAATTACCTAACATACTTTTTTAGAAATTATGTAAACGTATAGTTGTTTTAATAAATACGTTAATTAAGTGGTTGGTCGGAATCACAGTGTATTGACCGTGAATTTAGCTATGGTAGACTGATTTCTAACCAATATATTTTTTTTATAATATGTGGAACACGTTGTTGGAACGTACATACTTACTTGTTTGCTTCATCTATTTTAAGTAAATTATTGTATGTTACCGTTTGTGTTCATCCAATGTTTGTAAAAAAAAAAAAAAAAAAAATTAACAGCTGCCATTAGCAGTGCCAGTTGTGAGAGAAGCATCTCTAAACTGAAGGTAATTAAAAATTACCTAAGGTCGAGGCACGTCCAGGTGGCCGGCAAATTGAGCGATCTATTATAAATATATGATAAAAAATTACAGTGACAAAAATGACAATTAATTAAGTTACATGACCCAGATAAAATGTCATGAAAACAAATGATATCGTATGAAGAATGAATACCGTACAGCAACGGGCGGCGCACAGTTACATTTTAAATAGGACCGGCCTTTGGGTCGTGTCACCCGTGCACAGACACGACAGGGCGTCGAGCTCATGGGGGCGCCAAGCACCCTGGTAGTTGGGGTACCTACCCTAACTGAAATGGCGCTGAGCGCTCCAACTAAAAGGGTTTTTGTTGGTTTACCATAAACCTTCTTAGATATCTTAAAAAATTTCGCGCTCGCTTCTGCTCGCGCTTTTTATAAATATAATTTATTTTCGTGAGCGTTCACCCATATAAGAATATAATGCGTTCGCTTCACATCAGGAGGTTGCAAGTTCGATGTCCGACGGGGTTCAGTTAGTATTACGGATTTATAATTAAGCTATATAAGCAATTAGCAATCGAACGTGACATAACATCGATTGTATAAAAGATTTTGGTTTAAAAAAACACGAAAAGTACATAATTTTTAATTGAAGACAGAATTTAGCTGTTTTATTTCGCTCCCGACTCGTGGTCCCACCGCATTGACGCTGTAGCGAAACACGCTGTGGCGAAAAAAATTCAATGTGGTACGCTGGAGCGAAAGGCCACTGGAGCGAATGACGCTGAAGGGAATGTCGCTGTAGCGAATGTCGCTGTGGCGAAAAAAATTAAAATTGTAGACTAACTTGAAAGCTTAAAAGGTAAGGTAAAAATAATGATAAGATGCGGACACCAAATATATAAATAAGTACTTAATTAAACCTCAGACTTAAAAAGTATTTGATATCTTTAAATTAAACATATACAGGGCTATTTTTGGACCCCCACCAAAACTTCACAGTGGCTTCTACTCAGGAAACTGAACAACTTTCCTCAAGTAATCACTGGGCAATTCGCAAAACATTTTGCGAATTGGTTAGAATTGGACCATTGGTTATTTGGGAAAAGTTGCTCAGTTACATAAGTAGAAGCCACTGTGAAGTTTTGGTGGTGGGGTCCAAACATAACCCTTTATGTATTTTGTGATTGTTCAGTTTCACGAGATTCTAACATCTTAATCATCTTTTTCATCTTACTCATTAATACTACTACTAATATAAAGTTTAAAAAAAATAGCTGTGACTACCTTCTATTCGGAAACTGAACAACTTTACACAACCAACCCCAGTCAATTCGCAAATTTTCCATCTTCGGCATCATCATCACTTAGCATCAGGTGAGATGATGCCAAGGGCTTACCAATTGAAGGTAGAAAAACCCGTACTAAGTTGTCCTATGAACTTGTTAGAAAACTATAATTTTTTCTATGTATTGTGCAGTGCAAGAAAATTGTAATATCGATCAAATTAATATTCATCCCAATCTCAAGTTCTACATTTCTGCCATGACAATACTTCCTTACTCCTTCATATCAATAGCTCAGAAATAAAAACGAATAAATGAAAACAGTGTGTATGGTTTTCAATTTTAATTAACAAAGAAAAAAAATTATATACTTATGTACGAATTATGTATAAGAAAATAAATGTACCTATGTCAAGAAATTTGGGAGTTGACTGCATGAAAAATAAATTACGAAATATTATTGACTAAATAGCTCTTTAATTGAAATTGTTAAAAAACTTAATCAACGAAACTTGATTGACTTAAGTTCGTCAATCAAAAACGCGGGTATTTAAAAAAATATTTATAGGTCTACCGTCATTTAAAGGCAACATACAAAAGTAATTTCATACAGTTAAATAAAACTCTCGCAACGTCATTCGAGGGTTGAGTAAATATACATACGTAATATAATGTAGGTATTGTAATGAAAAATGGAAAACACACAGATACAATACATAAGTGAAGACCTTGCTATGCTTAAAAGACAAGTTTTAGGAAATACAATACACAAAAGTTGTAACAAAATTACTGAACTATTTAAACTGAGGTGTTTTATAAAAAATATAAAATACATAAGTGGAACATAAAACTGAAAAACTTTCCCCAAAGAATCCACTGTTCATTCGCGATGATTTTTTTGTCAATTTAGTATGGGAAATAAGTACGTTGTTTACCCTAAATAAAGGTGTGTTGAAAGTTGTTCAGTTTTAGTTTCAAGTTACAGTATAAGTAGTTGCAACTAATTTTGTTAATTTTATATAAGGAGAAATAAAAAAATACACAATCATGTGATTTTTTTACTGACTCAATGGCTCAGTCGTTAGTGCTCCTGACAACTGATCCGAGAGTCATGGGTTCGACGATCCCCACCGAGGGCAACCATTTCTGTGATGAACAGATTTGGTTTTCTCTGTGTCTGGGTATATTATATTTACATAAATAAAATTGTAAGTTATATTATCTATACAAGTATGTATTAAAATAATACAGGGTTACAGCGCTGTATATATATGTATGTATCAGTCTCTGGTTCCCATAATACAGGGAATCCTAGTTTGGGGCCATATGACCGAATGTGATTTGTCCCGGTATATTTTATTTATTTAATTGACATTTTACGTCTGCATCTTATCATTATTTTTACCTTACCTTTTAAGCTTTCAAGTTAGTATACAATTTTAATTTTTTTCGCCACAGCGACATTCGCTACAGCGACATTCGCTTCAGCGTCATTCGCTTCAGCGTCATTCGCTCCAGTGGCCTTTCGCTCCAGCGTACCACATTGAAATTTTTTCGCCACAGCGTGTTTCGCTACAGCGTCATTCGCTCCTACGTACGGGACCCCATTGTCCCACTAGTGGGTCGACGAGTAATTTACTGTTTACTCGTAGTCCCACCGATTCTCTCTTGGCCAGTAATCGTAGCATGCATTATAGTATGTTGACTTTTTTTTACTAATGATCAAAATAGAAAGGGACGGCAAATTTTCGATCGGCCCCGGGCGGCGAAAACCCACGCTACGCCACTGCGGCCTCCTCTAACTCTCCGGCTCTAGCATGAAAGTTGCTTGACAGTACGTCGTCAGCTTTTATTGAAGCGGTTCCGTCCTAGTAAAGACGCTTTAAAAGATATACTAGTTGTTTAGGTGTACCCATTTCAAACAGAGTCTTCCAAAAGACTGGCCATTTAACGGAATCGAATGCCTTTGAAAAATCAACAAATTCTTCCAACTTATCGATATGTAAATTGTGTATTGTAGAAAAGAATAACTGATTAATAAATAATTAAGAGATCGGTCTTTAGCGATTAGACCGCCTACCTTCAAGACTTTTTTTCATGTTTATGTTTATATTTTCCTGTTATGTTGTGCAATAAAGTGTTTTCATTCATTCATTAAGGGATTATTATTCCACAGGATAAAGGCAATACCATTTTTATTCGCGATGATAAACATCCTGGTGACTTTTATTGTCCAAATGTCAGTAACTTTTCACACGGATGTAAATCAAGCAAATTGGACGATCAGTGATCTGGAGAATTGGTTAATTCTCTATAAGGACGTTTGTGAGTATCACCACCTTATATCAGTGTATAGGCTTTATGAAAACTATTAATTATAATTGTATGAAATATGTATATATGACTAGAAAAAAATAATTATTATGATTAATATTTTTTTGTTTTTGGCGAAAATGTGTTCTTATCCGCCGTAAAAAAAAACATCTTATAAAATAAAACTTAATTGTACAAATGCGGATACGTTAACTTAAAAAAAAACGGAAATAAAATAAGTGTTTCATCTTACAGATCGTTTCAACCTCACAGGAAGCCCGTGGAACGTTCAGCTTACAGTTTTCTCGTGGGTTGTTTACGAGGTCACCACTACTGGCTACAATTTATTTCAACCAAATCGCAGGAAAATAATAATGACGTTCATAACTGGGATGCTTCTTGGTTAGTTAGGTATAAAAGTTGAGACATAGCTTAGGGGAAGGTTAGGCCATATTCCACAGATGGGGGCTAAGTCCAGACTGGTGGCCGTTGTGGAGCAAGTGGCACAGAAACCAGAACCAACGAATTAGGTTCGGCGGGCGGCCAGACCTCCCCCACACTTTTCAACCTGTACAGTCACGTATTAAAGTCCATTAGTAAATCCAAACCAAGTTCGACAGTCACTAAGCCAAGCATTGACAACTACAAATAAATAAACGGATCACTATACCTATAAAGAATAAGGTGACGTTATTTGTGTTTGTCAGTTCGTTAAAATATGTTATAGTAGAGAGGCCAATTGGAAAAACGGCAATTTTCGTAGGACCGAGCAGTATTATAGCGACAACTGGTACCGTTGGAATCAGCGTGGTCTACTGATTATTAAACCACTTGTTGTCGCTTTCTAAAGTGGTGGAGTGAGTATCTATGACGTAATCAAGATGGCGGCTGAACGGTTTGGTTTTTCAATATTTTCTCGAGAACCACTAAGTTTTATCCTATGTGTGTTATATCATTTGAAAGCTATTGAAAAGACCTACAAATAACATGTATGCACTTACTGTCGTAAATATTCTATTTACGGAGCTACATTGAAAAAACTGACTTTTTTCGATAAGACTGTGTGTTAATTCTTAATATAAGTCGAAAAGTAAGGGGTTTATCAAAAATTTGGTTATTATCTTTTTTGTAGAGCGGTTACTAAGGAATTTAAAAATGTACATTTCAAAGTTATACAATAAGTATTTTTGAACCAAGAGCCAATAACAAGACGCAAGTCGTAAAAACAAAATACGAAATCGGCAAGCTCTGTTTAGCTATAACTATACTATGTCTGTGGTATCATTTAAAAGCTACTAAAACCTTCTGGTTTAATACGGATTGCATGGTCACATCGATCAAGTAGGTTAACTAACCATATTCAAGGTCATAGCCAGGATGGGTTTGTACCATAGTAGTGGCATTTAGCTCGGGCGTTTCCGTGAATCGCAAAGCACATTTGAACGTTTATCACAAAATTATACTATTCTATTCTATTTTACCACTGTCGGATTTTATTGATTATCTATTGAAAAAAAAAAAACCAGTTACTACAAACAAGCCGTCAATTACTGTATTATACGGGTATACTTTGTTAAAAAAGGCAGATTTGTATTTATACATTAAGAAGAACTATCATATTTTTTTTTCTAACACTTAACATACTTAAGTTATTATATGGATAACGTTTTGACAGATAAAATCAAATATTAAGTAGGTTATAATTAACTAATAAAACTATACATCCTACTTTACAGCAAATCTAGATTTTCTTCAGTGTAATTGAACTGGATACTGAGAGAGGAATGCGCGGGGTAAGCTGCTGGCCAGCTTTATGGAGAAGGAGGGCCTCTTCAAGATGAACTCTTTCTTCAAAAAGCCAAAACAGCGCATGTGGACATGGCTGCATCCCAATGGCGTAGTAAAAAATGAAATTGACTTCATCTTGTCGACAAAAAGGCAAATATTCAATGATGTCTCTGTGATCAACTCGCTGAAGACAGGAAGCGATCACCGAATGGTAAGAGGCACATTGAATCTAAAAACAAAGCTAGAAAGATGTCGACTTGTGAAGTCCACGCTCTGACCAGCGCCTATCCAACTCCAAAACCCCGAAAGCTTTCAACTCTAGTTGCACAACTGCTTCGAATGCCTAGGAGAATGCAAAAATGTGGACAATTATAACGACAGGTTCATGGAAATTGTCCAAACGGCTGGGAATAAGGCCTTCAAAGCCAGCCGTTTAAAAAGAACATCTCGTATCTCGGACCTCACCAGCAAGCTCATGGAGAAAAGACGAAGCCTGATTCTGAAATCCTCTGAAGATGCTTGTCAGTATCGTCGACTTAACAAACAGATCTCCAAGTCCTTGACCCGCGATATACGCCAATTTGATACCAATCGTATTAAAGAGGCTATCGAGCGCAATAAAGGGTCAAAAGTATTCGCAATGGGTCTGTCTGCTGGTCAAAGCCAACTGACAAAGCTGAAGACCGAGGATGGCAGAGTCGTATCGTCCAAGCCCGAGCTGTTGGAAGAGGTTGAGAAGTTCTACGGACAATTATACACGACTACACGCTTACCTGTCAGCAATCTGGCTGAAGACCCGAGAGCCGGATTGACCCGACACTATACCGAAGATATCCCAGACGTCAGCCTGTGCGAGATTAGACTAGCTCTCAAACAGCTTAAGAACAACAAGGCACCGGTGATGATGAAATTACGGCTGAGCTTCTGAAAGCAGGTGGAGAACCGGTACTTATAGCTCTTCAGAAGCTATTCAATTCCGTCATGCTCGAGGGACGAACGCCTACAGGAGTGTGGTGGTGCTCTTCTTCAAGAAGAGTGATAAGACTCTGCTGAAGAACTACAGACCCATCTCACTCCTGAGCCATTTCTACAAGCTGTTTTCGAGAGTCATTACGAATCGTCTCGCACGCAGGTTTGACGACTTCCAGCCTCCCGAACAAGCCGGTTTCCGAAAAGGCTTCAGTACCATACATACGCTGCGGCAGATTATACAGAAGACCGAAGAGAATAATCGGCCACTATGCTTGGCGTTTGTGGACTATGAGAAAGCCTTTGATTCGATCGAGATCTGGGCTGTGTTGCAGTCTCTCCAACGGTGCCAAATTGATTATCGATACATCGAAGTGTTGAAGTATTTGTATGAAAACGCCACCATGTCGGTCCACCTCCAGGATCAGAATTCGAAACCTATCCGGCTGCAGCGTGGGGTGAGACAGGGAGACGTTATATCTCCAAAACTGTTCGCCGCTGCACTGGAAGACGTTTTCAAGCTTCTGGACTGGAGAGGACTCGGCTTTAACATCAATATCGAGTACATCACTCACCTTCGATTTGCTGACGATATCGTGATCATAGCTGAGACCTTGGAGGACCTAGGCGTAATGCTCGAAGGACTCAGTAGAGTCTCCCAACAAGTGGGTCTTAAAATGAACATGGATAAGACAAAAATCATGTCAAACGTCCGTGTTGCACCCACTCCTCTGAAGGTTGGAGACTCTACACTCGAAGTTGTTGACGAGTATGTATATCTGGGACAAACAGTCCAGTTAGGTAGGTCCAACTTCGAGAAAGAGATCAATCGTCGAATCCAACTCGGCTGGGCAGCACTCGGGAAGCTTCGCAATATCTTCATGTCCAAAATACCGCAGTGTCTCAAGACTAAAGTCTATGACCAGTGTGTGTTGCCAGTGATGACATGTGGATCCGAGACATGGTTGCTTACTATGGGCCTCATAAGAAGGCTCAAAGTCACCCAAAGGGCGATGGAGCGTGCTATGCTTGGTGTTTCCCTACGTGATCGAATCAGAAATTAGGAAATACGTACGAGAACTAAAGTTACCGACATAGCTCTCAGAATCGCTAGATTTAAGTGGCAATGGGCAGGGCAAATAGCTCGTAGAACAGATGGCTGTTGGGGCAGTAAAGTTATCGAATGGCGACCGCGCACCGGAAGACGCAGTGTGGGCAGGCCTCCGACTCGGTGGACCGACGACTTGGTAAAGGTTGCAGGAAGCCGCTGGATGCGAGTCGCACAGGACCAGTCAGTGTGGAAATCCTTGGGGGAGGCCTTTATCCAGCAGTGGACGTATTTCGGCTGATATATAGGTAGATATAATTGAACTGATTGAAACATTGGTCACCGTTATGACAAATATCCTCCATGCATTTTTGTTTCCGTTCAGCACATCCACAACGGGATGTTCTGCATTCTGTCTTGCATTTACAAGAAATTAATTCCAATTTTTTAAGAGTGATAGGCTCTTGCAACGATGTAATCGGACGTAGTTGCCTATCTTCTAACTTCCAGCCATTATCAGTGGGTTTAGGTAAATTCTGGATTGGCAAATCAGCAGTATGCCAACAAAATGCTTGGTAATTTGCCCTTTTAAGGTGTACCTCCAGAACATGTTTCGATGGTGGCAGTTTCTCAAGCGCTTTAACTTGCTGGAACATAGATGGTCTCAAATTATCTATGTTGTCTAACGTATTGAATGTACACGTTTATAAGCACGTATATGCTTAGGATTTTAATGGTTTGTATTGAGCGGACACTCTCTTATGTATACTTTGTGGTGTGGCGGGCGATGTAGCCAGTAAAGTGCGTTGACCTCGGTGCGGCGGCGTGAAGTGCGGTTTCGTATACCTACTTCTAAAGTTTTTTTGCAGTAATTTGAATAAATAAACTAGGTATATGTTATTTTTGCATTCAGTGAAACAAATAAACTCAATGATATTTTTGCAGTCATTTGAAAGGATAAAGAAGCAACTAATCCTTAAATTGTAGGTTTTTCACTTTAACAATGTACCTATATCATGTACACTACAGAAGCACGGGTTCCGTCTCGTAGCACGGGAAGGCATGGTTAGGCTATACTTCACAGAATGGTCCAGGTCGAAACTGGTGGAGGTCATGGGCTAGTGGCCAGCCCCAGTGTCAGAAGTTTCCAAACCACCCATAAGGCCTCTGACACGGCTAAACCTACCATCTAGTGATAAAATCAACGCTCAAACGTACTTTACAAATCAAGGAAACGTTCGGGATAAGTGCTAATAATAGTAAAACCCATCCATGTTATGACCGCGAATGTGGTCAGTTAACCTGCGTGATCGACGCGACCACGCAATTCGCATTAAACCAGAAGGTTTTCAGTAGCTTTTAAATGATACCACAGACATAGTATAGTTATAGCTAAACAAAGCTTGCCGATTTCGTTTTTTGTTTTTACGACTTGCGTCTTGTATTTGGCTCTTGGTTCAAAAATACTTATTGTATAACTTTGACATGTACATTTTTGAATTCCTTAGAAACCGCTCTACAAAAAAGATAATAACCATATTTTTGATAAACCCCTTACTTTTCGACTTATTTTAAGAATTAACACACAGTCTTATCGAAAAAAGTCAGTTTTTTCAATGTAGCTCCGTAAATAGAATATTTACGACAGTAAGTGCATACATGTTATTTGTAGGTCTTTTTAATAGCTTTCAAATTATACTACACACATAGGATAAAACTTAGTGGTTTTCGAGAAAATATTGAAAAACCAAACCGTTCAGCCGCCATTTTGATTACGTCATAGATACTCACTCCACCACTTTAGAAAGCGACAACAAGTGGTTTGAGCATCAGTAGGCCACGCTGATTCCAACGGTACCAGTTGTCGCTATAATACTGTTCGGTCCTACGAACTTCGTAAATAAAGCACTTTCGACGAATCGGCCTCTCTACTATTATAAGTTCAGGTCTGGGTAGTAAATATTAGAAACCGTGTCGGCTCTCATGTAGTTAATAGTGTCTGTTATGCTTATGCCGGAGATGTGGTGCTGCTGAGCCCCCCAGTCCGGTTGACAGATGAACGGAGGAAGACAGTATAATGTTATATTGTCTTGTGACGAACGGACTCGAAATATTAAATGAATACCGTTCCTCTGATGAGTATCGTAGTCGGATAAAATCCATAGATGTCGCTGATAAAAGTTGAATCTGACAGGTGGCATGATGACGACGTACTTCGCCGTGCGCGTGATCAGTATCCGCGCGAACGTAAACAAGATGCTGGCCAACTTCCAGGAGCATATGAAGGACATCGCTCGGTACATGGAAAAGGAGAAGCTAAGGGCTAATCTGCAGAAGTAAGCTAATCAATAATAAGAAGTTGTAGGAATTGTGTGTTCCCAATCTTCGGAGGAAAAGGCAGGTACCTCCACCTCTCCTGGCGAGGTGAGGTGGTATGCCTGGGGACCGGTGTCCATACAAAGTCATTATACATAGTGTAACTAACTTGCTTATAGATAGCAGTACAGCAAAAAGTTTGGCACAGTGCACAATTACCAATAGCAAGTTTGTACTTCACCTTACGGAATCTAGAATGACCCTCCAGCTTAACATTAAAGTGCCTACTTCTCTGTTGAGTGGTAAAGCAGTAAACATGATATCAAGTTTTTACCCTATGTGATCATTTGTTATTTCAAAATCAATACACTATCTGCTAATTCTGTAAAATCTGCCTCTGCAGAGACGTGATCGCGTACTACGAGTACAACTGGGAGAAGACTGGTGGCACCGACTATAGGAATGTGCTCAAGCTTTGCGACCAGATCACGCTCAGAACTGATGCCATACTACATCTCTATGGACACACTTTCGCTAAGGTATTTTTGTTAGTTTTTTAATCACAATTTGTTGTGTTTTTCCTCAAACTTCATTTATTCTATTATTATTCTTGTTTATTTTATTCAGGGCAAACATTTTTTAGGAACCCTTTTAGGATCACTTCCTTGTCAGTGCGTCTGTCCATCTGTCTGCCTGTCTATCAAGACCCTTTTTCACAGGTATGCGTAGACATATCAAGTTGAAATTTATATCAAATACTCAGGTCTGCAATCCCATCAAGCTGTAAAAAAATCAAAGTTCCAATCAAAGTTCCATGCCAATGTAATCAAGAGATACGGCCGTTTATGCCGCATATTTGGACACTCGCATGGGAATCAAAACCTATAGGATATTTCTCGTATACCTAATTTCAAATTTGCCAAATTTCATGAATCACAGCTTCAAGGGATTGCAGGCCTGAGTATTTGACATAAATTTCAACTTGATACGTCTACGCGTTCCTGAGAAAAAGGGTTGTGACAGACAGACGGACGGACAACGAAGTGATACTATAAGGGTTCCTTATTTCCTTGAGGTACGGAACCCTAAAAAATGTCTATGGAATTTTGTAACCTCACCTTTAGGGAAAGTACTCTAAATACAGAAGATAGAAAATTTGACTCAAAGGAAACATTCCTTTATTCTTAAGAAGCAAAATTTTTTTTTTAATATGCTTGTCATACCCAGGAATCGAAGCGGCTTAAATCCAAAACAATCACATCCTCTACTTTTTTGGCATTTATCGATAGGATCAATTATAAGAATATCTAATAAACTCGGTAAGTCAAATGAAAGGAAAACCATGAAATCTTAACTTATGAATTCAGTGAGACACTTTTACTCAAGCACTAAAGCGCTTTTACTCAGGGGTGCATCGGATTACTTATGTTAGTATAATTAACTTTTTTTGAAATTATTTTTGACATAGTTAGTCTTCTTCTTACCGTTCTTATCTCATAAGTAGTTAATTTATTAAAAAACGAAGAACTATTTAGATAAGGAAATCGCAATTATCTTTACACCTATTTGTAAATAATAATAATAATTTATTTATTTTAGACGTAAAGATAATTGCAGGTAATTGATAATTTAAAAAGTACAGGATATTATTTTTCGGATTTAAGTCGTTTCGAATCCTGGGTGTGACAAGCGTATTTCAATAAATCTTTGAATGTAGTTTTGCTTCTCTTTAAAAATAAAGGAATGTTCCTTTTAGTCAAAGCTATTTTCAATATTTAGAGTACTTTCCATCCAGGTGAGGTTATAAAATTCCACCCTGTTTATGATGACGGTAAAACTTTTTTATTCTAGTGCCCTATCCTATACCACTCCGATTTGTCACTTCTCCGTGTGGTGGGGCGTGCAGTGCGCAGTCAGTACTTCCTTAATGATACCACGATCATCTCGAAGGGAGATCTCGTTTTCGACATGTACTTTGTGGACTACGGTACCGTGGATGTTCGTGAGAGCAAGGAAATATTACGCACGGAAGCCAGACTGCCCAGGGGCAGGTAAGTTTATCATCTTGTCTTTAAAAGCCATTAATTTTATGCCACCCATAGACTTCATCTTCGGAAATAGATGAGGTGGTTGAAAACATCTGCTTTGTTTTTTTTCCTGCTCTACTAACTTTCGATATTTATCTGGAATAATCGCTTGATCCCAAAATACCTACATATATACCTGTATTTATGTTAACCAGAGACTGGTATTATATAGATATAATACACCCAAAAACAGAACAAACAAATGTACTCATCACAGAAATGTTTCCCCTGGGCGGGAATCGATCCCACTGACCTTGGATCAGTAGTCAGGAGCGCTAACCACTGAGCCACCAAGTCGGTAGTTGTTATTGCTAAAGGTAAACTACGTAAATGAGAAACGTAGGAGAACTAAAGTTACTGACATAGTTCACAATATCGCTAAACTGAGTGGTAATTAGCGGAGCACAAAGCTCGTAGAACAGATGCCCGTTGGGGAATTAAAGTTCTCGAGTGGCGACCGCGGACTGGAAGACGTAGGCTGGCCTCCTAGTTGGTGGACCGATAACCTGGTGAAGGTAAGCCTTGAGGGAAGCCTTTGTCCAACAATGGACGTCTTTTAGCATAGATATAGATAGATATGAACTAGTTCTTAAGAATTAACAAAATACTTTCTCACACTCACTAGAATTGATACTGTGCTCTGCAGTGCCAGTAAGCTTTCCATTCAGTTTTGGTAAAAAATACACATTATAAACACAAGTCATCATCATCATAATTTATTTCAAAAAACAGTCATTCTGTGTGCGAAACAATTACAGCAACTTAAATAAAGCAGGGGGTTACTAATCAAATTACGTGAAATACATTGTTAACTAGCCAACGACATTATTTTTTGTATTAATAACGCGACATTTGTTTCGGAGTATCCGGGGCTTGACATGGTGTTAAATTGATTTAAATAATTTTACAGTGTATTCGGAAACTTGGAACAATTAACTGCCATCCGCAGCCCCACTGATATCGTCGCCACAGCTCACTGCCACCTTCTACAGATGAACACGTCTATGTTCTATGATATTATTCTTGATTTCCCCGCTGTGAAGGTGTTATTGACAAAGTACAGGCCCAAAAAAGAGGTGCGTATATTAGTAGTTAGTATGTTTGTAGCAATTTTAGCGGATTTGAAAAAAATGCGATTACCTCTTATGAATGTGAAGAATGAAGCGCAAAGCGGACCAGAACTATCAGTAATAATGACAGTATTTTCAAGTAATGACAATATACTGACATTATACTGACAGTGTAGTATTTGGAATGAAGAAATGACGGTAAGTAACGATATTATTCAAAAAAAGCGTCATTACTGTAGCATCCTTTTCAAGTGCCCTTTTTGGCCACATTTCTTACACTTATAAGATTAAAATTTGCACACACACACTTCACATTTTACACTATTCGACGAAGACAGCGATCCTGTAGACCTCGACGGGCGGAGGCAGTGCCCCGCGCAACTGGGCCTGGGCAACTGTCGCCGAGTCGCAAGCTGCCCTCCGCGCGATGTTTATAGACTTTGCGATGTCCAAAGCCTTGCCCAAGGTCAAGTTTTCTGGACTTTCCATAAACAGCTTGACTCTTCTGGGTCCTGACTGCATTCTCAGAATAAAACAGTCCCTCAGCATTTCTTCAACAGAACTCCTAAATTGACGATCTGCCGATAAATGTCTTACGCGCGCTGCCCATTGTGTAAAATCTTCGCCAGTTTTTTGTGTCGCACTATGGAAGTAATGTCGTGTCGCAAAAAGTGAATTTTTAGGTAAATGATGTTTATCTATTTCGGACACAATCTGCTCGTAAGACAAGTCTTCCACTTTTCTCGGTGCAATCAGCTCGCGTACCAGCTTGTACGCGATTTCATTGAGTGCACTAAGTAGTACCGCACGACGCCGATCATCTTTTTGTGAGTGACCTTCCTTTTCTTTTGCGGACGACGATATGAGATTCGTATCAAACCACAACTGCAATCTCTCTTTGAAAACACTCCAGTCATTCCCTATCTCGAAATATGGTAAATTCTCGATAGTAGAACTCATTTTTGGTAGCCGTTAATTCTAATATTTCACGTGGTAACGAAAAAAATCTAGACTCGCACCACTGGTCATAAATGAAAGACGTGCGTACAGTATAACGATTTCTAATGAACTGGAAAAGTACCCACACACACTTTATACACTGATATTGACAAATGATGAGTACAATTGTTTTTTTTTAAACGAGGACGACTGTTTTTAAAGCTTTAAAAATAAACCTACATTTCACAGCTCCCAGCAGTGGACGTCTTTCGGCTGATATGATGATATTTCAAAGTACTACATAACAACATCCTGAATTTCCAGAATTACATTATCGGAGGACTTGCCGAGGGTTCAAGCTTAATGAACCAATGGAAGGAACACATATCGACCAGTTCACCAACGATAGTCGTCAGTAGAAAAGGTGTTTCCAACTATTTCAACATCAATAGCAGAGCCTGTCAAACATACCTCGTCATTGTCAGCTTGGCTGTCATTTATTTGGATATTTATAACGCTGGATTCCAGTCCAATAGTATGATCATGATAATGTTTCTTTACTTTTTCGATATTGCCTTCGTACTCAAAATACCACTGAGCTACATTCAGCCATACGTGGTTGTGAAAGGAGAACAGAGGATTGCCTTAGCAGAAAACAGAAAAATGTTTGTATGGTTTCTTTCATCTACTTGACTATAAAATGCCAATTTAAGACGATTGCTTTAGATATCAGTAAAATCATTTTTAATTTTTGTTCACCTTGCTTCGTATTCTTTATAGCCAAGATTAGAAAGTATTGCTCTCGCACACTAAGATAGGCTTTTACTTATTTTGCTTATTTTAAGTATCTAGATGCTTTTAACTTATGTGACTAATCACTCAGCACTTGATAGTAAACAATATGTTTAATCACGTAATATCATTTCAGTTACTTCAAATCAGAATTCTATTATGACTTATTGTCTTGCCTGCCGTTTGAAGTGTTCAGTTTGATAGCCTCGAAAAGTGACAAATGGAGTATTTTCTCTATATTACGGCTCAATAGACTTCTCAGATTTGTGAGTATAAAAAAACCTTTTTAAATGCGAATTGAACACGGGTGCCGTACGTAGGTATATATTTTTACAGTATGCTTTCATTTATAAAGTTCTGGATTGTTAGCGAATGTGACTCACATTTGGCTGGGCAAACATTTCTGTGATGAGCATTTGTTTGCTCTGTATCTGGGTGTATTATATCTACATATGTATGTATTCAAAAGTATATGTGTATGTATATCAGTCTCTGGTTCCCATAGTACAGGGAATCCTAGTTTGGGGCCAGATAACCGTGTGTGATTTGTCCTAAGATATTATTATTTTTATTAATTATGTGCCCAAAAAGTGATTATCTACTATTACAATATTCTTTTATTACACAAAGTTTTTTTTTGGAAAAAAAATGTTTTATATCTCTGTTCCCATAACTGTTTCAAAATTTCACGCCATGTCTCATTAATTGCATGGTGTAAAATGTTCAATTGCACACTTTATCTTTTTTTTTTATTTGAATAAATTTCAAACAACTTTATCCACTGTATCACTATATACCCCGGCGTAATAATTTCTAAATTATTTTCAAAGTAGAAAGAGGACGGGGGTTGCAAAAGCGATTCCATGTTTATTTTTTAAACCGAAGGCTGTTCCATGCAAAACGTTGATGAGCACGCAAAGAGATACGACAAGTACAGAGCAAATACTGACTTTATTTATCGAACCACCGACATAATATTCTACTAATCTATTACTAATATTATGAATGCAAAGGTACCTATGTCTGTCTGTCTGTTACGTTTCATGCATAAACCGCTGAACCGATTTTGATGAATTTTGGTACAGAAGTAGATGGGATCTCGGGGAAGGACTAAGCTACTTTATGTTGCAAAAATAAAACTTGAATGGGGTGAAATAGGGGATGAAAATGTGTATGGGGAATCAATCATTTCTCAAGTTATGGATATAAATATCATCATATATCTATACTGTAAATGCTGTAAATATAACAACAGTCTCGGCTTGCGGTGGGATTGCGTGGTCGTATTGATCATGCACGTTAACTGACTACAGACACGATCATGACCTGGATGAGTTTGACTGTAAAGTGGCATTTATCTTGACCCCTTTCATGCTTCGTAAGGTACGTTAAGCCGTTGACCGTGACTAAGTGGGATTGCGTGTTCGCGTCGATCATGCAGGTTAACTGACTACAGACACGGTAATGACCTGGACGAGTTTGGCTGTTAGTGGCATTTATCTCGATCGTTTCGTTACGTTAAGCCATTGGGGCTGGCTGCTATGACTAGATAGCAGTCCTTAAGGTATGCCAAGGCCTCGGGGTATGGCTATAGACCCATAAGCTCCATGGACTATGATCTAACCTTCCAGAGTTATGGAAGAAGACCCATGCCACTACATTGGGGTATAGGTCGTTAACAGATACTGTAAATAATTTTGCTGACGTAGGCAATCACTTAGAGATTATTCTTTCCCTAGCGAGGTTCAATTATGGGATAAGAATTATATGAAAGTTAAAATATAGTAAGGCCTCGATACTTTGAACACCCACTAATCCGAACGCCTTTATAATTCGAACCACCCACCTAGCCCCGAGTATCCACCGTTTCTCAGTAAGTCGCTGTACCTTTCCGCAAAAGCAAGCTTTTCGCTTTTCCTTTTTTTTATTTTTAGAATGTGTACACATACTATAATACGAACGTTGCGTATATCCGAACAGGATACAAATATATTCTGGGTGTTGTAATATGGAGCTCGCCTTATTCTTTAGTCGATAAACTTGTTCTGAAATACACTAATTAGCTCTGCTTTCAGACAAATCAAAATCAAATAAAATAGATTTTCTGTTTATTTACGTTTCCCCGTATTAAACTATGGCCAGGCGTAACAAAAATATATAATGATGCGCACGCACGCCAAGCACCATAAACGATGTCAACGCGGGCCAAGCCGCGGGCGGAAAGCTAGTCACTTATAAAGATGATTCCAACTGTAGAACCATTCAAGAGAAGAAATCAAATATTTTATTACTAACAAGTTCCTCTCAAACCTGTTACAAGAGCTGAATATACATGAGATGTATGAGATACTCCCTAAACTTAACAACAAACTATCATAGAATGCTCCTTATTCAATTGTAGCTGAAATTTAGAGATTGGAGCGATGGCCGTAGATAGAGATGTAAAAAAACCGTTCTTTTTCTGAGATGAAAAAAACGTTGAAAAAAAACATGAAAAAAAACGGTTTTTTTTCTGGCGTAGGTTTTTTTTCAAGCGTAAGTAAATAAAAATATATCAGGATAATTATCGTTAAATACCTGTTAGTTGGTTTATAAATGGTATATTTAACAACTTAAACATTTGAAACTAGGTACCTTTTTTGTTTTTTATGAACATATTTTTTAAATGATGAAAATGGTCATGTTTCTTTTTACATATTTGGAATGTGTATCAGCTTCTTTTTCACCTCCTCAAATACGACCGTTGATTTATCAGTTACTCTGTATGGTAGTTATTTAACTTGAAAAATATGTTAACATTCACTGATCAATGGAATGGAGGAATACCAAGAAGCTTATAACCAAACTGGAGGAAACACTTAGAACAAACAAGTGAAGACCAAAAATATGACCTTGAATGTGCTGTGTCTTTCTCGAGGGGTTTTGTTTCTGCTGTTAAAATTCCAGACATTAATGAGGATACAGTACTTGCAGAGCTTGCAAATTACATTGCAAAACAGGATTTTTTTTCCAAGTGTTTTTTGTGGTCAACGTTGAACAAATTGACTCCCATTGCTTGGTGGGCAGGACTATGCAAATCAACTGATTTGTCTAAAGTAGACGTTAAATTTCTGTCGCTTCCTACTATATCGGCGGCGTGCGAGAGAACATTTAGTACTTACAGCGAAATTCACAGCAAAAAGCGCAACAAGCTGAAGAATGACAGGGCTAGAAAGATAGTTTACATTGCTCACAATTTAGGGTTCCAATCACAAGCCCAGTATTACATTCCAGTATCATCACAAGCAGAAGAAGTTAATAAGTTCTTGATAGCATCGTCGATTCGGACGAAGACACAGAAGAAAATGAAACTTCTTGCTCTGATGATGACAAAACAAGCGTAGGCAGTAGGCAGCTCTACTAATTGTGATTATAAATACTGATTCAGAATAAAAATTATTACATTTTTAATAAAAAAAAACTTGTTTTTCTAAAGACATGTTATTATTGATTTTATCTATTAAAATAATAATTATTACATTTTTCAATGTTTTATTCCATTTCAGTTATTGGGTTTTAGTTTTTCTGAAAAAAAACCAAATTTAGAAAAAAAACAATGGTGCCATGTTTTTTTTTCATGTTTTTTTTCAAAAATGTGAAAAAATACATTTTGTTTTTTTTTCTATTTACATCACTAGCCGTAGACCCTCGTGATCAGGGATGTAATTCTTAACTAGGCTCTGTTCGAAACATTGAAGCTCAAATACGAAGTTAATAATTTTTTGATGGATTAAAATATTTTATCGCATCGGTAACTATTCCCACCCAGTGCTTCAGGAAGGGAGATTTACGTATAGTAAACGACTTTAGAATGCCATTGTTGCTGTGGTGCGAACCATGGAGAATTCTTATTGCGTGTTTATCATTCTTATTATTGCGCATTTTATTATTGAGACTTGTTTATTCTTTCTATTTGTTGTGTCTTAGATGACCATCCAAAGCTGCTTGAAGAGGCACCAGGCTAAGCTCAACATTAATCTGGTGTTCAGCACGATCGTGGCAGTCTTCATATGGTTCTCCCTTTTCGTCCATATCACCGCGTGCCTCTGGTATACCGTCGGCGTATATGAAGACAAAAAAAAACCCAGGTCGTCGTGGATGTATAAAGGTTGGTGGTAATAAATTGTTATTTTTCTTATTTTATATAGACTTGCTACAAATATTTGGTTAACGTTATACCTAATACCAAATACGATGACGTGAAATTAACATAAAACACAATAAGGCCAATCGCATATTTTACTTTCTCTGTTCTGGTTGCTCGTGGGTAATAAATGAAGTTGCAGTGAGTAAATAACATTACGAGTAAATAATCACAGATTTTTGCCTATTAACTAAAAGGAATGATCATTTAAAATAACTAATAACTTAATTTAATTAAAGATAGGCTTGAGAAGATTGTAATAAGTTATCACATACATTTTAAGCCATAAGTTTATTTTCTTTCCAAAAGATAACGGGAGTCCAAACTACGTAAATAAATACGTGTGCTCATTATACATTATTTTGACAACTTTCACCCACAAAGGAGTCGCGGATATTACGGCTAAAAACCAATCGGAGGTGAGAAAATAATTTTCTTTATTTTACTAAGAAAGTATAGTTTTTAAATTAATGCATATTTATTTTGTTAATGGTGGATTTATAAAGTTACTTTAGCGTGAATATTTTTATATTTTCATCCAATGTTAAGTTTTAAAAATATATGTTAAAAAAAAATGTGCAAATAAACGAAGTGTGAATAAACTTTGTAGAATATGCGACATACATTAATACAATACCGCGCAAAAAAATGTTTTCCTGTTTTCCTGCTTCCTGTTTATTCGTAACAAACAGGAAGTCGGATAGTAAACCATGTACTTGAAGTCAATAAATAAATAATTCAGTGAATCCGGGAGTTAAATTACGAAATATTATTGACTAAATAGATATTTTATTGTAATTGTTGAAAAACTTAATCACTTTAATTTTAATTAGATTTTCAATTTTTAATTTATAAGAATTTCCTAATTAGTATGCAAACTACTATTTTGTACAATGACGTCATCGTACAAAATTTCAAACATTTTTAGAACAAAATGCCGTTTTTGACATTTCATAAAAAGTAAGTCAAATGACTAGCAGTCAACTACCGGATTGTTTCAGGTCATATTCATGATTATTCTGCAGATTATATCAACAATGATGTTCATGATCTATGTGGGAGAGTTCTCGAATATCATCCAATACCAGTCGTTTAGATCTTTTGGATACTATAGCAAGTTTTTGGAGCTGCAGGTGATAAAAATATGAAAAATGAAAATGAAAATATTTTATTCGAAGTAGGTAGCAGTGTACACTTTTCGAACGTCATTCTTTTATCTACCTAATACGAGGTTCCTACCACTCGGAACTCGTATACCCACCGTTTCGGGAAGTGTTTGCGGAGTGAGAAGAAACGGCGGGCCCTAAAGAAACTCCCTCCAACACATTTTTTTTTTAAGTCTTATATTCTATTACATCTTAATGCTAGATCAATAAATGAATTATACAATGTCATGTCTGTAAATAAAATATACAAAAATAAGAATAAAGAAAGGATTCAAAAGAGATAAAAGTAAAAATTGTTTGTAGCTAATGACTAACAAATTCCAAAAAACCAATGACAAGAGCAGGCCAGTTCACACGGACAGCACCCGATCACGAGTATAACGCGAGAGTCAGCCATCGCTGAAGCTGAAATCTTGCTGAAAGATATAATATCAGCTGAAAAAGGTCCAATACCTACTTAATATAGACCTCCCCTCATAGAATAGAATTTGTATTTTTTCTGAGTACTAAAATACAAATGAAATCAAACGTAACAAAATTGTGAAACATTATTTATCGCATTTCCGCAAACTGATATGAGATTTTACGTACATTATCATTCGCCTTGCTTCTTTATGTGCTTCATCCTCAGAAAGTTGCCACCGGTTATTTTATGGCAGGCCAGAGATGATTTTTTAATTTTATTTCGATAATAACTATAAAATTCCTCGCGGTGAAACAGCTACTGAGTGGTGGCTTCGCTATCGTCAATCTGAACACGCCTTTACACCATTCATGTTTGACTAGTTATTTTCACTTCAGGACTTTTTGTCTAACAACCGCGTGTCTAAGAATCTGGTGAAGATGGTAAGCCGATACTCGTTACACCTGTGGCGCGAGTCCCGTGGAGTACAGATGCCCTACTTCCTGGAGACGGCTCCACCTTGCTTCAAGCTAAAGGTCATGAGCGCCGCTTACATGCACCACTTGATTATAGTAAGCACACTGTTCTGGATTAATTACCATCGTTTTCGTTTATATCACTGATTATCAGTATAGTTTATGTAACCGCTATTTCAAAATATATCGGACGCCTATTTAATTGACTCCCCTGGACTGTTTGCTAACTGACTCACTGCAAACTCGCTTAACTTCGGGTGAGATTTTTGGAACATGTAATCAAACATATTGCACCTCATTCATTAATTTACTAGCTTCCGCCCGCAATTTTGTCTGCGTGGATTTCAGAATTGAATCCAGA
Organism: Coleophora deauratella; assembly: GCA_958295455.1. Taxonomy (NCBI): domain Eukaryota; kingdom Metazoa; phylum Arthropoda; class Insecta; order Lepidoptera; family Coleophoridae; genus Coleophora; species Coleophora deauratella. Next base: position 1,673,912 of record OY282388.1, read on the forward strand.
GGTGCCATCTTGTGACAAAGTAAAAATTTCAGTTTTAAGCCATTCCTCCGGCAACCCTCGAGTTTTCCGAGATAAAAAGTTTCCTATGTGTTAGCTGAGTGCCTTATCTATCTACCTACCAATTATGATGGTAATTTCATCCAAAGTATTCTTGTTTAGGCGGGAAAATTGAATAAACAAACAAACACTTTCGCATTTATAGTAGGTATTATTAGTGAGATGTATTTCCACTCCATGTTTAATTACACAATATTCGTTCGTGTAATGTCGATTGGTATGGTAGTCATATTAAAAACATAGACTTTCACTATATAAATGATGTAACGCGTATGTGAAATTTATGTCAGCTAAGAAGAAATTGATGGACGATAATTCGTAGTTATTTACCACAAATAGTTTTTTTACAGAACCCTTCTTTCAAGGACTGCGAACCAGCTTTCCTAAGGCAGCTGGTTGGATGTTTGACGTTGTTCAGATATAACACTGGTTAGTCAAATAATGACAAAACTTAAATATCTAAATATGCGTTCGATGACTCCTTTTTATTTAGAAACAATGAGGAAATATAGTATTTGTTCTAACCAAGTAAATTACAGGTCTTATTCGAAACACTTATGCCTGCTGATAAATAGCAGAGCTGTCGAAATTGTAATACTGTTGTTGATTGATGGAAAAAATTAGAGACAATATAAAAATAAGTTTGATAAAATATTTGTCTGATATTTGTGTAAAATAAGCTGATTTTAAGCTAATGTTAGGAAATTATTTGCTAATTCATGACAAGTTCCTCCGGGAAAGGCTGGTCAGTTAATTTTTGTAGTGTTTCGTAATTCATTGCTCTTCAATATATTTTTCAGCTCTGTTTGTAGTAAGAGAAGGAGAAATAACAGACTCCATGTACCTGGTACACAACGGAAGGGTGGTCGAAATCGATGAAGACATGGATGAAGAAATCAATGAGTTCCTACCAGGCACCTATTTTGGACAAGTACGTGTGATGAAACAAAATAATTTCATGCATGTCCCAATCATTTAGTTATACAGGTAAAATAGAAATTATGGACCAAATTTTAGGTGTAGCTTTTAGCTATGATACTGGATAGGCATCCCGCTACGAAATCATACTGAACAACTTTCTCTATGGAACCAATTTAAGCAAAAAATAAAAGAATGGGACTTTCCATGCAAAGTTGGCTACTCTGCTCATCGAATTTTATGAAGAGTCCTTTTTGGCTCCAACTGAAATAGTTCTTTAGAGAGAGTTGTTCAATTTCATGAGCATTAACCAAAACCATAGTTAAAATTTAGCCCGCGATTTCAATTCACCCTGTATTCTGGCGAAATTATAGTTTAACATTTTTTTTGGGCTTAATTTTGCCATATTTAAAAAATTATAACATACCTACATTTATACTGCTTAAAAAGTACTATTCGCTTCCTTTATTAAAGAGGTGTAGGGTCAGGTAAAATGTACTTACAATTGTGAAGATGACTCTATGAAAAATAAATTATAAACTATCAAAATCTATCGTTCACAAAATTGATCTCGCAATAAAATTTCGGAAAACGTTATTTGTTTTGTTTTTTATCCTATCCTCAATTTTTTATCAATAATAGTTATAAAATTAGTCGCTCAATAATGCCAAAAAACAAAAAGTGATACAAATGACTAATAGTCATCTACTCTGCTATTGGTAAGCACGTCAGAAAATAAGCTCTAAATCTAGAAATTCATAAAAATGACTGTATAGCAATTTTGTATTATATAAATTTTTATTTGTTGCAAATAATTGTATCATATATCAAATCGTCTGCCAAGGGTTGTCTGGAAGAGATTTTAGCGATAAGAACGCATTTGTACACGTAAACCAATATTTTTATATTGTGCAAGTTCCTTGTGTCCAATAAAGCATTAATATTTACATACATACATACATACGTAATCTTTAGAGCCTTCAGGAGTTTACTACAGAATGTAAAAGATATTATTATGTGTTTGATATAAGAGGTTTCGTCTTTACTGTAACGAACGCTAAAAGTACAATAGCAACATGTTTAAACTGATTAGAAATCCTGAGCTTAATTAAGTGCTTGTTAGTGAAAAAAAAATGTAATGCATTGATAACAATATTTGATAATTTAATTTATTATCGCCTTTCTCTACTTTAAGTCGAATTATGTTGAAATTGTTTTTGCTAAAAACATTCGTTAATAAGTATTATTTGATAATATTTCAGTATTATTATAATACAAAAAATAATTTTCTTCTTTTTTCAGGTACAGGGTCTCATACGTGACACTCCATACAATTATTCCTACAAAACTACCAGCAAAGCTGAAGTGCTTACCCTTAGTCTCGATAAGTGGGAACATCTGTTGGAGTATTTTCCACTTAGTCGATATTCAATATTCAAGAACTACCCCAATCATCCGTACAGCAGACATCCTGATAACGAACCCAAAAAACCAAAAGATTTGCCAGAAGTGGAAAAGAAGAGGCAAATGATGGCGAGACGTAAAACAGAGCATGAGCTAAAAGCGAAACCTCTGGGGAACAGGGATTTGTCGCCTTCAGAGTCTGAAAATTATAAACCATTTTATATGCCACCTGCGATGACAGCGACTGGTAAAACGCCTGGTTCGGTAGATCAAAAAACATTAGGAGGAGAATCTACTAATAGAATTATTGCTAGTAAAGTACCAGCTGCAGAGCCGGCTGCTGAAATGTCGACTGCAAAACTAGCTATTACAAAAGAGCCTGCTACTGCAAAGCCGGCTGCTGAAATATTGACTGCAAAAGTAGGTACTACAAAAGTGCCTGATACTGCAGAGCCAGCTGCTAAAATGTCAACTGCAAAATCAGCTACAACAAAAGTACCGGCTACTGCAGAGTCGGTCGATAAATTGTCGTCCGCAAAATCAACTACTACAAAACTTCCTGCTGATTCAGGGCCTACTGCTAAGGTCTCCACTGCTAAAGTTTCTGCGACTAAAGAGTCGGACACTACTACTAAAATGCCTGCTGCTGCATTGGCTGCTATTGCAGGTGGTGCAGTGGTAACTGGGACAATCGTAGCTGGAGCGACAGCCTTAGCTGCGACTTCAGCACCCAAAAGTGTTTCGGAAAGTACACCTGCAAAACTTTCAAACAGTAGTGCAATGGCGCCACTCTCTGCTTCTTTTACTAATAAAGTAACAGCTTCGTCCATTTCTGATTCAACTGCTTCAAAATCAGCTATAACTGATGGAACGAATAAAATATCTGAGCAAAAAATAGAGGGATTAAAGGATGCTTTAGCGTCAACATTAGGAATACCAGAAAATAGTGTTGATAAACGAATGATGCCGAGACCTACAGCAGCAATTGGAAAATTACAGGAAGAGCTGCAAGAAGTGGAAAAAGAAGAAGCAAATACTTCATCACCTAGAACTAAGCGACCTCTTGCATCGACCACACAAATATATGGAGAAAATTATAATTATTTAACAGATGAAAGACGTTCTGTGTCTTATATAACAACAAAAAGTGAACCAAATTTGCCACCTGATGAAAAAGAAGAATTGTTACCTGCCCGTGGAAAAACAAGAACTGAACTACTTGATACTATTATATTATCACCATCTACATCTGAAAGTAAGTCTGTTGCAATTCCGATACTCGAAGAGGGTAAAATAAAAGCACTTAAAAATGCAGATATTTCAGAGATTAAAACCTCAGCAGACACAGGTATTTGGCCTATGGGTAATAAACCTGAGCTGCAAGCTTTCAAAGAGAAATCGGTCCAAGAAGAAAGTAGTCCTGTATTAAAGGCGGCATCACCACCTAAACCTTTACCCATGAGAAGTGATTCTGAAAGTCTTCTTAAACACGATCTAAGTTTACCATATTTTGAATACGACTCGGATGATGATAATGAAACCAAAAAAGAGGAAAAGAAAATATCTGAGGAATATGAAGAGCCACCAAAATCGTTTATGAGAAGGGTGACTCAACATGCAAAGAAATTCATTGGCGGACCATCTATATCAGCAATGAAGGATAGAAATGAAACTAATGCATCAGCACTTGAAGAAGATATTAAAGCCACTTCTGCTCTTTTACAAAAATATGAAGAAAGATCTAAAATGTCTAGGATACCTCAGGAAAATGATGAAAAAAAATCCTTACTGGCACAATATATTGAGAAACGTGATGCTGATCTAGCTACTAGTCAAAAAGAAGAATCCGAAGAAAAATTCGTGAGGGAAGCGCCTAGACGTTCCATTGTCGTTTTCGGCAACGATGAGGCCCCTGCCGTGAGAAACATTCCTATAGAACAACCAGACGATAATGATGAAGCAGCTAAAATATTACGAACGCCAAGACGCTCTGTTGTAATTTTTGATAGTGAGGGTAAATCATCTTTAGGAGTTAGTCCTCAAGAAGAAACTATTTATGATAGTGATAAAACTAATAATAATGAAATTCCATCTGTTGACGAAGAGTCAAATAAAAAAGAGTCCGAAAATAATGCTACCACAGCTCAGCTTACTTCTATCAATCCTATCGATCGTTCTTTTGAAGAAAGTAGTCCATATAAAAAAGATGAAGATAATACTGAAATCATCAATTTAAAAGAAAATGATCATTTTGAGTTACCACTGACCACCACAGAGGAATCAAAAAATGAAAAAAATGATGTGAAGCATGTTTTAGAAGATATAAAACCCCCTGATGATGAAATAGGCATGAAAAATGTCGCAGATTATGACATTAATGCAACTGAAATCGCATCTGCTCCCCAATCGTCAGCTGTCGTCCAACCATCAACTGTTCCAAGTTCATCAAGTCTTAAAAAGCGTCTAGTTAAAACTTCACTATTAGCATCACTTTTCCGTAAAAATAAGCCAAGTGCTGAGAATACACCTGAAGATAAAGTACAAACCAGATTAACTACCGCTGAAGTTTCAGAAACTTCTGATGAAAATGAAGATTATGAAAGTAAATTGGCTGATGATGATGGTTTGCATTCGGAGAAAAGGACGACCCACGTGCGATATGTGGGTGATAAAGTTGTAGATGATGAGTTTCTTCTTTTTGATGATGATGACTTCGAAGAGGGTCCATCGAAACAGTTACCACCAGAGCAGACGCTGATCGACGATAACATTCAGATCAAAGACATGACGGAAGATGAAAAAAAATTTATGATGATGGACAGTGACGTTGATCCCTCGCTTAGACGCAGAGATGACGACGAGAAGAAAAAGACAGACTAATTCTTCTTTTATAGTATCTATTTTTTTAAATAGACAAAATAATATAGAGTTTAACACAATACAATCGAATTCAGCAAAAATATTGTATTTATTCCTAGCGATACCTTATGGCCATAATAATGTGGATCTCGCAATTGGGAAGAAGCATAGTCACACACAATATAAGTCCCATAAGGCCATCCGCTACGTCCAACTGAATCTGCCCCGATCGTTTGTAGCGGCGGACCACAGTATAAAGTATGTTTAAAAAGTGCATTTGATATTTTAAGGTGTTAACAGGGGATAACGGAAAAAATATTTAAAAATCCGAACTACATTTTTATTATTCATTTTTATTTATTAATAATTTAAGTGCGTTTTACCCCATGGAAAGTGATGATGTAGTCGAGGACGGTACACGTAAACTCAAATAATGCCTATTTACTCTCGCCTTGAGGATTCCCCGATTGTTGGAATCGGGAAACACAGACGCAGGTAAGGAGTTCCACTCCTTCGCAGTTCTTTACCTCACTTATCGCTTAGCTATCGCTACTTATGGTGGCCGTTTCAAAAAATCCCGTGTTCTAAAGCCAATTCTGAATGCCTCCCTGAAATCTCAGAATCTATTATTCGTATTAGATAATAACGCGACATATTTTGTATGAAGTGTCCGAGGATGGTGCTCTTGTGACATAGCAGACGGTCCAAGGGCGACGTTAGTAGCAGGCCTGCCTGTCTCACTTCGACAAAAATATAATATATGCAAGCGTCGCACCCACTACGAGGGGTTAAAGTAGAGTGCTTTGTTCGCGACAAGGCGCTAACCATCAGTTCAGTTTTTAGTGAGACACGGACCGCACTACACGTGTCCTACTTCTGCTAGCGTCGTAGATTTCTGCGACGCGATGTCGCAACGCAGTGTTGTGGCCTCGCCCTTATTTTCTCGTTCACTCGATTACATTATGGAAAAAAACATCATGACTGTCTCTTAATTTAGTCATTACAACTTTACTAATTAATGCCATTATGGAGTTCCCATGACCACCGGCTCCATTATTATCATCGGACTCTGTATTCCCGTGACTTGTTCGGCCGGACAATGTGAATCCGCTCTCAGCACCAAGTAAGTTCAGAAACAGTACAGATAAAACCAAAAAATAATCCACTAGAGAGAAACGTATCTCCTTAGTAGTAGCAGAGACAATACAGTACCTAGATAATCAAAGATAGATGATTCAGTACAAAAATTAAAAAACGAATAACCGCCAAAGAGTTCACATATTATAAGAGATTTTTCTGTTCTGGTGCGCTTCAAGATAAGAGTAAGATCACTTGAAAATGCGGAAGGCACCAGACTATTTGTAATTATTTTACTTGTGATATACATAATTTTTAATCACCAAGGGATCGGTCTATTTATGTTTTGGAGCTGAAGTTGAAACTGCCAAGTCAAGTGAGGGGATGTAATGTCTGCATTCGCGAATAAAAGAGTGAGCCGGCTTGCCAGCAGCTGTCCAAAGGATTTTGATTTTGAGTCCTTTGTATATTCCAGTGAGGTAAAGTATGATGTTATTTTTATTGTCATATTTTGTTTGATTTTATAAATTGGTAAAGCTAGACGTAGACAGAGCTGAATAGCGCAAGTGTATTGGAGATGTTCGTAAGATGTAGGCCTTGTTCAAGTTTCTGTCTGAGCCGGGGAACTGAAGACACATAAAATAAATAAATGAAAATAAAATAAAAGCCTTTCTTTTCCGTAATAGCTACAAAACATCAATCTAATTTAATGTTTCTAAATGGATAAATGTTTCATCACCATCAGCTGAAAGACGTCTATGGCTGGACAAAGGCCTCCTCCATGGATTTCCACACCGACCGGTCCTGAGCTGCCCGCATCCAGTGGTGCGCGGTCGCCACTCGTGAACTTTAATGCCCCAAAGGCCATCTGTTCTACAAGCTATGTACTCCGCCCACTGCCACTTCCGTTTAGCGATTCTGTGAGCTATGTCGGTTACCTTAATCGGTACTAATTACACGCCTGGCCAGTCACTTCTAAATTATTACGTGAATTGCATACTAAATCTTCTGTTAGCCTTGTTTAGTGCATCTATCATAGATTAAAGTCGCCTTTAGTCCATCTGCTGTCGGCAACTTTCCCTGTCAGCTGTGCCGGTCTTGTATCGGGCTGTACAGTCACCAAAAATATTGTATCCGTGACACTGACTTAACGGTCTGTTATAGACACGATAGGCCGATGACGAATAGATTTGCAGGGTTGTGTTTTTTGCATTTTGTTGCTTGGTTATTTTTTCTATTTTTATTTATTTAATAATCAAAATTCAGAGATGTTTCGAAAGTAAGTTAAAAGACAGTGCTGCGCAAACCGCAAGGGAATGGTCGTATATAAGGGCGTGGGGGGTTAGGGCGTTCGGATCCCCCCCATGAAAATATTCCGGAATATTTAATACATGAAACGTAAACGTAAAATTCGCTAAGTTGAATGGCTGGGCTTACTTTGGCATAAATGAGCAGTTTGTATATTTTTCTGTTCCGTATATAGGGTGGAATGTTGGAACTCCACCTGAAGGGAAAATACTCTAAATACAGGAGATAGCAAATTTTACTCAAAGGAAACATTCCTTTATTTTTAAAAAGAAGTACATAAATTCAAAGAAGATTCAAAAATTGTCGCGCTTGTTAGAAACAGGATGTAAAAATATAAGCACCTATAAGCTCCAACAAGCTTTAGTAACAAAACAAACAACTGAATAAAGAAGGATTAAGAAAAACTAACATTAAATTGATTTAATTGGAAATAAAATATATTTTAAAACAAAAGCAAATATTCTTTAAAAGACTTAAGTTCAAAGCTAACAGATAAGTAAGTAAAATTATAATTTCAAAAAGACAAATTAAGATATTTTTGGAAATAAAAATGGTATCTTGTTATAGAAAAATTACCTATATGTAATTCAGATTGAGGTTACTTAAAATCAAGGAAATAAACGAAGAAATTATACAGTTAATTATTCTTTTTATTTTAATCTTTTTTTGTTACCTAATACAAAGTTCCTACCACATGGAACTTGTATACTCAGCGTTTCAGAAAAGTGTTAGCGAAACGAGAAGAAACACTGAGCCGGAAAGAAACTCGTTTCAACACATTTTTTAAAAAAAGGTACTTAAAAATCTATTACAAATATTATATATTATAAAAAAAGTAGTACGGTAAACTATAGCATTTTTATCAGTCTAATATTCACATATCTTACAAAGAGTTACAAATTTAAACTGAATCGGCCTTCTCCGAACACAAGAACATATTTTAAAGAAATAATCAAACATAGTTACAGCTTAAAATACTTATCTTTATTTGAAGGCCGAAGAACTTAGCAGTAGGTACAACTAGTTGATTTCTCACGAACAAAATGTCCTGAATTTTGGGATTACAGCCCTTTTTATGCTACTCGGCTTCAGATTATTTTACAGTTAAACGATTTTACCACTTTTTTAATTTTAAACCAATACAACAAATTCTCGAATCTGATTGGATAACCAATCAGAACTATTGACCAATAAGAACTTAAATCTAAGACTCCCAAAACATTGTTAACATTCTAATATTATGAAAATTAGATTTATCTATTTGTTTATCTTATAAAACTATTGGTTAATTTAATAAAACAATTTATGTAACTGTTACTTTTCACAAAAACACAATATTCTAGCAAATTTAGAAATAAATCATTCAATGACTACATTTCTATGCAGTATTGCCAATTCTATTTGTTATTTCAAACATTTATATTAATGTTGCCATTTTCTCTTAAAATTCCTAACAAAAATATCAATTTTGAAAAATAAATGCCAATTTTACTGTTTAATTTTAAACTGAAATCTAACACGCTCGCTAGGCTCGCGCCTTTTTCACTGAGCTTTACTATTATTGTTGACATGAAATTTCTTAAAAATGCCGCTAATCTGATACAATTTTAATGTTTTATTTATTTCGTAGGTACCTGAAAAGACGTAGACACTAAAATCAGGCGCGGATCCAGGATTTCGTTCAGGGGGGGGGCAAATTTTCAGTGTACCCGTATTTCTGATGCTGTCGATGGTTTTAGCTACCTAATTACCTAATATAAAAAGTCGCGAGCGTAGCCAGCGCGAAATTTTTTGAAAAGTTAAGAATTGCCTCTATTTATTTGCATTTTATAGAAGTTTTAGTACTTCGGTCAGGCTTCAGGGGGGGGGGGGGGCAATTGCACCCATTGCCCCCACCCCTGGATCCGCGCCTGACTAAAACAATTTGACAGTGCAGTTTTCAGGCATGAGAGAGTGAAAGGAGCATTTATGAGAACAAGATATTCTTTTAGGTGGCGATAAGCGCCTAGTTTCGTTAGAATATACAACGTGATTTGTGCAACGCGAACTTCATTTATGCATCTTTTGTCAGACTTCCAGGTTTTTTCACGATACTTTACCGTAAAAGCAATCATTATATAGCTAGTTGGTAAATTCGAGTATTAGCTAAGATTTTTATTGAACCCGGGCCTCTGATAAAGAGGGTCGAGTCACCACCGTGGAGCCACCGACGATTTACTCATTCATTCCTTTCATTGCAGGCCCAGTATAAAATCTGGTGCGGCTTCAAACGCATCCTATTAGATCTGCGACAAATAGAAAACAATACACTGTGGAACACACTGATCAGTGTCTTAATTCTTGTCTGCTTGATCCTAGTAGCTGCAGACTATTCATACGTTTACTTTACAATATTAGACATAGTCTTCAACGTGATATATGCTGTTCACGTGGTATTTACTACCTTGGAAAGAGCGAGGCAGGCCCAGCATGGAGATTTTGAGTTTAAAAGGTCTACGAAATGTTAGTAGTTTTGCCTATTACAACATTAAGATAACCTGTTAGTAGGTATAAGGGCGAAGCTTTAGACCTCCCAACCTATTAATACTATTTACAAAATATGTATAAAGTTTGTACACGCGTATATATTTATGTTGCGTGTCTTGCGCTAAGCAATTGCAGCAACTGGTGCCGGATACCGGGTGGGGTATTATACTATGGAGACGGAGTATACGGAGAAGGAGACCTATTTGATTCGGCTTACACATTTAAGATCTACCATGCCACAGACAGGCATTCACATAAGCATAGTTACAAACTTGTATCACCAAGAGCAGGAGAGTAGGAAACCTACAGGAAGTCTTTAAAAAAGAAGAACCCTACTAAGGTAATAAGCCATTAAGCGATTAAGGTCATTTCTATTTGCTTTCAGGGGCACTGCTTCTGGACGTTTTATCATATCTTCATTATATAGGGTACATCCTGTCCCATAATACGCATCGCACTATCAAGATAATATGCTACTTTGTGCGGTTGCACACTTCCTTTCAGTTTTTATGTGAGTTACCTATTTCATATTACGAGTTTAGGTTCGGAGAGGACCAATTACCTAGTGAAGGTCGCGGATGCCGTTAGAGATATGGGCAGGTCATTGTAGAAATTCTTGGGGAAGGTCTATGTTCAGCAATGGATATCTTTCGGCTGATAGACATAGATATGCCGATGACTATAACCTTCAGGAAGATAACTTTCCTTTCCTGTAGAATCAGCCACAAATCGACAAAATAAAGCCATGCGTTTCCTTAACGATGTTACAGGTTAAGTAGTATAGTGACTAAAGCCAGATCCTAGTCCCCGAGAGGTCTTCAATAGTGCATGTGTCTGGGTATTCGGGCAAAGGTCATTGTTTGTGGGATCGCTCACTAAAATTCAGGAATTACATAAGCTGTGATTCTCGTAACAGTTAGATATTTTAGCAACCTTAAAAATTATTCTTCTACGAGTCAGTAGACAATATCTGGACCATATTGGTCTGGATCCAGACTTCTAATTACGATATAATCTAGACACGCGGAGCGTGTCCAGCCAAGTTCACGACAAAAAAGAACTGGCGAGTAGCTCCGTGTGTAATATTACACGAACCATTTGGAGCCACTTTTGTCACCTTCATAACTCAAAATCTATTTAACATAAACACACCAAATTTGGTTTATGTATTAAGACTTCCTAGATAAACGAGTACTCAAAATTTTATAAACACAGCTCAAACGGTTGGTATAGATTTTAACGTCCGAAAATCGTCATTTTTATGACTGACTCACTGACATATAGATCAAAAAGTTTACCCACTTCCAGATGACCTAGAAAGTTCAAATTTTGCATCAAGCTAGGTAATTGTGTGTATGCAAAGGAAAAAATCAGAAAACACTGAATTTCTAAGAAAAAAATGTTTTTTCAATACAATATTTTTATGATTTAAAGACACACTCACCGTCATCAAAAAGCTAAGGTACTTCTAGAAAGGCTACGAGCTTGAAATTTGGTGTGCGGCTAGTATTTCATGTACTGATAACGGAAAAATTAAAAAAAACATGTGTTAAAAAAATAAAAAAAGGCTCAAAAAGTAACTTATCGCGGGGCTCGAAGTCTCACCTGCGCGTTACATGTGCGACTTCTATATTAAGTGAGCTATCGAGGTTGTTATGGTAATGGTGAAATAAAGATAATATTATACAATTTAGTAAATGGAAAACAGGAAAATAGCAAGACGAAACAAAAATAAAAGATTCTTGGAATTGTATAAAAAACCTGTGTAATAAAAGCACTAGCTACTAAATATTTAAATAAAAACTATTACATATAAACTTAATTCATTAAATATAAACAGAATAAAAATATATGTTAGCATTTCATTATTACTAACAATAAGCTGAAAATATAATAAATATAAAGTTGCCCATGTTGGATTTGAACCAAGAGTTTTCTCACTGAAGCCGCCCTCTATACCGGCCTACCTACCGGTCGATTCCTTACGGGGTGAAACACATCTTCTGTAGTAAGTACTGTTATATCTTTCAAACAGAGCACAGTTACACATAGTAGCCAGTAGGTGTACTGTTGTAAGTTGTAACTGATAATGATAAGATTCGGTGGGTGCTGCCATGCCCAAAGTAGAAGAGATATCTTGTGTTGATTTAGTAAGTAAGGGATAATGTACTTATGTCAGTGACATTAGACAATACAGAGAGAGCATTCGAAATGATTGCAGGAAAAGTAGGAGAAATTGAAAGAAATCGACAGGAACATGATCACGAAGATGACGGTCTAGAGAACCCGTTGGACTTCTTACCTGTTGAAGCTGTAAATGCAATGGAAGATTTCAGAAATGCCAAAGATTTCATATCAGAAAATGAGCTCGAACAAATGATAAAAGGTCTAAATGTTAGACCAGAAACGTATTTTCGACACAATTTGTAAGACTTTGTTAGACAAAACTGCAGTTTTGGAGAATTTGCTAGTAGGACAGGCGGCACAGGAAAAAGTTATATCAATACCATTAAAAGTTCGGTTACGAAGCGAATGAACAAATTACTTGAAGTAGCTGCATCCACTGGCATTGCCGCTTTAAATATAAACTGACTCACAATACATAGGCTCCTACAGCTGCCGGTAGAACATGGAAATTGTCCTACTAAGTACACTTATCAGATCAAGCATTAAAAGTTTTACACATTTACATGTGTACAAACATGAATGTCTATGTAGTAAACAATGGCGCGAAATTGGTATGAAGTGTCCGGGGTGTGACAGCGTAAGCGCAGGTTTTTTTTATTATTACTAAATCACTTTTAAATAATATTAATAAATGTACTCACAAAAAGTAATGATATCGCATCAAAAACATAAATGTGAAAATGGGAGCCAAGTTCAATATTATGATATGGTGTGGTTGTCAACTTTACTGAGAAAAGAATTGAGATCTAAATGGATGCCAAGTTCTGTAGATAATCCTGAAATTTATTTATAAGAACGTATAACATTCTTATGTAAATTTAAAACACAATTTCTTGTTTTTTACTGCTACAACAATGTTTGCTATTTAAAAATATGACTTTCTAAATTTAAATAGTAGAATTATTTACACAAAGCAAATAACTTATGATCTGTTTAACCTCATCATTGACTTGGCTAGTTTTTACCAGCACATGAAATATTCAGAAGAATAGAACCTTATAGTATAAAAATAAGAACTTGCGTATAACATAAAGATGATACGTTGATAAACCAAATTTAAGATGACTAGTATGTGAAAACTAGCCAAGTCAAAGTTGAGGTTAAACAGATCATAAGTTATTTGCTTTGTGTAAATAATTCTACTATTTAAATTTAGAAAGTCATATTTTTAAATAGCAAACATTGTTGTAGCAGTAAAAAACAAGAAATTGTGTTTTAAATTTACATAAGAATGTTATACGTTCTTATAAATAAATTTCAGGATTATCTACAGAACTTGGCATCCATTTAGATCTCAATTCTTTTCTCAGTAAAGTTGACAACCACACCATATCATAATATTGAACTTGGCTCCCATTTTCACATTTATGTTTTTGATGCGATACAATATTACTAGTTTTTTGAAATAATTTTCAGGGGCCATGACGGACACCAACCTGAAGGGTAGTGTGATCGGTACTGCCCTCAAGTACTGCTTCATATTTCTGGTCTTCAGGCTCTTCTACTCAATAATATGGATGCACATACCTATAGTAAGTTTTTTTGAGAGATATAATATAAGCTTAGTAGATATAATATAAGCAGTGTAACAAAATTGGTACAGAACGATAGGAGGTTCTACTCATAAACACAAATTTGTTCTACGAATTTCGGGAAGTGGGTGTGTCGGCGGAAGATATAGGCGAAGTTCCTTGGGGAAGTCCTATTTTGATTTGACATTTGATTTAAATTAAATAACTAAAAAACACCATATTTCAATCTTTTGATAGTATTTTCATTAAAACTTCTAATTATTGGTACAGTTGGAATGAACTCATTTTGTACTTAAGGTTAAACGTTAGTGCTCCCTGGTTGAAAAAATCCGATAGATGGCATTAATCTGACTATAACTTGGTTTTTCGATTTAAAAATAGTATAAATAACCCTAAACCAAATTACGTAAAACAGCGAGCAGTTACAAGATCAATGTACGCTAATAAACCATAATAATGTTAATTAAATAAGGATTTCGATATATTTGTCCCCTTACAATTATAGTTTTGCGTTTATCTTGTATGAATAAGGGCTCGAATTACGCACACATACATAATTTTTTTACGTATATGATGCTTATTTTTGACTTACCTTTATAAGTAGTCCGTAACCCAGAGGTGCAAGTGGCAAATTTTGTACGAACCTTTTTATGTTATTGCTTTTAGGTCCGCGTTCGTATCCTACGAGACTTTATTGTTTTTGTCTTTTAATTTTGTTTATTTAGTATGAACATAAATAAATATGTAAATAACAAGACCCAAGAGCGATAAAAGAAAAATCATTTATTGAATAACAATGTCGCATAGCAATCATTCATAGCATTGGCCTGCAAGGAGATATGTATGCCCCGCGAATCAGGACACCAGGGGAGACAGTAGCAGCTGGTCGAGGTGACGGATCCACAGGAGTCCCCCATCGGTTCTGACTTCATAATGTACTCCACACAGACGTCGGGTTATTGTGCCGAATTCAAACTTCTGGGCAAGAGAGGAGTAAATCCTGGCCACCTTGTCTCCAGGAGAGAAATGTCCTCTCCTTGTCCTCTGACTACGTGGCTCCGGTCTAGGTATGGGACTACCATGGCATGTAGCTTAGTTCTAAACTCTTTTCCAAACATCAGTAGGTAGGGAGTCCCTCTTGGAGTTTCTGTCTGCCTCAAGCGGACTGAGGTCTCCCCATGAGTGGTGAAGTAATACTTAGTTTTCGTAATGTAGTTTTCAGTGCTATACACAACTCCTCAAACTCGAATCTGCAGAAGGTTTCTTCCTCAAGATGTTCATCTTCGGTTTCTAGTTCTATGTTGTTCTGTATTTCGTGAAATTTCTTTATTGTTTTGTCGAGTGACTCCAAGCGGGGCTATATACTTACTTGGGTCTTGAGTGTCGAGCACATTTTCTGTGCGCGTTAATAAACTGTACTGAGCTTCTTGAACGTTTTAATTTCTTTAAATCCATTGAATTGGCCTCGTCGCCAATATTAAAAACATAAAATATCTGTTCAGTCACATAACATTTATTGAATAACAACGTTGCCTAGCAATAGCCTGCAAGGAGATACGTATCATGCAAGGAGATACGAAGTGATGTCGAAAATTTGTGGAGGCAGGGCCTTGCAAGCCTTTGCAAGCCAAGTCTTACGCTATTTGGAGTCACGGTTGTGCCTCCGCAAGCTAAGGAGAGTATCAAACTTAGGAATCACAGATAATTTTTATGTATATGTCATAGGGAATGGCCCCCTTATTACATTCGTGAAGTGGCAGCATGAAATTCGTTTTCATTGTCGAGAAAAATAGATTCATTTTTTTATTAATTTTTTCAATTTATTTTATCCATACAGATGAAAGTTTTTCAATTGATAAAATTGATTAAGAAAAGTTGATGTTCTGTTAATTAAAATAACATAATTATCAGTATAATCATTCAAAGAATAATAAATTACTCCAATATACATTTAAATTCAGTCACTCACTCTCACGGTCTCATCAGATTGATTGACAATAACACATTCGCTGGGATGATAACCATCATAGTTACTTAGTTAACAACCCAATATCGTCCCAGTGACTGAATTTAAATGGATATTATAATTTTTTTTTTTTTATTGTTTAATAGTTTAATTTCAAAATCCTCATTTTACTTTTATTTACTAATTATTTGTATATGTTTATTTATTACAATAATTTCTATTATCTACAGCTTAGGCACTATAAAAGCCTACGCCTTAGTCAAAAAGCCCGCCCCGAAGCGCCCCTGATGCAAATGTGCCCATAACGCTGGCAGCGTTACCTCGCTGTATCGCCAGCGAGATGCGCTGCACCAGGTACGATCCGGAGCGGGGGTCTCCACTATTGTTGAATAGGCGCCGACCCAATTCCCCAACAAACTTCCTAGCCTCTGCACACCATGCGCCGCTTGCTTCAACCGCGAAGGGGACGAAAGTATATGTCTCCTTGAGGGGCGAGTACTTAGCATGTTTTTTAATGGCAGCCCGCTCGGCAGCAGAACCCGCTGCGCGGGTGGTACAGGCCAAATGGGAGGGTGCGAATGTGCTTACGCACGTCGCATCCCACACCAAACAACGCCCTCGCCCCCAAGGAATTAAAGTTAGCCCGTCAGGCCGCTTGCCATCCGAACGGCTTAAGCCGGGTGGCTTCAGAATACTCGGAACGCCGGCGGATACAAGGGCACGGCGGATGAGCTCATTGAGCATATGGTGGCGAGGTCGACGTCCCGCAGACTTCTTTGAGACTCAGCTCAGTCCGTGATGGCCATTAGCATCCACCCGCCCCCCGCACCTGCAGTAATGGGGCTCGCAGACATTACACCCAAGACGCAGAGCATCGGCCACCCTCAAGGATCCGTCATCGAGGACGGTGCCCAA
Organism: Coleophora deauratella; assembly: GCA_958295455.1. Taxonomy (NCBI): domain Eukaryota; kingdom Metazoa; phylum Arthropoda; class Insecta; order Lepidoptera; family Coleophoridae; genus Coleophora; species Coleophora deauratella. The sequence continues at coordinate 1,690,661 of OY282388.1, forward strand.
GTGGGGGGACGGGAGGGCACGCAGCCAAGCTCCCGACTCTGGTGAAGATGCAGCTTTGAGACGAGCGACATCCGCTCCTGATGCCACCTCCAAAAGCTCAACAGCCCGGGATTCACAGAGCTGATCATCCCACTAACGCTGGATCGAAGGATCCTCTGGACGATCGGTGGATGCACACACAGTAACCCAGGCTCTGAAGGCCTCCTCCCTAAAAGGGATGTCGAAATTGTCACCCTGTACTTGGAGTATTTTAGTAACTAGGCCGACAACCCCATTGGAGGAAGCCAAGAAGGCAGAAACGTTAGTGTCCTGCACACGCCTTATACCGAGACTCCCATAGCGAACCGGCAACGATGCCTGAAGCCACTGGGTCTCGTTGAGGTGTACATTGAGGATAAGCTCCAACGTGGCTTTAAGAACATTGTCCAGCTCCAGCATTTTAAAATAATTCATTGTAATATAAATAATGATACTGATAATTTTCTTATTATATTGAACTAGCTGGGAGACCGAGCGTCGCTCGTTCAATCGGAGTTTTTATAAACTAAGATAACTTGTTTAGTAGTACATATAAGATATATTTTCTATGAAACATTTTGCAGGGTGTTGTTTTAGTCGGTAGTGGCCTTCTAAGGGACGAAAGGACAAGCAATATTTGTTCTCAAAATATCTATATAATTTATAATTTGATTCTATTGAAAAAATACATGCAAATCATCCTTTTTTTTTTGATAAATAAAATAGAAAAATATTTTATGATACGTAATATTAGAAAGTTGTTCATCGTTTATAAGTCAGTAATATCAATCAGTTTTGGCGACTTTTTAGAGATTTTCTTATTGCAAAGGTTATCAGCGCCATCTGGTTGAGTTTAGAGAAAACCGTGGAAAATTTCCTATTTTCAAACACGGGACAGAGCGGCACAATCACCAGGTATGTAATTAACTTATATGGCCAAAGATGGCGCTATTTGTCTCTAAAATACAGAGGTTAAAATATATTTTTTTATCACTCTTAAGTCTTTTTATTTATTTTCATAATATTTACATAAGTTCACACAAAATAAAAAAAATAAAAAACGAAGAACCATAAAGTCTCATGGGTGGTATTCGAATCCGGACCTAAAAGCAGCAAAACGTAAGTGGCTCGCACCAAAACCGCTAGTCTACCAATGTACCTATAAGCGATGGTTAAATTTAAGCATCATATGCGTTCTCCTTCTATGTAATTTCGATCATTAAATGAATTCTCCCTTAAATTAATCTTTTCGAAGATAATTCCCTCATAGATCTGGATTTATGGTGATTTTTAACCCCTAATCCTAGATTTTCATCAAAAGGTTTCAAGCCGTTTTCGAAATCGTCGGGACACTTAACTCGTTTAATAGTATAGGATAAAGCATCTAGTTATTTAGGGTTCCGTAGCCAAATAGCAAAAAGCGGAACCCATATGGATTCGTCATGTCCGTCTGTCTGTCTGTCTGTCCGTCAGTATGTCACAGCCACTTTTTTCCGAAACTATAAGAACTATACTGTTGAAACTTGGTAAGTAGATGTATTCTGTGAACCGCATTAAGATTTTCACACAAAAATAGAAAAAATAATAATAATAAATTTTGGGGGTTGCCCATACTTATAACTGAAACTCAAAAATTTTTTTTCATCAAACATGTACGTGTATGGTATGGATAGGTCTTCAAAAATGATATTGAGGTTTCTAATATCATTTTTTTCCAAACTGAATAGTTTGCACGAGAGACACTTCCAAAGTGGTAAAATGTGTGTCTCCCCCCCTTTAACTTCTTAGAGAATGATAAAAGTAGAAAAAATATATGATGTACATTACCATGCAAACTTCCACCGAAAATTGGTTTGAACGAGCTTTAGTAAGTAGTTTTTTTTAATACGTCATAAATCAAAATTACTTTTCATTCAATCAACTCAAATAAAAAAAATATAGAGTTCAAGACATGTGTGATTATGAATTTATACGGAACCCTCGGTACGCGAGTCCGACTCGCACTTGGCCGGTTTTTTTGTTGTACTGATGTTAAAAAATGTGTTTTAAATGTGCCATTTGTAACTTCTGTTCTGAAATACATTTATTTGAATTCTGGGTACACAAGGTATTTTTTTTAATGGCGGATATGAATATTCTATAATTCATAATAATTCATAATTAATTTATTTTCTCTGTACAGGATAAAATACGTAAATACAAGGTACCTAACATAGCACAAATAATTATTTTGTTTTAAAAAATCTTCCTTCACTGTTGGCACCTGAATAGTGTAAGCTTATATGTATCCGAGGTCAAAGTTTATGATTAAAGAAAACCATTTGGCACACGTATATGGTACATAAATAGAAGCTGATTTAGCCCGGTAGCCACCCCACACCCCCTGGCAGGTCTATTTGACCTATTATCTTGAACTTGGTATCGTTTTCGAATAAACCGAGAATGGAGCTTTCATTTTTTGTATTACTTTTGTTCAATCTATTACTCTTATTGTGAAAAAATCTAATAAAATAAAAATAAAAAAAACCAACAAGATGCTATAGTTTAAAAAATGTGCACTAATGGCATAAACAATTTTTTTTTGTAGAAAACCAAACTAATAAAAAATAAAAAACAGAAACACTAACTGCAATTACTAAATAAAAAGCTTCAGAAATAAATTTTGAACGTTGCACGGCGCAAGGCATGCGTGAGCGTTTTAATCTGCCGCGCTTCAGTTAACTATTATATTGGGCAATAATCTTGAATTTGGTGTAGTTTTCAGATGAACCGAGGACGCAGCCTTCAGTTTTGGATTGATTTTGTACCATGTCAGACAAAAAAATTAAAATTTACAAAAATCGAACCTGCTATTTTTGATAGCGATAAGACCGCCTTTGCATATCAATGTTTAAATATTTTATGTGTTTTCGTTGTTATTTGTACTCTTTTGGTGTGCAATAAAATTTTCGTATAGGTAACTAATTTAAAATAAAACCTTAACATGCTGCGATTTTGACACAATTTCAAGAACATAAAAAGCAACAATGCTGCCCATACTTCATGCTCTGATAGGGAGTGATACTGTTTTTTAGCCTTTAACTGAAGAGAAAAGAAAACAGCGTTCGAAACCTGGAATGCCTGTCTTGTGGAGACATTAAAAGCGCCAAAATACTTTGGAAAAAATTATCATAACCATGTTTGACAAGTGAGTTTGAATAAAACGAGGTTTTTGTACATAGACGATTACGTTTAGGAATATATTGGTGACAAAAATTATTGTGTAAGTGAATAACTGTTTATCCTTTTGTGAGAAATAAATTATTCTATAACCTGAAACTTGGTGCTACATGGCGGGAATTCATTACTTTTTACAGTCGAGACTATAAATATTGACGTGTAAGACTTTTTACTTGATATGTGAATGTTTTTGTCGGGATTTTACTTTCCGTGTATGAAAATCTACATATCTAAGGTTCGGGTTGTATCACGTGGTTGCTGGTAACTACTTACTTTTTGTCAAACGAGACAATAATAATACACCCGGAAAACCGCCTCCGTTGTCTAATCGCTCGCTTCACATCAGGAGGTTGCGGGTTCGATTCCCGGCAGAGTCTAACTATAATATGTAAGACTCCGTTTGGTCGGTGGTAGAGCATTCTCGGAGCCTGCATGGTTAGCTATCATCTTTTTTTTTACCCTCAATTGGTAAGCCCTTGGCATCATCTCACCTGATGGTAAGTGACGATGATGCCGAATACGAAAGCGGGCTTACCAAGATTCCCCAACGCAGTGGGGAACTGGTTATCTTACCTTCATGCCGGAACACATCAATGCTGTTAACGTTGATGTTTGGCGGCAAGACTTAGATAAGATGGTGGCATATGCCAGGCGGGCTCAGAAAATGCCCTACCACCAACCAAACCGAATCCAGAAAGTTACACCCCGCCGGGAATCGAACCCGCGACCTCCTGATGTGAAGCGAGCTGACAAGCGGAGGCGGTTAAAATTTGAAATGGGGCATGATATGAGTCAAAAAATTTTTGAATGCACCTTATACAGGCTGTAACTTCCGGAAACTTTAACATACCAACCCATACTAAATTCGCATCAAAAATGAAGTTTTCATATAATATGGTAAGATAACCGACCAATTTTGTATGGTGTGTCCAAAAATTGTCTTAAGTATTCAGCATTCTTAAGGTTCATTCGGAAAAGTTGTTCAGTTTCATGAGTGGATCCCATAATTTAAATTTCCAGGAGTGATCTTTTTACATCCTGTATAAGTAAAAATATCAGCCTGTATATCACAAATATCGAGCTGAAACTCACAACTAGACCTTGTTGGGTGAACAATATTTTCGTCTTTCAGATGTCCCTGACGTGAGACTGACAGCGTCTTTTTTTCTGAATATAAAAAAAGTTTGCCAGCATTAATTACTCAGACTAAAAAGTCTTTATAATAAATTTGCTACTTTGGCAATGCTCAAGCAAAATGCATGATGGCGCTAAAAACGAAATCCTGGGCTAAACAAAGCTTAACAGACCAATTGAGATTGTAGTTACTGTAATATCAGAAAGGTGGTGCTGAATTATACACCACTACATGCGTAAAATTTATGGTATTTTACTGCAGTTTTTAATGATATTACAGAAATAAATAATATAATTATATACATTTGGAGAAAATAAAAGGTTGCAAAGTTTACGTTGGACAGATAAAATCGAAAATATAGTGGTTATTTGTGTAGTTAATAGCCAGGTAAATTTGTATGAAATAGGGTGACTGACGTTTAACCTTAAAGTGTATTTTTTGTAAAGCACATTTTGGTAAAACTTTTATTATTTAAAAAACTGCACTAGATACGCATATTTTTAAGAAAACGTGCCACTATACCCTAGTATTTTTTTATACCGTAAAGGTCCAAAGTTAAGGGATTAAACATTGAAAAGCGTAAATTATTTTTTTCAATTTTATTTTATAGCAATTTAAAAAATAAATTTTATTTCTGTATATAGCTGTATTGCTCTGTAGTACTTAGAAAAAAAACACAGAATAAAATTAATCCTAAAATTGTAGACATGGCATTGGTAATTTTGTCCTAAGGTAGACATTTTCAAGTATTTCACAAAAGTGCCAATATCTCGAAAACTATGACACTTTTACTAAAGTAAAAAATATACATTTTTTGGCTAGTTAGGACCAAGCCCATCAGCACTCCAAGGATTATCGTTGGTTTTTGGGACACCGTGTATATACAACTACCCTGAATTTTTTTCACATATCTTTAAACAACCATTTAGCTGGCAGGGGGGGGGGACACATGACTTTAACAAAAATTTGCACTTTAAAGCTTAATATTTCAAAAACAAATCTCTGAATCGGAAAATGGTTTTCGCAAGCAAACCCACAATATTTTTGAAAGACCTATCCAACGACACACAACACCATGGGATAGTCGATAAAAAAATATCACCCCATTTCACGTATAGGCGAGGTACACAGAAAAAAAATTTTTCAAGATTTTATTTTACCAGTTTGTCGGCGTGATTAATGTGAATACCCTGGTCAAATTACAGATCTCTAGTATTTATAGTCTCTGAGCTAAACCGCGGACAGACAGACAGACAGACGGACATGGCGAAACTTTAAGTGTTCCTTGTTGACTACGGAACCCTAAAAACTCGTCAACAGAATAGCATGCAAGGGTCAATAACATACTTTTTAGTTTTGCCGTGAATGAGCATTAGGTGTCAGTTACTGACCGAGGGAACAAATTGTACAGCTTAGGGCCGGCCACATGCAGGGGCATTTATTAAGGGGAAAAGAAGAAAAATGGTGCAATACCTATCAAAAGCTACTTTTACGAAATGCACAAATAAAATTTTATTAATATCTAACTTTTGTCACACCATTTAGCAAATATTATAATAAATATGAATAAAATAGATAGAGTATACAATTAAATATGTAAACCCATATACTTACACATATATACACTCATATATACAGAGTATAACAAAATTGGTGTAGGACCCGTTAACTGGGGATTCTAAAAGTTGTTCAGTACGATGAGTAGAATTCCCAGTTAAGGGTCCTACACCAATTTTGTTACACCCTGTATACATATACTCAAACATTTTATATTTTATTCTACCTGTGTTCTGATAGATACATACCTTGTAACATTCAGTTTCAGAACAAATGGGTGGAGACGAAATCTATAACAAATGAAACCAAATCCAACATATCACGTGTAAGACTCGTCTCCGATTTTGATATCACAGATGACAGTACTACCAGCAAGTTCATTCGTAGCGCCTACCTCGTTAACATGATGTTCCTCCCTGTCGGGTAAAATGTGTTTACTAAATATTATAAAATATTATATTATTACAGGTTTACTCATCTTTATTTTCATTATTATTTTTACTTATAGTAACCTTAGGGTCTGGGTGTATTATATCTATATATGTATGTATTTAAAAATATATGTGTATTTATATCAGTCTCTGGTTCCCAAGATACAGGGAATCCTAGTTTGGGGCCAGATGACCGTGTGTGATTTGTCCCAGATATTATTATTATTATTAGGGGCTGCAGATAAGTGAGACTGAAAAGTAGATAGTGTGAGCGGGGAACGCTAAATATCTTTCATATGACCACCAAGCACCAATACTTTACCTGCAACTTTTATCACAACATTTAGCAATGTACAGACAGCCACAAAGATATCTGAACCTCTTCGTAATATACCATGTATCAGGAATAGCTTTAGTAGGGGTTCAGATATCTCTGTGGGCCAGTGTACAATTGTATATGATTAGATGTTAGAAGTAATAGCGACGAAAGTTCACCTGATAGTAGGGCATCGTCTCCTTTGATCGCTATTCTAATGAAAATCTTAAAATTTGGAAGCATAGGTACATTGGTATTTGTCATTCTTATCTACTAAATAAATTTCTGTAAACATTTACATTTGTGAAATGCATCGGTCCATGACATTTTGAAGGTAGTTAGTATCCGAGTTGACACACAATAACAGTGTAGATATTTTCAAACTGATCTTCTGTTTCTCTATACTGCAGATCTATGGTGCATCCAAAGAACGATTATGAGCGTATAGCACTTCTTTTTGTGGTAATAACTGGAAGTTTTGTGGTTACTGGAGCTGCCGTGGCTTCTTTAGCGCTCGTCATGAGCCTCTACATGCGGCCTGAGGAGGAGTTCAGGGGTAGATTTAGGCTTATAACGGATGAGATGGTAAGATGAACTTGAGAAAACTACTCTAACAATTAAATAATGGTTAGAGTAGTTTTCTAACTCGAGGGGTTTTCACTAATTCCACATAAACTTTGAAATAAAACTGCACTTTTACTTATTTAGCGACCGGTTTCGGACATCATCTTCAGGCACAATGTTTTATGTGGAATTAGTGAAAAACCTCTAGAAAAATTTGTAAAGTTTATGGTAGCTTTAATAAAACTGCTAATAAAAACCTTTCGTTTTAATGCCTTACCTAAATATTCGCATTCGCACATTCGCACCCTAAACATTCGCTTTCGCATTCGCATTCGCGAATGTCGAAAATATGACATTCGTAACAACCCTGGTCGCAACTAACAAAATACATTAAATTAGGGAAATTAGAGTAGGTATACACAGATATCACAACTCGCCGCAGCCAGGAAGGGCGAAGAATTAAACTTCGGTAAGTTTAGTCATATAAGTTAATGATTTGTTGGCGGATCCAAAAAGTTATTCAGTTGCACAACCTTGTAATATTTGTGTATTAGTTAAAACATTAGAATAAGTATTGAAGCGCTGTGGATCCCAGCTAGTTTAGTTCGCGACTTCCAAAAAGGTTAAAATAGTAACTGGCCACAGTCGCATTATGTCCAAGTGGCAATTGGTCTCAACTTGACCTCGCCGAATTGAAAATAGTCTCTAACACCAAATGCCGCCCCACTTTTTTGTCCTGCACAATATTATGCCAATCAGCTCGTTACAGAGCGTCCTTAGAGATCGTATTATCGATAGTAGATCCTTCGGGACAGCAGCAAAGCAATACGTTATTAAGTAAACAACTTCCAGGAAACTACGAACGTCCCTCGCGAGCTTCGCGACAAGGTCGACACGTTTTACCGCATGTACTGGCATAAAGAGAAAGCGATCTCCGAGACGGCGCTGCTACCGATATTCCCTCACACGATACCCTGTACCATCTACACGGACATCTATTTTGAGGCACAGCAAAAGGTCAGAGAATATCTGTATATTTCTTGTTATCATTACTAAGTGCATGAAGTATCTGATTGAAATTAATAGATACGCCATTTTTTCTGCTCTTGACGAACATCCGACTGACTGCAAAGAGGACACGTTTCATTTTGGGCCTGGGTACTGTGCAAAGTGTGAAAAATATAGAAAAATACAGGCTTTCTAGGAAAAATAATAAAAAAAAATCAGAACCAGGGATACGTGGTACAAGCAAAATGTTTTGTCAGCACTTTTTACAATAAAAATGGTAACACCGCACAGTGATTCACCAATGGGCCATAAATCGAAAAATGTCATTGGCTTACCCCCACTAAGTGATTAACTAGTTAAGAAGCTTCCGAAAATTATAAATATTCACGTTATAAAGTCAACTTATCATGCACTTTTGTGCATCTGAAGTGAGCGCATCTCGAGTCTAATTATCGCAACGTGTGAGTCATAAAACTTAATCACTGTTTTTGAGTGTCACTATTCTAAATCAAGTTTCTACGTGTGGTGATAGTATGGAAGTCCAAGAACAAGTTATGTACTTCTATTATCAACCATTTTTTTATTTTTTTAATGCACATAATAATTTTTTATTGAAGGTAGTTTTTTGGTAGATATTTTTGGTATACTTTTATTTCATTTGTACCTACAACTTTTTGCTGCTCCATGTTGCGCTTGTGGCAAATGTTTTTTGAATAAAGAGGGTCTCCTTATAAAGAGCATATAAGTTTATCTTGCCTCTTGCTGCCTCTTCCTAGGTAAAAGGAGTGTCAAAGTACGCATGTTCATAGTATTCTGGTATATTTTGTTTCGTTTGTTTGTTTGTAAACTCTTTATTGTGAAAGAACAGAATACAATACATAAAACAAGGACAAGACATTCGTTTGTATTTGTAAAAACCGTTTTCATGTACTTTTGCTACTTTATTTTATTCCTTTATGGTTATTGTTAATACATATATTTAACCATTATTTATACAGATTTTCCATTAAAAGTCACCTTATAACATGTTTTAGGTTCATTGTCCAAAAAAAATTTCTGCGAGACAATTCGACACCTCAGTAAATATCATATTTTTTTAAATAAATATATATAATATGTTATAATTTTAATAATTTACATTTATTTTAACATATTTCAAAGTGTAAAATAAATTAGAAAAATATATCTCTGAGTTCCGTATTTCTGGCCGCTTTAGTATGGAACGTGAATCACTGTGCACCGAGGCTTGCACTGAAACTGAGAAATTACGGCTTCGTCCATATATTCATATATTAAAATCTGCGGATATGCATTGCCTCTTTCACAAGCATCAGCTGGTCTTCCGAGTTACTTGTCGGACATCAAAATTATAGTAACAATTTGACATTTACATATTTGTAATTCATTAACAATAAGTATGATTTTAATAAATATCGCACGCAAAATCGAAAAGTCTAAATTATTAATTTCAATTCAATTAAGGTATGTACAAAATCTATATTCTGAACGTAAAATGGTCAAAGTTGCGCTCACTTTCCCATGTTGGGTGATTTGTGTTGCGATTATTAAATCTGAGAATCTAGATTGTACCTCGTAACCAAAGTAAATTAAAGGAAATGTACAGTTATAAAAGATGTTAATGTTTATAATGATCTATCTATGTTGTTTTTCACACAGACCAGGCCCTACCTCCATAGTTTCGTGAAACGTCTCCTTTAAGCATTCAAAACTTCTCAGCACTGGGGTATTTTTCTACATTTGAGGATAGTAAAGAGAATGGTGATCATAAGGCTTGGCAAAATGTAATCTGATGTTGCGGGTGTCTATGGGCAGCGGTAATCGCTTACCATCAGGTGATCCGTCTGCACGTATGCAATATAAACAAAAGGCAGTAAGGCGAATTTTATTCCATTTTATTACAAGTCAAATTTTCTCTTTTAATAAAATTAACTACACACTGCTGCTGGTACATGGTTCTCTTTCTATATGTCAGGAAGGTAAATAAATTTATGATTGCTAGAAAGGTAAGGTAATATATTTTTCATTTTATTCAGAGTCCAATCCTTTGTGATCTCTCGTATCAGTTTCTTTGGGAAGTTGCAAAGGTTATGGAGACCACGCATTACATCCCAGGAGACGCCATCATTAACAGAGGCTCGGTCAAATCTTCAATCATCTATATCACGTATGGGGATGTAGAAGTAAGTGTCTTTTCAGTCATCTCACTTTAGCTCTTGAATTACATTGCAGTCTCTCTCGCTTTATATTTCCACATTGAATAATTATAAATATAAGCCTTTTTTATAAAACAAACGATTCAAATCAAATCATATACGATCATAATAATCCTTAATTTCAATTTTAGACCAAAGTTTATTTTTTAAGTTTCTATTCCAGTTTGTACCTTTGAAACCTAGCAAATAAATAAATCAGTCATAAAGTTTTCTCAGCTCATTTTTTCTACTCTAACAGCGAAATTGCGGCCTGAAATTTGTTGTCTGTTTTACTTGTAGATGTTAACAGCTGAAGATGATGAGACCCCAATACTGCGCCTGACTCGAGGTTCCATTGTAAGCCCGTGCGCAGGCTGCCCTGCGTTAGGATGCGCCCGTGCCCTTGTTAAAATAGAAGCTGCTACGTTTTGCACGGCGCATGTCCTGACAGCAGCCAATTTGTGGCGAGTGGCTTGTAAATATGGAAAGCATAATGGACAAGCGTTTATTATTCTATCGGCGTTTGAGGTTTGTGCTTTGGTTTGGGAGATTATTTTGACTGTTGAGCTCCAGAAACCACTTGACCTAAAATCTACTATTATTTCTAGCTAGTAATGTCCCACTCACTGCTGAGCAAATGCTTCGCCTCTATTTTTTTACACATCTCGTTCAATAATAGACTGAACAGAGTCAGCGACCTAAAAACGTGACATACTGATTTAGTCTTATAATAACCTAGTTCACTTAATTTATTTTTTTATAAAATCATATTTTAGATTTATCTGACGCAAATTAATATTACGAAATACTCTTGTATAAATAGCTAAGACTGATGTAAATAAACTTAGATTCAACCTGAGTTGTGATTCATTCCACCTCCACTATACCCAAGTACGCCTAGGGGAGTACCCTGGGAGTATTCTATTCCACATCCACGCCAACTTCAGTCCACCAAACCACCCCTCACTGTGGCCAAGACACCCTTAGCCGTGAGCTTAGGCAGCTGATCAGTCGTCGTTGGTGAGTCTGCCCGACTGACAGTGAGGATTTGTTTCCACTATACCTTTTTCCTTCCACTTCCGCCTGCTATCTAGGTTTCGTGTTAGCAGGTATCCCGCACTTATCTATATTTAAGTATTTATTTATATGATAGGGCTAGGGATTTAGGGTACGTAGGGACTTAGGGCGTTAGGGCTTTAGGTATGAGGGCTCGAGCTCCGTATTAATTTCATGTGCAGTTGAATAATAGCTTTATTTACTTGCTATAATTTAGCTGCATAAATCTTGATTCCAGGACATGTCTGCCGCAAAAAATGGGCACACCTTTCATGCGGCAGACATGTACTGCTTAATTCCATTTTAGTTTGGCAGCCTTCTCCTCTAAATCGGTTATACGGGTCCTGAGGCGCAGTGTCATGTTTCGGATGCGATCGATTCTCTTTACACCAAGTATAATAACTACGTCTACGTGGCCCTTTTGAAAACCTTGAGTCTTGACTTTTTGGTATAAATAATAAGCCTAAAATATGTTGATGTTGTTTGTTTGTATGCTTACGCCTTAGCGTGATCGTGCCGTTAAGAAAGATAATAGAGCAGATCAACTTTGACGACAGTATCCTAGTGAATCTGACACGGCGCCAGAGTGACAGTATTAAAAGTAAAACCATTCCAGCGCAACGGTTACTTCGTGCTGCGGCAGTGTCACTGCGGATTTTATAAGTACTATCTGTTTGAAGGATGTTAGAAGGAAATTTGAAGGATAACGACCACACTTCTCGATTTATGTTGCTCTTTATTAAGAAATTATGACAATAACTTATTCTTTTCTAGGAACACTTTGAGAAAGTGAAACGACATTACAAAGGGAGGATTTTAATGCCTGTGAAGTAAGTTAAAAAAAAATTATAATTTTGTTTGAACTGTTTATGTAATACAATTATAAAATTAAAGCTAAGTGAAATGAATCTGAACATTTCTTTTTGTTTCTAATACCATTAACATAGGTATAAAAGCAGCATTTTACAATTCAAGAGAAACCTAATTGCTTTGAAGGAAGCGAAAGACGAGGATGGAAATTACCTTCTGGAACGGACTGATTTTTTCTTGGAGATCTCCGATTGCTACATGATGAGAAATGTTAGCTATCTTGTGATTTTGTTTTTTGTATTATTTTGTATCTATCATATGAGTTATATCTTAAGGTCACGTCGTTTAAATGTTATCTTTATCGGCCTATTTACGAGTAGTTGCATAGCTTAACTGCCAAGGATTCTTGGCTCTACTTGTCCTAGTATTTTTTATTTAATCGTATGGCATTTAATATTTTTTATTTAATCGTATGGTGTGTAAACATAGACATTTAATATAATATATTCTAATCTATAAATCCACATTCAGGTTCCTAAGCCATGAGACTGCGTCAGGTGCCCCGAATATGAGTGCAGAGGGCAACGTTGCATGATATGCTCTGTACTCAGTCTTTTTTTAGCTTGCTTATTGCTAATGAAAATGAAAATATCTTAATCAAATTAGCTAGAAGTGTACACTTTACGAAGTTCATTATTTTGTCTACCTAAGACGAGGTTTCTACCACTCGGAACTCGTATACATATTCATCCTAATCATTATTTACTTTGACTGCGATAGTTGTAAAGATTTTCATAACTATATAGAATCATTCAAACAGTCGCAGAGTTACTACATACTATGCATTATTTTGTTTTTGCTTGTTTTAAATTTACTTTCTTGACAGTATAAAGTGGTCCAAACTTTTCTTCCAGCGTGCGGATTCTAGACTGACTGAAGAGGCGGACGAGATTTGCCTGCGACCAAAATTTCCCTGCATCCTCCAGCCGCACTCCTCGTTACTCGTCGCTTGGCACTCTCTTGTCTCAGTCCTCATCCTTGTCGTGTCATTTGTTAGTATCGTTGGTTATCTTTTCTAATGGGTTATCCATTAATCACGTGAGGCACCAATTGGGGGGAGGGGAAAAAATCACGAAATATCACATGGGGGGAGAGGGAGTGTAGTGAGATATCACGTGTATTTATCTTGTCATTGAACGTGCGATTTCTATAAGTTCCAAAGGTCGGAGTGTGATTGTTAATTAGATTATATAGTTGTGTAAATTAGATTATACTTATATTTAAAGATAATATTCTGAAAAATTTGAAGATACTTTGTAGGTACCAAAAAAATACACGTGATTTTGGGTAGGGGGTGGAGGGGTAATCTAAAACCTCACCACGTATCACCAGGGGAGAGGGGGGGGGGGTTAAAAAATTGGACATGTCTACCGCAAAAGATGGACTCACCTTTCAGGTCCTGCTTAATTCCATTTAAGTTTGGCAGCCTTCTCCTCTAAATCGGTTATACGATTTTGGGTAGGGAGTGAAGGGGTAGTCTAAAACCTCACCACGTATCACCAGGGTTGAGGGGGGGTTAAAAAATTGCTAAAAAAAATCACGTGATTAATGAACGATCCCTAAGTGGTTTGTTAAGTATTGTATACTTACCTAAGTAGGTAAAGTAGGTACATATTTTCATTTCTGATTTTTTTTAGGGGGCGCGTGTAATAATAATTTAGGTAACAATTTATTGAATTCCATGAGTTTTAAGAAAAAATAAGTTTACCATTGGCCCATTTTGGGCACGAGAAGAGATAAGAGGAAGAGGAGTTAATATTTAAATTTAAATCGTGCGTTTCAAGTATAATATCGTGGTAATAGACAATAAAAATGTTTTAACCTAAGTCATATTTTATCACTCGATATCATTACATGCGATTTAAATTATTGTGTACATGCTAATTATACTAGAAACCTGTCAAGTACCATCGCGTGTGCGCTGACATTTCTTGTCGCATACCTATACCACTCGCGTTTACACCAAAGTAAATACCGAGTTTTCCAAGATAAAAAGTATACTATATATTAGCGGAGTGCTTTAACTATCTATCTACAAAATTTCATCCAAATCCGTTTAGTAGTTTCGGCGTGAAAGTGGAACAAACAAACATCCATACTTTCGTTCGTTTACTTACATTTTATAATATTAGTGAGATCAGATGCAAGTATGGGGAATAGTTCCTGAGAGCACGCTTTTATTATTTTTGTATTTATATTGTCATAGCCAGTGGAATTTGATTTTATAATTTTACTGACTTCTATGAGATCCGTAGGTGACAAAAATATACTTTAATTATTGAATTTTAATAAATTGTAATTATGTAATTCAGGGGATTGTGTACAGGTATTAGTTAAAGTTATAAAATGATTGTTAACAATCATTACGTCCCCACTGCAGGGGCACGGGTCTCTTCCCATAATGTCAGAGGCCTTATAGGTGGCCTGAAAACTTCTGACAATGGGGTTATAAAATGATTATTGAATTTCTGTAGGATTCTTCACGGTAGAGCCGTTAATAGTCAAATAAACGATTGTTATTTTTGTATATATCTGAGTGTCGTCACTATTAATAATGTTCCAAGCGGTAGCGCACTTATTTTTTGCATTATTTTTGTATTTACTATTTACATGACTTCTATGTGTTGTTTCCTATTATCAACAGACACACCCATACATCCTGATTTACTTCAAAAACGTGTCTATGGAGTTCAGATTATTCGACTATATGGTGACGGCTCTTTTCTTACTGGACCTGGTGGTACATCTGTCTACTGGGGCTAATGTTGAAGAGGGTAAGTTGCCAAATCTGACATTTGGTGGGAGTCGTCACAGAAAACTGGCGTAAAGCTACGCTTGCGTTGTGTTTCGCCGAGTGAGTGAGGGTACCGGAAGCCCAACCATTTCAAAGGCCGGCAACGCACTTGTGACTCCTCTGGTGTTGCGGGTGTCTATGGGCGGCGGTAATCGCTTACCATCAGGTGATCCGTCTGCTCGTTTGCCATCTATCACATAAAAAAAGAAAGTCTCCTCATCGTGAAACTAAATTATGGAACTGTTATGGAAATTATGTGCTGTTCCCTCTTTTTCAAAACTGGATTATTAACGCATTTTATCAATTACGTGGCGGCAACTACGCTCTTCAGAACAGTGTCTATGGTAAAAAGTTGAAGTTTGCACGCTGTGACCATGCGCACTGCAGTTAACTAAAGTAAACTTAAGTCACCGACATATGTACTTAGTTCAAACAAGTTTTAGTGGAAATAGTTCATATAAGTTTTAGTAGCAGTGTATATTGTTTTTAATAAGAATTTATAACTTTATAACTCATGGGGATGAGGTTTTCCAGTAGCATCTGAGGTACGAATGACGTAGTGTTATTGGACTGCCCTGATGATGGACTGATCTATCAGATTTGCATAGCATACATCCATCGACATCCTTCCTTTAGTCGATTGATTGATGCGGCTCAGAATCCTACTACTAAGTGAATGTCTTTGGGGGATACCTACGTTCCGATTGATATAATGATGATGAAGTAATTGATCCAATAAAAGCAATAATATGAGATAGTAATAATTTACTTTGTTATTCCAGGAGTGCCAATTACATTCACACAGACATCATCGCAGCAGATACGCAGCTACTGGTTCCTGCTGGATGTGCTAGGCACTGCTCCACTCTTAGAATTTGTTGGTGATGGCAAATTTGCTGGACTTAACAAGTTACTAAGATTGCCCAAGGTGATTGATTGATTATATTTACGTTAACTCTTAAATTCTTTATTAGGTTCTATCCATAAACAAGTGTCATAAATAATGCCATGGTCATTCTGTAAATGAATGAATAAGAAATACAGGATTAAATGTTGTAACCTCACCTGGACGGAAAGTACTATAAATACTGGAGATAGCAAACTTTACTCAAAGGAAACATTCCTTTATTTTTAAAAAAGAAGCTAAACTACATTCAAAGATTTTATGGCATTCATCGATAGGGTCAATAATAAGGATCAAATCTCTCTAACAAACATCGTAAGTTAAACGAATGGAAAACCATGAAATACTGTGTTACGCACATCAATTTTTAATTTTTCATAAGTAAGTAATTCGATGAACCCTTGAGTAAAAAGTGTTTTAGTGCTTGAATAAAGGGTCTCATTGAATTTACGTATAAGTTAAGTTTTCATGGTTTTCCTTTCATTTAACTTACCATGTTTGCTAGAGAGATTTGACCCTTATGATTGACCCTTTCGATTCATGCCATAAAAGTACAGGATGTTATTTTTTCGGGTTTTAGCCGTTTCGATTCATGGGTGTGACTAGGGTATTTTCAAAAATCGTTAAATATTTTGCTTCTTTTTAAAAATAAAGGACGTTTCCATTGAGTAAAATTTGCTGTCTCCAGTATTTAGAGTACTTTCCTTCCAGATGACGTTACAACATTCCACCCTGCATAAAAGTTTTTTGGTAAATACGCATCTGTATGACTGACTCGATGGCTAAGTGGTTAGCGATCCTGACCTCTGATCCGAGAGTCGTGGGTTCGATCCCCATACAGGGCAAACTTTTCTGTGATGAGCAGAATTGTTTGCTCTGAGTCTGGGTGTATAATATCTATAGTGTGTCCCTGGATAAAGTGCAATCCCGAAAGGGGATGAAACTAGACCATGAATCATTGACTAGAAAAATATAAAAAAAAATTATAAAAAATTATTGTAGGATTTATTGGTATAAAATATTATTTTTATGGGGTGTCATGAAGCAAAGAGTATACAGCACGCCAATAAATACCGAGGCACAGTTGCACGACCGAATAATTCAATGCGCAAATGACATTAAAAATGATCCAGGAATGATTCGTAGAGCCACTAACCAAATTAATATTCGTGCAGTAATGTGCTTGCAAAATCGAGGAGGCCATTTTGAACATTTAATGCATTAAATAAAAATGCAAAATTGTAAATTACGGATAATTTTATTAATAAAGTTATTGTGATTAAAGTCTGACTTTTATTACCTACTAAAATGTAAATAACTCCTACCTAGCCAATTTTTGAGTTAGAACATTGTTTTTTTTTTATTTGGAAGCTAAAATGGTAAAGAATAAAAGTAAGCTATAAAATTACATAGTTATAGGGCACATTTTTTTAGTAATTTTAAGTTTTTTAAAATAAACGTCTAAAAAAATCATTTTTTTCATAAAAATATTTTTTTTTACCCAAGATAGTTACTTTTTTGCGAACTATTTATTATTTCATGGTCATCGCCAGGTATTAGGCATACTGTTTTTTTTTATTTCAAAGAAATAGACCCATTATTTTGGAAGAAATCAATACTTTTGTACATAGAGTCCTTAATGAAACATGAAAATTTTAAAATACCAATAAATCCTACAATAATTTTTTATATTTTTTTTTATATTTTTCTAGTCAATGATTCATGGTCTAGTTTCATCCCCTTTCGGGATTGCACTTTATCCAGGGACACACTGTATATGTATGTATTTAAATGTATATGTGTATGTATATCAGTCAATGTTTCCCAAGATACAGGGAATCCTAGTTTGGGGCCAGATGACCGTGTGTGATTTGTCCCGGATATTATTATTATTATTATTTTATTTTTTTATCTTGATTCCGCACACAGAACCACAACGTATTAATTTTATTCTCTTTTGTAAAGTTCGGCGTTTTAAATTTTATTTAACATAAAAGAGTTTACTTAGCAAAATGGCTTTATTATTTTGCTTAATTAACCCATTATCTTTTTGCTCAGTACGATGCTAAATATACTTACTCGTATCCTTGTGATTATGACCAGTTGTTCCGTATGCTGAAATCATTGGAGGACGAGTGTGTGTACCAGAGCAACTTACTTCGGTTCCTCTCTTACACTTTGCTGATGTTCATATTGTGTTACTTAATAGCCGCTTTCCAGCAAGGTTACATGTGTTACTTGTGAGTTCACTTTTTCAGTTTTTATTTACGTATTATTAATAAAACGGTTAAACAAATAAGTTTTTTTTTGATAAATTGCAACTAATGCCTGCAAAATTCTGCCAATGTCAAGTGCAAAATTTGGTGATAACAATTAGCCTATGGTTTATTCTAAGTAATGCTTGATCCACTTACCTATTCACCCAAATCTGTTTAGAGGTTTATGCCGGAAATTTTATAAAATATGCCTAAAACTTATGCCTAAAATATGCCTAAAATATACTTGCGCGTATACAACATTATTTATTTATTATTTGGACGTGGAAGTCTTTCGGCTGATGATAATGACGTACTTATTTCCGTAGACACCAGCACTGTCGCGTCATGAACCTCACGCATGCGCCATTCTGGAAACGTGAACCCTTGACGGATACAGTCACGAACAGAATGTTCTTTGGGCTCTATTGGGCCATCGGCATAATCACCTTTACTAGTGAGTTATATGTCTAATAGAACTAATTAAGTAATTAATGATTCAACGATCTTACCTGTTAGTGAATTTATGTCATAATTATACGAAGGCTTCGTTCGAAGAGATTAGAACATAATATTGAGAATTGTAGTGATGTTTGTAACCCATAAACGTTTGTAACGCAATTTTTCATGAATATTACCTGAGAAGTAATAAACAGCAACTTTGATGCATTATTATTTTACAAAATGTTTGATTGTATGAATATATTTTAATGGATAAATAATAGTTTGATTAATTTTGGTTCTTGCAGAGCCTAAAAATAAACTAATTTAAATAAGAAATGATAAAAAGCAATGACAACTATACTTATGAGCAATGACTTTTCAACCAAAATTGAGCCTGCTCATGCCGTGCCCTACCCAAATCATGTAAATAATAGAACTATCAAAAGTATAATATACAATGTTTAACATGCTCGATATTTAGTTTTAAGTATTATATTATCACGAACCTCCTCATTGCTTTTACTTACTTTTTTTTTATTGGTTTAGCCCACAACACAAGAGATTGGAACACGTCTGATTGGAGAAATTTGGTGTATACTACATTGCTGCTGGAATCTATTGCAATTCTGTACACATTCATGGAATCTATGTATTCAGCTACTATGATGGTCACCACATATTTAAAGTAAGTGACGAATAGGTTAAGGACAGTTTAGAGGTTTTTTTATTTTATAGCAAAGGTGGCAATCGAGCAGACGGATCACCTGATGGTAAGCGATTACCGCCGCCGCCCGTTGCCGGCCTTTGATATGGGAGTACGCTCTTTTCTTGAAGGTTTGAATGTCGTATCGGATTGAACAACTCTGAAAATTTTCTGTGACAATTATAGGTACATTATGTTAGTCTGTTGACTGACTGACTGATTCGTTGGCGTAGTGGTTAGTGCTCCTGAGTTCTACGTCGGGTAATTGATTCGTTTGACTGAGTGTGATGAACTTTGAAGAAGTCAAGTGTTCTTCTTCTTATCGTGTGGCACATTTAACCGTTCTATCCACAAGGTACAGCCGACGATTGCCTAATGTTGCACTTAGCATTTTAGATTTACACCTATACATACGTGTGCAACGCGACCATCATACACGTTTAGAAAAAGATGTGCATGTTTCCTCACGATGTTTTCCTTCACCGTTAAACCAGTCTGTATGAAAATGCACGTAAGTTTCGAAAAACTCATTGGTACACTAGCCAGGATTTGAACCCACGACCTCTAGTTAGGAGGACAGAGTCACTACCGGCTGCGCCACCGACGCTTTTTTTCGAAGTGAATCCATCAGTGATAAATATACAATATTCCCTTATTCTCATAGTGAAACCCATCCTAGGTTGACGGTAACTAAAGTTTTTGATTGCTTTGTCCCGGATGCCCTTTGAAGAAGATACTACAAATAAATGAATCGTTTAAGGGTTTATTTTACAATTTGTTTTATTGTAATGAATGAGGAGGCAATTGTATCCAATTCAAATGATGGGCTTATTTTAGTTTTTTTTTTACTAAAGTGGACTTTATCTCATATATGTGTTTTCTGCAGGGAGGATTATGATCAAACGATAGCAAATGTAAAGAATTTCCTTATAAGAAACTATGCTGATCCTACACTCAGGCAACGGTTTATCAGATACCTTCAACTCTGCTGGTACACGGATAAGGTAACCGGGCTCGCTTAACTGGCTAGTTATCAGTTCATAAAATATTAAGTACCATCATCATCATCAGCCAAAAGACGTCCACTGCTGGAAAAAATCTACCTATATCGACCGTTCCTGCGCTGCCACATCCAGAGGCCAGAAGTTTCCGGTGCGCGGTCGCCACTCGAGAACTGTTTGCCCCAACGGCTATCTGTTCTACGAGCTATGTCCGCTCACTGCCAGTTCAGTTTAGCGATTCTGTGAACTATGTTGGATACTTTAGTTTTCCTGCATCTATTATATCTCCTGGTGAAGGTTGCGGGTAGCCGCTGGATGCGAGCCGCTCCGGACCGGTCGGTGTGGAAATCCTTGGGGGAGGCCTTTGTCCAGCAGTGGACTTCTTTCGGTTGAAAGATAGATAGATAGATGTGTTCTAATACACGTTGAACTTTAAAGTATAAAAAGGAGTCTTTTGGTCCGACTGCATTAGTTCTTTTTAATTGAAAGTTTTTTGTTAACAGGCATACTCCATGACACAAAAAAAGGACTCTATATTCTACGATTTACCACCTCATGTGTACCAAGACATTGCTGCCAAACAATGGATCAAATATCTACTCTGCGTTCCCTTTATGAAGGTATTTTAGGATTTTGAACTAAGTATATGGTTAAAATGAGGTTTGGGAACTCAAAAAATGTTTTCGTCATATCATACCGAGGGTTCACGGGCGACTTGTATTAAGCGACATTTTTGGAAACACAGGTAACCTCTACTTTAAAAATTTATTTCTTACAAAATACTTCAAAAAAAATAACTTCTGAATAATATATAAAATATTAAGAATATCGAGAATCTATATAATACTAAGAAGTTAAGTTTTAATGATTATTTTTCTAAGAAATATTTTTTTAAATCAGTCTCCTGAACATTTCTAAAAATGTCGCTTAATACAAGTCGCCCGTGAACCCTCGATATCAGCTGAAAGTATTTTACTGAAGACCGCAGACATTCTTGTAGATTTTCTAGTTAGGTTAGATCAAATTTCGCACATGGAGACCAAGTCCAGATTGGTGGAGATGGTAGTTAAGGAAGGACCCATTCGTCTGAAATTTAAAACCGCTTAATCAAGACTGTCATCCGTGATAGTGACCGACTTGAACAGAGTAACATGGCTTGCAAACCAATCCAGGTTATGACATTTTTTGTAATCAGTTTACCTGCGTAATCAGTGGGACCACAAATGCAACACTTAGCCACGACAATTTCATGACAAATAAAATAATAAATAAAATTATCTTTCTTTAGTACGTAAAAAAAGAAGACATAAAAGAAATTTCGGCTGCATCAAGGCTCTTCTACACGTCTCCCAACGAGATCCTGCTTAATACTGGCGACATCAATAACGAGATCTTTATTATCAAGAAAGGATTATGCGAGGTGGGATATACGACATAAATCATCTGCATAAAGTTTTTGGCCATTATTACCTGCTTGATGATTAAAGTTAATATTATATTAAGGACTCTGGTAGGTGCTTACATAGTTAACGAATATTTCCAGGTCTATGATCCAGAAACAGAGCAAGTAGTTGAAACTCTGCACACTAAACAATCTTTTGGCGTATTGGAATGCTTACTACGTAAGTTTCCCTTTCCTAGGCCTTTTAGACATTTTGATAAATAACAACCAACCAAGGGCGAAAACCAGCAAAGAAAAAGTAAGTAAGTAAGATTACAGCGCACAGTGTACGGAGGAGACGAAACATCGGAAATTTTCTTTTGATTTAATTTTTGAATAGGTTTTATATTTATAAATAACTTCCACGTGCACACTCAATACAGCTTACGAGAAAACCGTTGGCAAAAATCGGTATTTTTTGCGGCTCATTTATTAAAAAAAATACTTATTCCGTTAAAATGGGTTGAAATGGTATTTTTTATTTTTTACCAGATATAACATTAATAAAGGCTTCTTGCAAACTTTAAAGCAACATGAAAAAACTAATATATAATAAGAAAAGATTTTTTTTCGTATTATAGTTTCGCCATGTTTGTCTGTCTGTCTGCGGCCTAGCTCAGAGACTATTAGTACTAAAGAGCTGTAATTTGGCACGAATGCGTATTAATCACGCCGACAAAGTGGTAAAATAAAATCTTGCAAAACAATTTTTTTCAGGGTACCTCCCTTACACGTGAAGTGGGGATGTTTTTTTTCTCGACTATCCCATGGTATGGGGTGTCGTTGGATAGGTCTTTCAAAAATATTGTGGGTTTGCAAAAACCATTTTTCGATTCAGGGATCCATTTTCGAAATATGAGGCTTTTAAGAGCAAATTTTTGTTAAAGTCATGTGTCCCCCCCCTGCCAGCTAAACGGTTGTTTCTAGAAATGTAAAAATTTCACATCAGTAAGTAGTATACATAACGAAGGTTAAAGGAAACTATCACAGCTAAGTAGGGTTTACAAGTTAACGAGTAGTAATCAATTTTGTAAGACGGGAGGTTTTTCCCCTTGAAGCAGTGTCTGTCGAAATACTACGGAACCCTACAATGCGCGTGGCCCGACACGCATTTGACCGATTTTTTACAAGCCTACAAAGCTAGTGCGATATTTTATATACAGCATCATCTATCAAAATGACCCAGTTGAGTAATCCCCCCCTCCCACCCCCGAACCTCACCATATTATCATTAGTCAACCTAGCCTAGCAAGAATAATATTTAAAGAAAATTCTTGTTCTCAGGATTCCCAGCACACTACACGGTGCGAGCCGTAACTCACGTACAAGTATTCACTATCTCAAGAAAGTACCTAGCAGATGCATTAAAAGTGCCAAGAATTAAGGATGCCATTGAATATGTTAAGCGACAGCCAGTACGTAGACGTTTGTAATTAAATAGAAGATAGGTACTACGAGTCTAGAATTTGTAATGCCTAGAAAGAATTGATGAATGAAGTCCGTTGAATAAATCGGCTTATCGCGTTATGTCCTTTTCTCGAAATGTCCTTTCTCAAAATGTCCTTTTAGGCAATTCAACTAAGATAACTTTCTGCGATAAAATAAAACAAAAAGTATGTAACGTCCCTTTTTGATGATGATTTTTTCATAATTTGTGAAATATTAAAGTTAAAGGTGAAGTAAAATAAAGTATATTTGAATTAAACTGGCCTTTGTCCAGCAGTGGACGACGACGACGAAATATTAAGTAAGTTATAAACATTACTATTAATAAAAGCGAAAGCAATCTAGAAATACGATAGTTGATAATACTGATTGTAAATTAATGTTGTTTTCTAATTAAAACATTAGGTATATTGTACTGCAAGACTTTCTTTATTTTAAAATAATAAATCACAACACACATGTTACAGTACCAAAACCAAGAGTGCGAGAGAGATAGAATGCTACATGGGGTTACCACATTAATCTTAACATTTTTGCCTATTGCCACATTAATCTTAACATATTTGCCTATATGCATATCTATGTTACATTGATGATTCTACTGTTTTGATCAGGACTACCTGAACGTGCAAATGCGTCACGAGCCATTCCTCACGTATGAAGATCCACCACCAACACTAAACCTCTCCAGGTTTCCGCTGCTGAGGAAGTTTGAGCCTGATACAGCATTCTTGCAACCATTTATGAACCTTGGTTTTTTCTCAATCTTAAGGTAAACAAAACTTTTGTGCAAATACATATCAGTGAAAACACTCCTCTGCACTTAAAATTTTTAGGTCATTTATATTGATATTTCGGTACATTTTAATATAATTAAAAGGAAAAAACATAGTTTTGCAAATTTTCATCCCTTCACCCGTTGGTGCAAAAGGCTGAATTTATGGGATCCGTTAATATTACCATTCATCATTGATTCTAAGATACAAAATTTTAAGGATTGATTTGAGTTTACAGACTTCCGATGGTAGTTTTAAAAAATGGTAGTTTTATACATGGTAGTTTTATATGCCTATTGGCGAAACAGAGATCAATATACTTTATATTTTTGTATGTGTCATCCCTTGTACCTATGTTTATAAAATAAATTGAAATTGAAAAAAAAACCTTATTTTCTAAAGTCACCACTAGTTGAAAGTTTAAATTTTATCCACAGATACATATTCCCTCGCTTCACCATTCGTCCTGATGGTACATACATATACCGGTACGAGTGGTTTCGCGCGCTCTGCGCACTGACTGGATCGCTGATGTACCCGAGTTACAGCTACATGGTACTCCAGTTCCCCTGGCTGTACGAATTCCTATATTTTTTGGATTTCTGTGCCTATTTTGATATGTAAGTATTTATTTTTTGACGCTCCTTCTGCTTGGTGGATTGACAATCTGAGCGAGGTTACTGGAGATAGCATTGATTCTAAAATAATCTAAAAGGAAGCCTAAAGAACGGTAAAGCTGTTGCCACAAACAGCCTACTATATCGTTCGACGAAGCATTGGTAACGATGGTGTGACAATGCTTTGATGATCATCAGATGGCTTTCCATTAGACTTTCTTTTGTCATCTTGTGGGGTTTAATAGACACAAAATACATAGTAAGAAGTTTCGTTGTATTAGTATTACAGATTGATTTGATACAGGATCTATTTTGTCGGTTTTCCTTTCTAGGTTATATAAAGTCGATATAACTTTTGTGCTTACCCAGGATTCAACGTATGCTGGTCGGATACTTCAACGCCGATGGTATCTTAGTATACCATCCAGCATCTACAGCGGCAAATTACATCAAGGGACCATTTTTAGTGGACCTTTTAGCTTCGGTGCCAATGGAGAACATGGAGTCTAATCGGTCGGAAGAAAGTGCATCTAGTAGGTATTTTTGTTTTAATAGAAGTCAGATTGACTATGTTACTAGAATATACATACAGGTATCTTTGAAGGAGACGTTTCACGGGACTATGGAGCTGGGCCTGATCTGTGTCCGAAACTCCATAGATAGTACATTAGAATTTGATTTATCTTCGTTGCGAGGTATATCTAGTGTCTCAGATTTAACAATCGCAACACATAAATCACCAAACATGGCGAACTTAACCATTTTACGTTCAGAAACTAGATTTTGTTCAATAAAAGCATCTAACATATTTCTTTACATCTTTACACGAGCTTCGAAATTAATGACTTAGATGTATGGACAAGTAACTCGGAAGACCAGCTGTTATGCTTATGAAAGAGGCAATGCATTATCCGCAGATTTTAAAAATCGTACACCAAGTTCAGTCAGAGTAAGAGAAAACATCTGAGGTATATGTGGACGAAGCCGTGATTTCTGAACGTGACACCATGGTTACGTACGTTGTAAGCCTTGGTGTTACCATTTATACTGTAAAAAGTGCTGACAGAACATTTTTTTTATGGCAGAGGTGGCAAACGAGCAGACGGATCACCTGATGGTAAGCGATTACCGCCGCCGCGATGACCAGAGGAGTCACAAGTGCTTTGCCTGCCTTTGATATGGGAGTACGCTCTTTTCTTGAAGGTTTGAATGTCGTATCGGTCCGGAAATACCGCAGGCGACAATTCATTCCACGCTTGTACCACGTAACCCTGCTTCTAATATTTTTTTCATTATTTTCCTAGAAAGCCTATATTTTTTATACTATGCACAGTGTCCCAAAATGAAACGTGTCCTTTAATCTTGTGTTTCATGTGTGCACATAAAATCTCAAGTAACTCGGAACTCTTTTAGAAACATATTTTTCAATTTACTTTCTGGATAATAGTGTCTCTTTCACTTTCTTATATACCTTCTCTACTCATTACGATCTCACTAATCACTTAAAGCACTAATGGCTTATTCATAAAGAATTATTAATCACTTATCAGCTGATCACATTGAAATTGACACATAAAACAGAAAAATATACACAGTTCACATGAAATAAACGTTAAACACATAGGCTGTCTTATCGCTAAAGAGTGATCTCTTCCAGACACCATTCAGGTGGATGAAAACAAGAAAAACATATTAATTTTTTATGTTTACATTTGGTTTCAGGTGAAACAGCACATGAAACTGTATCGTTCGTGAAGCAACTGCTGATGATGAATAGACTTCTGCAGCTGTATAGACTTCCAGGAGCCATGGACATTCTCTCACAGTATAACACTAGGGAGGATGTCATAATTGTGTGAGTATTTATCTCATTCAGTTTAATTATAAGACCTTGTTTAGGCATATGGGATGCGACAGACTGGGCGTGACGATGTTTCTCATTATCTATCGCTATACGTTAGATTTGATCGCTCACTGTGCCGTTTTTGTGCCTCGTCCGTTTTCCCTGTCGGTCGGTTGTAAAGTGCATTTGAAAAAACTGCGAATCAATAAACATAACAATATTTCTCTCCCCTGATAAATGGTTTCAGTGCCACCTTTGGCTATGTCTAACAATAAAATTGCCGATCCTTGAGGGTTCCGATGGACTGCCTAATATGCCGATAGTCGCGCTATTCATTACTCGCTACTTATTGACGACAGGAACTGGGTGAGGAATGGTACCTGTTTAGTCTGAATTTATAAAATATGGTCTAACCACTTCAAAAAAACTATTGATCAACAGCATCAAGTCGATTCCTCTCTTCATGATCCTGCTCAACGTTCTGACTTGCTTTGTCGTCTTCTCTTCCGTGACGATTTACATTCCACCATTCGATTCTTCGCGGGTATCCTGGGAGGGTTGGCAAATCGTACCCTTCAACGATAAAGGCGGCTCCTGGATTAATTTGTTCAGTGATACTTGTAAGTGCATTTAACTGTGTTAAGTATTTGGCATTTGATAATCCATAGCGTCCTCAATGCTGACGTAGGTTGGGTCTTACATAACTCAAGAAAGTAAGGCTTATGGCATAATATGGGGGCCAATCAGTAAGACTAGATGCCAACAAAAGTACTTAAGCCACCTATAAAGTTAGTGACATGGTTTATGATATGATAATAATAAAAAAGAGCTTCGATCACTGACGTATGATAATGTCATACTAGTATAACACGTACATAGCTATTGAAATGTATGTTCTGAATAAATGATTTGTTTATTGATTGATTTAGTATGATAAGGTGGTTAAGAACTGCCTCCTACAATAGCAAAACAACTTGATGGAGTTCGAGTAGAGAAGATACCTAAGTTTTTATTACCAAAATGACATGGATACATTTTGCAATGGAGCTTCTAATCTCCTTGAACGACTCGTACTTTTTGTAACTACCCCATCCCTGCCGACACAGATTATGTGGTACAGTCGCGTTCAAAAGTGCGATTATAAGATTAGAACTATGGTTCATTCCAATAAAAAAAAAGCAAAAGGTAAACAAACATAGTATGCAGATGACATTGACATGTGTCAGTTCCATAGTAAGTTTGTTTACGTTTTGCTTTTTTTTGATTGGAATGAAGTATACATCCACTTGTGCTGACGATTTATTAATGTGAGTATAACCTTTCCAAAACGAAAAAAGGTATGCGACGATGGTAGCAGTTACACGTTACGTTAATTTTAAGCATAAGCATACAAATCGATGACCTTGGTAGCTAACTTTCTATGGAAATTACACTTTGTTTTGCTCCGATTGAATTTGTTTCTTAGAGAACGTTGTTCAGTTCCATGGGTAGAAACCACAGTTAATTTTTTTTTAAATATTTCAAACCACCTGACTTTCACCTTTTGCTTCTTTCTCGTTTCCATATTAAATAAATTATCAATCCTCATAGCTAAGTCTCGAACCGCCGATGAATCAATCCATGGTCTGGTCAATGCGTTTACTAAGTTATCACCACTCCGATGAACAAAGTGAAAATACGGGTCTTATTCTAATATTTCCTTGTGCAGTTGTGTGCGTAACACGTAAACGTATAAAGTCGATCGAGGTACCACAGTGGATTTTGTTTGAGAATTCAAACTGCATTTCTGCCGTGCAAATTAAGAACACAGTAATTGACAGATTTGGCGGGAATTTGAAGTAAACCGTATTACGTTTAAAATAAGTTCAAAATCAATCGCACCAAATCTGTTACTTACTGTGTTCTTAATTTACACAGCAGATTTATGATCGCGACCATACCTGCTCAGTTGGCCTTAGAATAGAGGATCCTATCTACTAATGTTCAGGTTTTGATTTTTCTTACCTTTTTTAAACGCAGATCGCTTCAACATGACTGAGTCTCCATGGAACTTGCAGTTGACTATCTACTCCTGGGTTGTCTATGAGATCACTACAACTGGTTTTAATACTTTCAAACCGAGCAATCTTTATCTCCTCCGTGTATTGTTTTTTGGAATGTGTGCTGGTAATTCTTACCTATATCTTATCCTTACTGGTAAAGGCATTCCTCGGCCAGCGAAACATTTTTTAAATGCGCTAAAATATAAAAAAGGTATTTTCTACAAACAAAAACAAACTTTTTTGTGACAAACCAATTTTTTACTTAAAAAACGCTTGCCTTACATCCTTTTACGACTAAGATCAAATCAGAAGTTTGATTACATTAAATTTTGCAGTCGTGCAGAAAGAAAATACGAGGTAACATAAAATTATTAAATACCCAAAACAAAAATATACGTAATAACATACGGAGTGCCCCAGGGAACGATCCTAGGCAATGGGCCTATTCTTTATATACAATGTACACTAAATAGGCTTAAAAGGAGATTTAACTTTATATGCTGATGATACTAGGTTATTTTAATTCGGGAATTCGATAAGTACCGTAGTTAACGATGTGCAAAATGATCTAGTGCTACTCAATGTATGGTTTCAATGCAATTTACTAACTATTAACCCATAATTACCTACCCCATATTCCTGTCACATAACCACTTTTTTTTTATGTGATAGGTGGCAAACAAGCAGACGGATCACCTGATGGTAAGTGATTACCGCCGCCCATAGACACCCGCAACACCAGAGGAGTCACAAGTGCGTTGCCGACCTTTGAAATGGGATGGGCGGATGGGGGAAATTGGGGGATGGGGGGATAGGTAAGATATTGTGGGATCCATAGTTGCTTTACGTGAGCAACCTTATTGATATCTGTTAACTATTACACAGGTTGCATGATGAAGACCTATTTCTCAGTTCGCATCATCAGTGTCCGCGCAAATGTAAACAAGATGCTGGCCGACTTTCAGGAGTCGATGAAGGACATAAAGATGTATATGACAAAGGAAAACCTATCGCCCGAAACGCAAGCGTAAATATTTAAGACGTCTTTCTATTGTAAATAAAACACCCGGAAATCATAAAACTATAGGTGGAGATGTAGGACCCGTTAAATTAGTTTTATAATAATATAAATAATTATAATAATAATTTATTTATTTCTTTAACAAGTTACCAGTTTATAATAATAATTTATTTATTTCTTTAACAACTTTATAATTAGTATGTTCAATATGAGCTTTCGCTACTCTGCTCACTTGGCGCTTGGCGAAGTGGCACGAGCTACTCCAGCAGAAGCATAGTCGGCTGGAAGTCAGTGCGACGACGAGAGGAAGCGTCGGACTATCCGGGCATTGTCTAGGAGGACAGCCTTTTGCATAGCCTAATTATTATAGTTTATATGATGCGTGTAATTCACTGCATTTATGTAGTTTTCAACAAATGTTTATCCAATTTATGTTTAAAACTATTCACGGATGGAGCACTTATCACTGTCTCTGGTAGTTTGTTCCACTGATTTACTATGCGAAGTGGCAAGAAGTGGCGGTGTGGGTTGCTTGTACTTATAGGGTGCCATAGTTTCAGCGAATGTATTAATTGGTACTCGATGGAATGCTTTTTCGTAATCGAGATAGACTACATCTGTGGGGATATGTTCCTCCCAGTTCCTTGTCCACTTATCTAAACAGCTCAATAGATTGGTTACTGTGGATCATTTTGGAATAAAGCCATGCTCTTCGTCTATTATAATGTTTTCCTTCCAAATGAATTCTCTCATTTTTTTCGCAACAATTTTTACTATTACTTTGCAAATAATGCAAGTTAGACTAATGGGACGATAATTGGCCGGCATAAACTTGTCTCCCTTCTTATAAATAGGTGTAACGATAGCTCCTTTCCAGATTTTAGGTAGCATATTCTGTTGAAGTGATAAATTTCATCATGCGTGCTAAGTGAGGTTGCACTACTGGTGCACATTGTTTGAGAAGAATAGCCGGTATACCATCAGGGCCCATAGTTGTGTTGTGTACTTCGATCAGTTTTAGTTATACTTTATTGGATCATCTGCCTTTTTAATTATCTTAGGCGTGTTATTTATAATATTTAATAATGAGATCTGACTCACTATTCGTAATCCTTTGCTCACGTTGATATGGCATCATGCCACAAATCAATCAGCTGTTATGACAATTTTGTGTTTAAAATTCAGAGATTAAAAAAAAATATAAATTATGGGTCTGAGGGAAGTAACTTTTTTTTTTTTTTTTTTTTTTTTTTATTTGGCTCTTCAACAATGAGTACACTGTTTCATACACAAAAAAACAATCAACTTAAATAGTCTAAGTGCCACATTACTTATAGAAGAGCACAGCATGCACTACTAATTGTAATTAAAGGTTTATTTAAATACCTACACAAATAAGAAAACACATTCAAAATTGTGTAGATGTGGTGCACCGCACTTCGTAAACATTTATATAAATAAAATAAAAAGAAAAGGGGAAAAATAGAAAAGACAAGTTTACACTTGAAGTGCGGCGGACCGCTCCGACTCCTCACAACAAAGTACAATTGTTTTCAGTTTATAAATAGATGTTAAGTTTAAATCTATGTCTTTCTTGAATTCGTTATACAAAGCATACATTCGAGACAATGAAGAGTGTTTTTTGACATTAGTACGACAAACAGGCGGACTAAACAACATATTACTGCATAAACGTGGCAAATTATAGGGTACATGGAAATTTATCTTACGAAGAAGGTCAGGACAGTTTACAGAGCCAGTTAAAATTTTCTTAAGAAAAACTAAGTCCAACATTTTGCGCCGATTTTCCAAAGATGATATTTTAAAATAAGCCAAACGTTCTTCGTAAGATTTAAGCCTCCGGGCCATATTGCAGTGATAAGTCAAGTGCCACAAAAATCTTTTCTGTTCTTGTTCAATATGATGAAAAAATCATATAAAATTTTGGATTGAATGGTATCGTATCATCTAAGCTGTACTCACTGTGACAGGTCCTATGACATGTCTTTTTATATTCTTATTTTGCATGTTAATACAGGATGTTAAAAAAGTGTGTTTGAAATTTGAAGGGGTTACTCAGAAACTCAGAACAGAATACAGAAAAAATATTGAAAAAGTCTGATCTACAATTTTTTTTTCAGTTTCCCATACTAAATCTGAATAGTGAATCATGAATTGGTATGGGAAACAGAAAAAAATATCGGATTTTTTCAATATTTTTCCTGTATTCTGTACTTGAGTCTGAGTAACCCTTTAAAATGTCAAACGCACTTTTTTTAAAGCCTGTATAATGTTAGGTAAATACTCTTACTCTATAGGCAAGTAATGGATTACTACGAATATAATTGGAACAAGACAGGGGGTCTCGACTACAGCAATGTACTCAGGCTCTGCGATCAAATTACATTGAGGACTGATGCAATACTACATCTTTATGGGCATACTTTCAGTAAGGTATTGTTATTACTTTATATTATATTTACAGTAACGGTAGAATCTTCTACTTTCTACTTATCATACTAAAACATGATCCTATGATCTACAAGATATCAGTTTCATCAAATAATCTATTTAGTTCAGTTTGTTTATAATTGAATATGATACAGAAGATACTGTTACTATTTAAATTAGGTATTTCTATTCTTGGAGCAGTATAACTATTCCATTAAATATACGTATTTTCAGTGCCCCATACTATATCACTGTGACGTCTCGCTATTAAGGGTCGTTGGACGTTCTGTTCGCGGTGTTCACTTTCTTGCCGACACCCGTATCATCCACAAAAATGACGTTATCACCGACCTGTACATAGTAGATTACGGAACTTTGGATGTCAAGGAAAGCAAGGAATCACATCTGTCTTTGGCTAACTTGGTTAGGGGAAGGTACGTATTTCTGCTATTATTAAGTGTTGTATGCATAGCTGGGCAGAAAACCGTTAATCCGTTAACAGTTACGTAATTGACGAAGTAAACAAATTGCTTAACGATTAAACTTTTAAGTTAAATTTAAAAAATATTAACGTTCTTCTTAACTTCCGCTTATTGGTAGCAGTAATTATGAAGAAGGGGATGATATTTTCAGTCAAGATACCCAGTCTGAAGGGAGGTCTAAAAGCCACAAATCTCTCAAAAATCAAGCTCAGAACTTGGTGAAAACTTGGCTGGAGTCAAAGTCAAAAGACTATCAGATGCTGCTCTTCTGGGTGAACCAGTTTTAATAAAACTATTTACTAAATATAACACAGCCATTTTTTCTGGTGCCACAGTGAAGCGACTTTTTTGACAGGAAAAGATCGCTGTCGGATGAGAATTTTAATATGCAAATTTTTATGAAGGGAATCATGCACCTAATGTCTCAAACAACATTAAAATTACATAAATTGCTCATTTTTTTGTGTTTTATCTGTAGGTTTTAATTTATTCCAGCTCAGCCTCTTCTATTGAATTTGATATTATAATACTATACTTGAAAAACATCATTATAACTTTTAAGTGGTTAACTTTTAACAGATAACTTTCGAAGTTAACTTTTTGAGTAACGGATTAACGATTATCGAAGTTAACTTTTGAATTAACTTTTTCCACCTTTGGTTGCATGATTATAAATAGGGTGAGTGGGGGGAAAATCGAATGTTTTTTTTTAGAGAGATGAGCAGTGTTGTGTTCAAAGCTTTGTATAACAGAATGTAATTGACTTCTGTTGAAACAAAATGTAAGAGGTAAGAAAGCAACAATTTAATTTTGTATTCTGTCTATAACATTATGTTAATGCTGTCCCAATTTGTAATAAATAAAAGATCATAAAAATGAATCAAGGGGAAGATAAAAAAGTGACGGGGTAAGTATGAAATAGTTTCTTGTATCTAAGATAATCCAAGTTATATTAGACGCGGTAAGTTAAAATCGACCACTTGATATGAAAATAACTACCTGACACAAATGAATTCGTAACACACATCCACGCACTCCTAGTGGTAACTGCCAACTGAGTGTCCAGATGTAACAAAATAGCGGCCTGAACATTTGCCAGCATTAAAATTACCATCATGAATTAGGCGATAGGGAAGACTTTTTCTCTTTCCCCGTTTTTTATCTTCCCCCCTCACCCTAGTGAAAAAAGCAAATGCGGATATTTGATAAATTTTAAAAGTAACGCCCCAGTTATATCAATCAACCAAGCCTGTATCTTTGTCGAAAATTATGTAAGAATAGTTATCTGTGTCCTTATTGTTATTGGTTGCAAATGCAAGATGAAAATTTGAAAAATGAACAAATTAATGTTATTCATATTTTTTTTATTAATTTGATTATTTTTTAATATATTTTTATTTATTTTTGTAATTTTAGTGGAGAGTCAAGCCGGTACTATAACAGGCTACTAAAATAGCTCCAAACAGATTTTTTATAAAACTATTCTGAATCATCATGTTTTGAAAATATTTTTGTCAATCTATCAATCTATTCTGCCTTATACCTTAAACTTAAAAGAAACACCAATTTGTTTATTAGTTTTAAACAAATCTTGTGTGAAATCGTAGTCGATTTATCCACTTTAACTGTGGCTTCTTCTCACGTCGCTTAAACAATTATTTCCAAAGTATCTCAATGTACAATTGGAGTAAAAAAATAAATTGACTTGTCATACTTTATGTCGTTGACTAATTACTTTTATTATATGGAAAGCTTTTCGCTTTTGAGCTAAGAAGACACAGTTAACGGGAACGAAATGAATAGTTTGCTCATTTATAAAATCATTGGTATCTCCACGTATAGCGTATTTGGCAATATGGAGAAGCAGGGAGCGGTCCGATGTCCCACTGAAATCATTACCACTAGTAACGTGCATCTCCTGCAGATCAACGCCATGATCTTTCACAATATCATCGTCGACTTCCCTACTGTTAAGGTGTTTATGAGAAAGTACCGCCCTAATAACGAAGTGAGTTCTATTTAATAATTTCATAATTTCTATCCAGCCGGCAAACGTACACTGTTGAACATAGGTCCTCCGCACAGACTACCACTTAGCATGTTTTTAGCAAATTTCTTGGTAATTCGCCTAATATGATATTACTACGTAGTGCTTAACGACTCCTATCGGCCGCTACGGCTTAAACGGTCGAGATCAATTCCACTAATAGTGGTCTAGGTTATATTTACCTTATATGTAGTCAGTCAAAGTGAACGTAAAAATATTTTTTTTGGAAATTCTGTTCTGTTTTGGAATACTGTTTTATTAAAGACTTCCAATCAAT
This sequence comes from Coleophora deauratella, assembly GCA_958295455.1. Classification (NCBI taxonomy): domain Eukaryota; kingdom Metazoa; phylum Arthropoda; class Insecta; order Lepidoptera; family Coleophoridae; genus Coleophora; species Coleophora deauratella. The sequence goes on from OY282388.1 coordinate 1,725,592, forward strand.
TTGTATCAAAGTTGAAATCTCATAAAACTATCATTTTTCAGAACTATATCCTCGGTAAATCAAGCGAAAACACTGCTTCTTTGACCGACTGGAAGAAGTCAAGACACTCTAGCACAACTAAGATGAATGTCAATTTAACAGGCATCACCAAAAACCTCAATATCAACAGCACAGCCGCTCAGTATTACTTTATCCTCGTATCCCTGTTATGTATCTACGGAGATATCTACAACGCTGGATTTCAGTTTAATCATGTGGCTCTGATCTCTTGTCTTTACATACTGGACATGTGTTTTTATATAAAAATTATTTTCCAATTCATCCTCCCCTTTATTGTAAATGAAGGCGAAGCGAGGATTGAATTGATTAATGCTAGGAAGAAGTAAGTATAGGAAAATAATTTATAACTGAATAAATATGTATAATAGTAGGTCACCGATCTCCCTAAAATGTATACGTTTTTTCTTCAGATACGTTAAAGGTGAATTCAAATACGACATCCTATCATGTCTACCGATCGAATTTTTCTCTTTTTTGTTTACAAAAACAGAAGACAAGTGGAGATGGCTTTCAATATTACGTCTCAATAGATTGTTCCGAATTGTAAGTTTATTTAATAACTAGCTTTCCTCCCGCGGCTTCGCCTGTGTTGACATCGTGTATGCTGCTTGGCGCACTGCATTATTATATCTTTGTTACGCCGGGCCAAAGGTTAGGGAAACGTGAATAAACAGAAGACTGATTTAATTTGATTTTGATTTGACTGAACACTCATTGCCTTCGTCAGAAAAAGTATTACAGTGTCTGTCAACGACCTATTCCCAATGCAGTGGTACGGGTCTCTTCCCATATCTCGGAAAGTTAGACAATACTCTACATACATGGACCGAGTCTGGATTGATGGAGCAACGCAGTCTCAGTCTGAAGACTCTCAGAACTTACAGACTTTCAAGCTGCTTATAAGGCCTTTCGGCATGCCTTAACGACTGCCATCTAATGATAGCAGCTAGCACCAACGGCTAAACATACATTGCGAAGCACGGAAACTGTCTAACGGATAATGCCACTAACAGTCAAACCCACCCTATTCATGACCGTATCTGTAGTGAATTGACCTGCATGATACACGCGACCACGCAAGCCCACTGAGTCACTGCCAACGGCTTAATGTACAATCGACCAAACTGAATCATTACCCACCATAAGGACATTTTCTTACAGCCATTCAGATATAAGTAGGTCGAAATTCGCCTGAACATACGTTTCTTTGGTAACGAACCTGTTATCATTTTATTAGATACTGACAGTTACTAGCTCGGCCATCGGCCATCAGCAATCGTCAAGTTTATTACATGACTAAAATTAAAAGTTAATCTGTAGCAACGACAAGTTGACATCGTTAGTTAAACGGTCGAGATAAATACCACTAACAGTCAAACCCATTCAGGACATGGCCGTGTCTGTAGTCATTTAGCTTGCATGATCGACGCTTCCACACAAGCCCACTGAATTACGACCAACGGCTTAACTTCTTTGCAAAGCATGGAAACTGTCGAGATAAATGCCACTAATAGTCAAACCCATCCAAGTCATGACCGTGTCTGTAGTCAGTTAATCTGAATGATCGACGCGACCATGTGAGCCCATTGAGTATCGGCCAACGGCTTAACGTACCATGCAAAGCACGGAAACGGTCCAGATAAATACCACTAACAGTCAAACCCATACAGATCATGGCCGTATCTGTAGTCAGTTAACCTGCATGATCGACGCGACCACGCAAGCCCACTAAGCCGAGACCGTTTTCACATTTACAGCATTTCCAGTGTAGAAATAATATGATGAAAATATCCCTGACCTGAGAAATGATTGATTCCTCATACTAAATTTCATCCCCTATTTCACCCCTTTCAAGTTAATTTTCGCAAAAAAGTCATATTATGACTTTTAATTCACTTGAAAGGGGTAAAATATAAATCAGTACAGCGGTTCAGGCGTTAAAACGTAACAGACAGACAGATAAGACAGAGTTAGTTTCGCATTTATAATATCATCAAAAAATAAAAAATATCATTTAAATCAAAATATTATTAGTAAGTATGGATTTTATTAAGAAATATTAAGGTTTGTATTCTCTCTACTGATGGATAAACTATAACTTTTATTCACTTCCTGTGAGTCCTACAGCATAAAATGAAACTTATATTTATACATGTACTGCGTTGGCACCTTTACTTTCCTACCCGCAGTTTATTGATATTTGAAGGCATTTGCTGACTCTGACACAAATGTCGCCACTACATTAGTGATTTTTTGATTTGTAATATAATAAAAATGTTGATTTTTCTGTGCTTTTAGGTAACGATAAATGGTTGTCTGGCCCGCCACTTCGCGAAGCTTTCTATTAACCTCACCATCAGTACAGTGATCATGACCTTGATTTGGTTCTCGCTCTTCGTGCATGCCATGGCTTGTATCTGGTACGCTATAGGAGTCTCGGAGGACAACAATAAAAAAAAATCTTCATGGATGCATAAAGGTGAGTTTCTTGAGCGTTATTTTACCTACCTAACTCATCTAAGTACTTAAGTAAATAAAAATGTCTTAACGTGGTGTTGTGTCAGACTTTGTTTTTGTTATTTATGTGCTCAAAATTTTTCAACAAAATTGAAGAAAAAGTATTTGTTAATTATTACTTAAAACAATAATTATGTGGGAATTTTATATTAATTTAGTATTCCAGCTGCGGTTTTGATTCAGCAGATAATATTATGGATTTACCTATGTTGTTTCTTGCAGATGATGGTTCAGATGTATGTGATAATGCGTACATATGCTCTATATATTTTATATTGACGACATTCGCTGAGAAGGGAGTTGGTGATGTGTTGCCTAAGAAGCAGCTAGAGGTCAGATTTTTTATAGCTAAGTTTGTTTCACGCTTTATTTTTATATTTATTATTTTGAGAAAAGCCTATAAGTAAACTTGATTAATTTAATGATGAATCATTTATGACAAAAGTGCAAGGTCTTTATTTAAATCCAACAGCTCCAGGTTATAGAATAATATGTTGAATTTCTGGTTCCAGGTTGTGTTCACGATAATCCTTGAGTTAATATCGACGATGATGTTCATGATCTATGTAGGAGAATTCTCTAATATCTTCCAATACCAGTCATTCAGATCATTTGCCTATTATAGCAAACATTTAGAACTGCAGGTAGCCACTACCTTCATCTAAGTGTAATATGAACAACACTACCCTTAATAATTGTTAAGTAATTAAGAAGCCTCTCTGTCACACTGTGTTAGGTTTGGTGAAATAAATAAATCTATGAATCTATAATCATACCTAAGAATGCAAATATTGGTAACACAGATTACTAACTAAGATGTTACAGCAAAGGAGTAAAGTTATCCACGACGTCTACAATTTTAATAAATCGAAAAATAAAGTGTTCAAAAAAGCCTTTTTATATCGAAATGTTCATCATTAATTTTTAGGACTTCTTAAGTAATAACAGAGTTTCTAAGAACCTGATAACTCTTGTTAAGAAATACTCCTTACATCTATGGAGAGAATCAAGAGGGGTGCAAATGCCATATTTCTTAGAGAAAGCACCCCCATGTTTCAAGCTGAAGATTATGGGCGCTGCCTATATGTCTCACTTTATAAATGTACGTAGAAATTATAATAGAAAGAAAAGTATGCAATAACTGGTCTTAGTAGTTTCCATAGAAAACATCATAATCATCGTAAGGTGGTCAGGTTGTTTTACAATACTTGTTAGGTATATTTTTATATACTAATAATGTATTTAAAAATATACCTAATAGGTAACAATAATAATGAGCCAAAGTCTTTACATTATGATTGCTCTTTTATTTTCCCTTTATTTTATGGTAGCCCAAACAGATCAGTGCGTTATTTTAGAAGTTGATAAATATTAAATGTACTTATTTCCTGAGTATACGTATTTCCAGTACATTATATAATATTATTATTATTATTAGGTTGTTCACACTAAATGTGCGGTAAGAAAAAGCATTAATTTAACATATTATGTACAAGAGACTTTTATTTTAACTTATAATCTATCCACTACCGCCTTCCAATGCTCTACACACTTTTGAACTTTTGACTTTCCTTACTTAGTGTGATTATGTGTTCTAGTGAACTTATTAGTTGTTCCCAACTGTGTCATACGTGTTTCTTCGCAACATCCTCTTTATTTTACTAACGCAGCCGTAGTCCAACGGCAATAAATCTGACGATTAAGGATGATGTATTGTGTCCAGAGCGTTATATAAGGTGCTACTTTATTAGTGACCGATATTTTAGTCAGTGCTTTTACTCCTGATTCTGATCAACTTTCCCCAAGGAACCCATAGTCAAATTGCAAAAATTTTTTTGAACTCTTCATACAAATCGATCAGCTGAGCGGCCACAATAATGTGAATATGCCAATGCCAATATTCCAAACTGAATTGGTTAGTAAATTTAACCGCTGGAAAATGTAACGGACTGAATAGCCTTTATGATCCTTTAATAACTTCTCAACATCATGTATTCTCTTCTCCCAATCTATTGGTTCTCTGTGGTCACCTCCTCTTCTTTCTCCAACCTCAAATAGATTCTTCCTAAATCGAGTTACCCACGATTCCAGTGTACGTTGACTGTAAGCTTGACCACCTAATAGTTGCACTAGTAGTTTGTGAATTTGCTTCGCAGTCCAGCCCACACACACTTGATGAAAACCCTCTGCTGATAGTAGTCGATCGAATTTTTTAATCGTTTTTATCCATTTTGAAGTAAATTTAAAGTTCAAATGCAGTAATAAACATGTATTTCGTCTACTTATACGCTTACATTACAACAGGTTCTAACATGCATCCATTCTCAAAATATCGCGCTACATGTCACCACAAGTTTGGTGTGGACAACCTAATATATTGTATATCAATCAATTAATTAATCACATTTTCAAGAATTTTCTATTTTCCATAACAGCATCCTGCATTCAGAGACTGTGAACCGGCCTTTTTGAGGCAGCTTATTGGTTGTGTGCAATTGTACACATACAGCCCAGGTAAAAAATAAAATGATAGGTGTAATAATTTAAAAACCTATAACGGAAACATAAAAACGAAAAGTGTTATGATCCGCCAATATAAATGCACTGCTGAACGAAGGCCTCCAGGGATTTCCACGCCGAGCCGACCATTCTTGCGCTGGCCCACATCTAGCGGCTTCTCGCGACCTTCATCAGGTCATCGGTCCACAGAGTGGAAGGCCTGCCTACGCTACCTCTTTTTTGATGAGAACTGTTGCTGAGAAATGTCAATTGAAATGAGAAATTCGATAAAAAGATGTATTAAAAAAGATGTGTTCCGGCATGAAGATAAGATAGCCAGTTCCCCATTGCGTTGGGAATCTTGGTAAGTCCGCCTCCATCTTCGGCATCATCATCACTTATCATCAGGTGAGATGATGCCAAGGGTTCACCAATCGAGGGTGAAAAACAGTTTCAGTCAATGTATTGGTTAATGATTGTTAAAGCTTAATGCAAACTTTGCTTTATTTCGGGACTGAGCAACAGTTAAATTTTAAATGTTAATAATCCATAACGTCCCCACTGCAGGGGAGCGTGTCTCTTTCCAACTCCACATACGGATCATACTCCACATACGGGGCTGGGTCCGGATTGATGGCGGTTGTGGGGATAGTGGCCAACCACAGGTCAGAAGTTTTGAAGCCGCCTAAAAGGCTTCCGACATAGCTTAATGACTGCCATCTAGCAGCCGGCACCACCGACTTAACGTGCCTTGCGAAGTACGGAAACGGTCGACATAAATGCCACTAACAGTCAAACCCATCCAGGTTATGACCGTGTTTGTAGTCAATTAACCTGAGTGATGGACGCGACCACGCAAGCAGCACTGAGCTACGACCGCTTCTAAATTTTAAATAATCTTTACAAATCTTCTTCTTCTACTTAGCGTTATCCCGGCTGAGCTAGGGTCCGCTTTCCGACTCAATCTACTCCACTTTGCCCGATCTTCAAAATCCTCCTCAGTGAGGTCATTTGCTCTCATGTCCGCTCTCACAACGTCAAGCCAGTGCTTCTAGGGCCTTCCACGGGATCTAGGGCCATCAACGATAAGTTCAAGGCATCTTTTACAAATAATGTTTATAAATGCAATCGTTAAATAAATATTCGCAGAAATCTACGTCGCGAAGGAAGGAGAAATCACAGACTCGATGTACTTGGTACATAAGGGAAGAGTTCTTGAGATCGACGAGGATATGGAGGACAAATTGGCAGAGTTCGATGCTGGCCAGAGTTTTGGGATGGTAAGAACTTTGCCACAGAGTAGACAAGATTGTAAATAATTCTGATTAGTGTTGTCCTTACTTTTATTCTTTTATGATAGCAAAACTTTTTTAATACAATGACTTTTTAGGGTTGCGTAGTCAACAAGGAACCCTTATAGTTTCGCCATGTCCGTCTGTCTGTCTGTCTGTCTGTCCGCACTATTAGTATTAGAAGGCTGTAATTTGGCACGGATATACATAATAATCACGCCGATAAAGTGGTAAAATAAAATCTTGTTTTTTTTTTCAGGATACCTTCCCTAAACGTTAAGTGGGGATGTTTTTTTTCCTCAACTATCTCACGGTGTCGTAATATAGGTCTTTCAAAAATCTTGTGGGTTTGCGAAAACCATTTTTCGATTCAGGGATCCGTTTTCGAAATATTAAGCATTTAAGTGCAATTGTTTGTTTGTCTCCCCCCCCCTCTGCCAGCTAAACGATTGTTTCTAGAAATGTGAAAAAAATCACGGCAGTAGTATATACAAGGTGTACCATTCAAGGTGTGCAATATTTACGGAGGTGATTAAGCTTCTCGAACTGATTACGAATCACTGAAAAAGTAGGCATCTTAAAAAAATAAAATTTTCGAATGATTTTCAGAATAGGTGACTTTTTTCTATCGACTTTCGATAATAATCCCCCAACGGCGTGGCTCCGACAAGGTCGCGCGACTGCGCAGTGGCCCATGGCGTCACAGAGCAGACACGTTCAGTATTATAATGCCACAGAATAGTTAAAATGGTACAGAAAAAATAGGTTAATTCATTCAATGTAATGTTAATCATGAATTTGATAAATTATTCGTAATTAAGAAATGCTCATACATCTTCTCAACAAATATTGCACACCTTGAATGTTACACCCTGTATAACGAAGTTAAAAGGAAAATTATCACAGCTAAATCGGCTTTCAAAGTTAACGAGTAGTAGTAAATTTTGTAAGACGGGAGGTTTCATCTTGAAGTCGTGTCCGGGACCCTACACTTGAACGCTTTTATTCTTAAACATTCTTATGAAATACGTGGCATTTAATATAAAAACCAGCCAAGCCCGAGTCGGAGTCGCGCACCGATGGTTCCGTATAAATTCATATTCACACATGTCTTGAACTCTTTATCAAATTCTCAGGCCTGCAGTCCCTTGAAGCCGTGAAAAAAACAAATTTCTATGCCAACGCAATCAAGAGATTGCGAGAGAGAGAGAGGGAAAAGTCCAAAACCAAACATTTTTAATTAATTAACTATTTTTGTTTTTCGGACTTTTCCCTTTACTTGTGCTATAATACATTACTTCCTGCCCAATTTCATGATTCTAGGTATACGGGAAGTACCCTATAGGTTTTGATTCCCATGCGAGTGTCCAAATATGCTGCATAAACGGCCATGATTGCGTTGCTATAGAAGTTTGATTTTTTTCACAGCTTCAAGGGATTGCAGGCCTCAGTATTTGATATAAATTTCAACTTGATACGTCTACGCATTCCTGATAAAAAGGGTCTTGACAGACAGACAGACGGATAGACGGCCAGACGGACAGACGGACAGACAACGTAGTGATCCTAGGGTTTCTTTTTTTCTTTTTTTGTACGGAACCCTAATAAAAACCGATACTGTAGCCCTGACTGCAGCACAAGTTGAAATAATTCTACTCGACACCACACTACGACGCAACGTTATCATGAATGTTTGCATTATGTGCACCTAGTTTTTTAATTTTAATATTCAAGTTTTATAAATTAGGTAGTTTGTAATTTTGTTTTTATTTTTATTAGATATCTTATTATTATTTATGCGTTATTATTATTATTACTGTAGTAAATACTAAAATTTGAATAAGCAACTTAGCAATCATACAGCTATGGAGATTTTAGTAATGCTTATTTAATGATGTTTTCCTTTATTTACAGACTCATGGATTAATTCGCAATTTGCCATTTAACTTTTCATATAAAACACTCAAAAAGTCAGAAGTTCTTACTCTTAATTTAGATTCATGGGAACATCTTTTACACCTATTTCCTAAAAGTCGTTATGAAATCTACAAAAATGTCCCTGATCACCCATACGGAAAACCACCAGATGACGAAGATTCATTGAGATCGGAGTCAATTTGGAAAACTCCACCAGTTATTTCTCAACCTATTCACAGGGAATCTTCAATTTCACTAGACTCAGAGCCAATAGAATCATCACTAAAGGAACAGTCGAAACCTCCCAGAGGAAAAGCACCAATGGCAACAGTGGACACTGGAGCAAATACAAGAGGAGTAGTCGCTGGAACAGCAGCAGGTGTGGCAGCTGCTGCGGGATTAGCTACCATAGCGGGTTTAACAACCGCAGCAGGTGTGGCAAATAAGGGGAATTTGCCCGCTGAAAGTGCTGATAAAAAAGTTTCTGCTTCCAAAATAACTTCACCTGCCTATAAAGAAAGCAGAATGATTGATGACAGTAAGGAGGAAATAACTACAATTAATATGCCATTGAGACTTGAAGGGGAACCACCAGCGGAATTTAGTTCTTCAGTTGGGTCGATAGATAGTAGACGTCGTTCGCAAGATGTAAGTAAAAAATCAATAGCTAAAGGAAAAGAAAAAGAAATTGAATTAAAATCTTCATTAGCTGATCATGCCGAGTCAAAAACATCATGGGGGACTTTAAAAACAATTGCTGCCCCGCGCCCACCGGTTGAATATCCTTCGCATGCAAATTTCAATATACCTGAAAATGCAAGCACAAGCTCAAAAAATATATCTCTTAGTGTCAACACTATTGAATCAGAATATTTTGATGAAAAAGATCCAGAAGATGCTGCACCACAAAATAACTTATTTAGGAGAATGACTATCACTGCGAAAAAACTAATTGGAAAAGACAAAACAGAGAAAGATATTTTGCAAGTAGAACAAGATCTTAAAATCACATCTGAAATCTTAGACACATATAAAAAAAAAGATGGCGAACAAAATGAAAAATCACTTTTAGCTCAGTATATTGAAAAGATGGAAGCTAAAAAAGCAGCCGAAGCACAAAATAAAGAAGATCAAAATGATGAGGAAGTATATAGATCAAAAGCACCAAGACGTTCAGTAGTTGTTTTTGGTGATAGGCAAAAAAAGTCTGAGGAAGAAGTATTACCATCCCAACGAACTGATAGTGTGGAAGACGAAATTGATGCTATACCATTAGCGCCTAGGCGATCAGTTGTTGTAATTGGTGATAAAATAATTCCGGAAAACAGAAAAATAAAAGATGCTGAAGAAGAAGTATCTCAAACATCAGGAATGGACACGAAAAAACAGTCAGAACAAACAGCCACATCCAACTTTAAATCTTCTGTTGATCGGCCAAAACTTCCGCTACACCTAAGTCAAGATGATAAAAAAATTGAAAATGATTTTTCTAAATTTCCATACCCTGTTCGACGCAAAGACTCAGATGATGGAATATCTTTTAAAAAAAGTGAATTGAAAGCAAAAAAAGATAAAAGTAAAGAAGAAACTAAACTTACAACGAGACCTGGGAAAAATATTGTTGGCATACTAGAACCGCAGTCTGAATTAGAAACAGATAAAAGTAAGAAACCAACTAATGAGAATGAACAAGAACGAAAAACAGCAGAGCTTACTAGGATACTCAATACAGAAAAACCACAAACGAGTAAAAGTTTAGCGCGACAAAAGTCTGTTGACATATCCCATATCCTAGATAACTTAAAAAACGAAGACGACGCTTCTCCGTCGACTCTTGAAGAATATCTAGACCAAACACATAAATCGAAATCGAAACTAACTTCACATGATAAAGTTATATCGAAACACAAAATTGACACTGAAAAACGTATGGAAAAGCGCATGACAAAAGTGAGATACGAGGGTGATGGCAGCAATGAGACAGGAATTCCAAAGTTCAATCGCTCGACGGGCAGCATAGAACCAGAGCCATCAGCAGAAGATGACCTAAGACGATTGCAGCAATTGATGGAAAGTGATGAAGCCTCAACTAGATCTACTGAAAAAGGTGCTAAGCCACCCCCGCACTCGAAATGATGTATTTATTTAATATTTTATTTTATTTTTAGTTTCTTAGCACTATGTTTTATAACTATTGTAAATTTAACTATTTTAATAAAATTTTACTGTCAACTGATAACAATATTTTAAATTTTATACCAGTCTGTTGAACCCTCAAGTTTTTGAGTTGAAGTTGAAGAAGAAGAAAGTTGTTCGGTGTCATGACTAGAAGCCACAGTTATTAAGCGGACCAGATACTATCAGTAATAATGACAGTATTTTCAAGTAATGACAATATACTGACATTATACTGACATTATACTTACAGTAGTGGTTGGAATGATGACGCATACTAAACGATGGAATGTCAATATACTGATGTAAAAATACTGTCATTATTACTGATAGTGTCTGGTCCGTTTTAGTTCCGCGATTTCAATTTCCCTTGTATATTATCGCTCCCGACTCGTGGTCCCACCGCGATGACCCACTGGTGAGTCGACGAGTAATTGACTGTTTACTCGTGGTCCCATCGATTCACTCTTGACTGTTCTTGGAGGATATGAAACAATGATGTAGCAATATGGTATGTTACTGTCATAAAATAATAGATTTAATTTGTTCATTTATTCGGTGGGACCAAGAGTAAACAGTCAATTACTCGTCGACCCACCAGTGGGTCAACGCGGTGGGACCACGAGTCGGGAGCGGGCCTAACCTACCCGAGGTATGGTGGGAAGAGACCGACCGGTGCCACTGCATTTAGGAATAATAATAATTCATAATTCATTTATTTGCTCTGTACAGGGTAAAATACAAAAATGTAAGATAACAAAGCATAAAGAATCACCTGATACAACTATTATAATAGAATTAGCTTTCCGCCCGCGGCTTCGCCCACCGTTTTGACATCGTTTATGCTAACAACCCATATCGTCCCCCCTACATGGGCACGGGTCTCTTCCCATACCTCGGGAAGGTTAGGCCATACTCCACACACACACGTGGGCCAACTCGGTGGAGGTTGTGGGGCTAGTGGCAAACCCCAGTTACAGAAGTTTTCAAGTCGCCCTATAAGGCCTCCGACATGGCTTAACGACAGCCATCTAGTGATAGCGGGCGGCACCAACGGCTAAACGTGCCTTGCAAAGCACGGAAACTGTCGAGATAACACAGAAACGATCAACATGGTACATGACGGAAAACGCCACCATCAGTCAAACCCAACCAGGTTGATGACCAACCATGACCGTGTCTGTAGTCAGTTAACCTGCGTTATCGACATGACCACGTAAGCCGCACTGAATCACTACCGCTTCCTCGACATCGTTTATGGTGATTTATATTTTTGTTACGCCCGGCCAAAGGGTAATATTTCACCAGAAACGTGGATAAACAGAAGACTAATTTCATTTAATTTTGATTTTGACTTGACTGAACGCTAATGAGCAAAAGTATTTATAGTGTTTGGTAACTACTTGTTCCCAACACAGAGGCGTGGGTCTCTTCCCATATCTCGAGGTTAGGCGATACTCCACACATAGGGGCCGAGTCCGGATTTATGGAGTTTGTGGGTCTAATGGCCAACCTATTCTCAGAAGTTTTTAAGCTGCTTTTGACATGCTTTAACGATTGCCATCTAGTGATAGCAGCCAGCACCATCAGTTTAACGTACCTTGCGAAGCCCGGAAACGGTAGAGATAAATGCCACTAACAGTCAAACCTATCCTCGTCATGTCCGTGTCTGTAGTATTAAATATGTGGCAACACTATATATCAAAATTAAAAAATAAAATTGACAGTTCTATCGAAGTAAGTCCCATGAACGGTGTTTTATTAAGAGGTTATGGGCAAAAATCCAGTTTTGTGAGTAAGTCGCTTTATATTTTCGCGAGAACTTAAGAGGCAGAGAGAACTATGATGAGTGGACTTTCGCGGCAGAAAATTTGCTAGTGCTAGAAGGCATGGCTAACTACATTCGAATGGAAAGCAGCAGATGACGTGAAAACTAAGGCAAAGCTAGTATTAACTATTGACCCATATATGTATTTAGTCACTTCACGCAGACCGTTAATATAAAGTAGGAAAAGGAGTGGTCCAAGTACACTACCTTATGGTACACCTTTTCTGTAATATTTGAAATTTGACCTATAAGTACTCAACACTTTGTCATAATCTAAATTGCTGATTTCGACACATTGCTTTCTGTCTTGAATGTATGACTGAATCACATCCAGTGCCGGGCCTCTTACGCCATACTTTTCAAGCTTGTTTAATAATATATTGTGATCGACAAAGTCAAATACTCTCGACATGTCGAAAACCAGAAGAACAGTTGTATGTAAGATACATACAATTGACAATATTTGTTAAAACTTTATTCACTAAATGTAACATGGCAAGCGTAGTAGTTTTTCCTTTTTGGAACCCATTTTGTTCTGGTTTTATAATACTATTGAATCTGTTACAAAAATCTACTAACCTCCTAAACATACATTTCTCAATTATTTTAGTGATAACTGAAATGAGTGTAACCGGTCGATAATTGTTTATGATTTCTCTGTCCCCCTTTTGAAAAAGAAGTTTTACAATAGAAACTTTCAACTTTTCTGGAAAAGTGCCGGTCGTAAATGACAAATGACTATGCGCGGCAAAATAGCAACATATTTTTTGAAAAAATCAATTTCCCTATAATTTTGCCATATAGATAAAATAATAATTTTGGTCGGTAATATACTGTTAATAGTTTTGCTGACGTAGGCAATCACTTAGAGAGGATATTTGAAAATTCATCCCCTTATGAAAAAAGAATGTCTTTGGCAACTGGTTGTGTAGCAAGATTATTTCTTCCACATTGGCAACTGATAGCAAAACTCAGTTGCCAACCAATGTGGCTGGAGCGGAGGCTTTTCCCTTTTTCTTGTTCTCAAGACTAAAAAAATCTTTATTCGTTAGTAGTCCATCTTTAAGTTGTCAAGAGTTTGGGGCCAGATAACCATGCCGGGAGTTGACTGCATTAAAAATAAATTACGAAATATTTTTCACTAAATAGCTCTTTTATTGAATTTGTTGAAAAACTTAATCACTTTCGTTTTTATTACATTTTCAATTTTTAATTTACAAGAATTTCGTAATTAGTAAGCAAACTACTAATTTGAACAATGACGTCATCGTACAAAATGTTTTTTTTTTTTTTTTTTTTTTTTTTATGTGATAAGGAAGGCAAACGAGCAAGTGGGTCACCTGATGGTAAGTGATCACCACTGCCCATAGACACCTGCAACCCCGGAGGGGATTGCAGATGCGTTGCCAACCTAGAGGGCTAAGATGAAATGCCTCTTGTGCCTGTAATTTCCTCGGCTGTCTTACTCTCCACACCGGAACACAACAGTGCAAGCACTGCTGCTTAGCGGCAGGATTAGCGAGTAAGATGGTGGTAGCGATCCGGACGGACCTCGCACAAGGTCCTACCACCCGCAAACATTTTTAGAACAAAATGTCGTTTTTGACATTTGATAAAAAGTAACTCAAATGACTAGCAGTCAACTACCGGAGTGAGACATTATACCTCATTGCTTTGAGTGATTACAATACATTTAATAATACATAATTACTACGCTTATTACGCTAACGAGATAAAGCAATGAGGTATAATGATTGCATATGAGACGTGATTACATTCTCCTTGTTGCTTATATGATCTCGGAAGTCTCCGTTTTTGACATAGATATAAGAGATTCATTTCCTCTGGCTCAAACCTAGGCAGAATTTATATTTATATCCTTGTCCCACACACCGAAATGGACAGGTCTTTCTTTGTGAAATAAAGTTTCTTTAGTCTGAGGTTTTTGATCTGGTTTTCAGTTTCACTTCAAAAATCTAAAACGATTATTATAGGTATATAGGATATACATATTTTTATTCTATTACGGCAAACTTGCAGTTGTAAATATGAAATACTAGAAAATACGCACTATTGTTAAGCAATGTCTGAATCTCAAGAGTATCCAGAAGCGTCGCGTGTGGACGAAGCGACCAGCAATGCTGAAAAGGGTTTCGACTTTGAATATTTTATTTATTCCGGCGAGGTAAGTTTTTTTTATGCACATTTCGATATATAGAGCGTCATGTATTAGAAAACCCCCAGAAAATTTGCCTTCCTTATCACATAAAAAAAAAAAAAAAAATGATTTTCATGATATTTGTCTTCAATCTGCCCTGATGATATAGCCTGTTCATTCCGAGATGTTAAGAAAAACAACATGAAGATATATATTTGAAGTTGCGTGCAGTGTATTTCGATATTGTATTTCGAATGAGTTTATCTCCGCACAAAATAAACTGATTTAATACATAAAGGCTTAGATACCAGTAGTCTTTCCAGCAGTGTAATATTGATCATTGGTTCCTTCAAATTGATCCATCGATGTACCCCTTATCCTCAAAGTCCCTGAACTTACCAATCAAAACTTTTCTGGACTGTTTTAGACAAATATTTGCATAACTTTAAAATGATTTCAATTTGCCTGTATATTTATATCACTCAACAGGGCGTCTACAACTCTTGGTACACCATTGAACGTATAAAGCGCTCACTTCAGCAAATTGAAGATGATGGCGTTTGGAACTGCCTGGTCAGCGTCCTCGTCATTGCCTGCCTGATCCTTGTATCGGCTGATATCAGTGATGCCTACGTCATCATGATCGATATAGCATTTAACGTGATCTACGCTATTCATGTCATATTTACAACATTGGAGAGAGGGAGGCAAGCGAGGCAGGAGAATGTGCCGTTCACTATTTCTAAGAAGTGTTAGTTATTTTAAAATTTATCAACAACATCGTCAGCCTCTACTATCCAAGAATTCTTTTGATTTTATCAAGTTTATACAGATCCTCGCTCTACATTATAGCATTAGAATACGTCCTTATATCTGTGTCTAGCATAAGCTTAACATGCCAAATTATTGCAAAAATGATTTACGATATTCTACATTTCGTCACCTGAGTGCTTATTTGTCCAATCGACCATATTAACGAAAATTACTTTTAAATGCAGTTATCATATTATCCAATTTCCCGTCGATTGGTGTATGATTCTTATAATTTAGACCTTTAGAACATTAAACATAGAATTACATGTTGACAACGCAAACTGTAAGAAATCATTTAATTTACGTGAAATAATCAGTAAAAACTTTGTTGTATAAAGTGTTGGATATGGAGATTGAACAAATAAGCACTCAGGTGACGATTTGCAATACACTCTCCAAAGAAGTTTTATATCGTCACTCCGCTGGGGTGCAAGTCTGTAGCGGACCGGACACTATCAGTAATAATGACAGTATTTTTACATCAGTATAATGATGACATTCCATCGTTTAGTATGCGTCAGACCATCATTCCAACCACTACACTGTCAGTATAATGTCAGTATATTGTCATTACTTGAAAATACTGTCATTATTAATGATAGTGTCTGGTCCGCTTGTGACACTCTCATATTTACTAACTAAATAAATTAATAGTAAATAAACTTTTTTAAAATCAAGCTTTTATTTGAATGCGCTAAAAATAAAAATAAACTTTTCCTTGAAATTTTTACTATCAACTTATAACGTCATACACAATTTATATGATATAAAAGCTTGTCGCGAGATTTCATTACTTACTCGTATGGTAAATACGAGTAAGTACTTAGTTTGATTAAAAATTAAAATCAATCAGATCAAGTTATTTAATTTACTTGTTTATCTACACAGGTAAATCTCGCGACAAGCTTTTATATCATATAAATTGTGTATGACGTTATAAGTTGATAGTAAAAATTTCAAGGAAGTTTTTTTTTTCTTTTTAACGCATTTAAATAAAAGCTTGATTTTAAAAAAGTTTTTTTACTTTTAATTTATTTTTTACTTTTTAGTTATCGCTGGGCAGGTTTCTCAGTCTGTTCAATCTCATTCAACGCATCATTGTTGCAAAGTCGTTTGCCGGTTAATTTCGAACAGTCTAGCTCTTCAATAAGGAGACCTAATGATTTTATCCTGCTTAAACCACGTATGCTTGACCAGCAGCGAAGAGCTTCGAGCCTAAATATACAATGGCATGGTCGACAGTACTACCCTGCATTTTGTGTACTGTGCAAGCCCAACATAATATTGTTGGCGGCATTCTTGGTTCTGCAGTGCCGTGACTATATTTTGCTGGAAATTGCACAGTCTTAGGTTGAATAAGTTGAACACTGTCTTTACCGAAGTCAATACGGACGGATGGTATGTCAGTATCATACATTTGTGCTCTCCTGAAGCAGGGCCATATGATTTCCTTAATACGTCCAATGGCACCATTCACCAGACCTTTGGATACATCTACATTGTAACACAACATCACCTTGGCCCCAACGAATATTTCTAAATCCTTAGGTAGTCCTCCTGTCTTGTTTATATCGGATGGTAGGTATAATATTATTTTAATCTATGTTTTCATTCTTTCGAGTACACTCTACTAGACTTTCAGGGCCTATTCAATCGCAAATTCGCCAGTTGCTTCTTTGTTTAGCCGATTCATTAAAATAACAAAATGTTCTGGTTGTAGTTCACAAATTCGTAATGCATTCAGAAGGTCTTTAAAAGATGTGCTACCTCGTTGTCTCATATTTTCGGTCAATTCAATTACTGAGAAAGAACGCCATAGGTGTGTTGCTGGGATAAATCTAGAGCGTTGATCAAACACTTGATTTCCTCGCACAGGAGGTAATTGCATTAAGTTACCAAATACACAAATATTTATACCACCAAAGAGTAATTCATTGTTTTTGAGTAGTTTAAGTCGGGAACCCACCATATACTCAGGCTCGCAATCCCTTGAAGCTTTTAAAAAATCAAACTTCTATGACAACTGCAGGCCTTCAATTGAAGGCCTGAGTCTATCTATCTATCAGCCGAAAGACGTCCACTGCTGGACAAAGGCCTCCCCCAAGGATTTCCACACCGACCGGTCCTGTGCGGCTCGCATCCAGCGGCTTCCTGCAACCTTTACCTGGTCGTCGGTCCACCGAGTCGGGGGCCTGCCCACACTGCGCCTTCCAGTGCGCGGTCGCCATTCGAGAACTTTACTGCCCCAACGGCCATCTGTTCTACGAGCTATGTGCCCTGCCCACTGCCACTTAAGTCTAGCGATTCTGAGAGCTATGTCGGTAACTTTAGTTCTCCTACGTATCTCCTCATTTCTGATTCGATCACGTAGGGAAACACCAAGCATAGCACGCTCCATCGCCCTTTGGGTGACTTTGAGCCTTCTTATAAGGCCCATAGTAAGCGACCATGTCTCGGATCCATATGTCATCACTGACAACACACACTGGTCAAAGACTTTAGTCTTGAGGGACTGCGGTATTTTGGACGTAAAGATATTGCGAAGCTTCCCGAACGCTGCCCAGCCGAGTTGGATTCGACGATTGATCTCTTTCTCGAAGTTGGACCTACCTAACTGGACTGTTAACTGGACTTAGTAGTCTCCCAACAAGTGGGTCTTAAAATGAACATGGATAAGACGAAAATCATGTCAAAAGTCCGTGTTACACCCACTCCTCTGAAGGTTGGAGACTCTACACTCGAAGTTGTTGACGAATATGCAAGACCTGAGTATTTGATATAAATTTCAATTTGATACGTCTACGCGTTCTTGAGAAAAAGGGTTGTGACAGACAGACAGACGGACGGACAACGAAGTGATCCTATAAGGGGCCCTTTTTAACTTTTGAAGTACGGAACCCTAAAAATTGTGATATAACAAAAAAATTTTGGTTTTCGGACATTTCCCTTTACTTGTGCTATAATACATTCCTTTCTACCAAATTTCGTGATGTTAGGTATACAGGAAGTACCCTATATGTTTTGTTTCAATGCGAGTGTCCCAATATGCGGCATAAACGGCCGTATCTCTTGATTGCGTTGGCATAGAAGTTTGATTTTTTTTCAGCTTTTTTACAGGATTGCAGGCCTGAGAATTTGACATAGAGTTCAAAAAATGTGTGATAATGAATTTATACGGAACCTTCGGTGCGCGAGTCCGACTCGTACTAGACCGGTTTTTTCAATAAGTTAAAGAGGAAGGTCTTTCCAGTCCCAGCGTTACCCGTTATGAACAAGACGCTCATCGCTTTGATTATTTAGCTGTACTGAAATACTCCTCTCAGTACACCCAAATTTCAGACGGATTGGAGCAAAGGACTTCGCATTCGTATTCTCAGCAAGTCCTTTCATTTGATACCCATATTGTAGAAAAGCATAAAAAACTTAGTCCGCCATCTTTAGAATTCCGCCATATTGTATATAGAGTCACGTCACTTTATTTTTCGAATTACTCTCAGCAAGCCCTTTTATTTGGTACCCATATTGTAGAAGTTCATTAAAAAAAACTGGTCCGCCATCTTGGGTGTTCAGTCATGTTGGATTTAGAATGACGTTACACAGCTAACCTACATGCTAACTTACATGCATTGTCATCAAAACTAAACGTGTATACAAAATTTCAGCTCAATTCATTGAAGATATCTGTTTCAAAATTGAGTTGCAAGATTCCACCCGAACAAACATAGTTACACACATACATTGCAAGTTAAATAAAAGCTTGTAAAAATATAAGTTGGATGTATGTATGTTTCTGTGTGTGTGTGTGTGTGATTAGTTATGAACCTCTCTCTGGTTCTAGCTAATACTATTACCTTATTATTACTTCTAGCTAATATTATAATTGCGACGTGCAAGCCACTTCATGAATTATGAAACTGAAAAAAATCCTAACTTAGTAATGCAGCATGAGCAATCTAGACTATAACATCAACTGATCAGTTATTGACGTATGGTACAACTATCTGTATTAGTGCGACATAAAAGAGTAGAAAATAAATAAGGGCGCACCCTTCTTTCACATAGCAACCCTGCTTGTAAGGACAATTTGATCTTGATACTTTAAAATATTCAGTAAATCGACTAAGTGCCATAGTAGGCATCCCACTACGAATCCTACTGTCAGTAATACATTGAATTTCTTAGTACATTATGACTTGATATGTATTCCTGTAGGTACATACGATAGCACATGTACATGTACATGTCGCCCTAGTAAATCAGTCACAAACATAATTAAGCCTCAATTATTTTGTTGTTTCGCGAACAATTTCCTATGCCATTTTCTACTGATGCTTACGTACTATAAAACAATAATGATTGAAACACTTAAGATATTTTAGTCGCAGTATAAAATCTAAGATCTTTGTCTGAAGAAATTAAAAAAATGATGTCTATATTTTTGAAATTAGGCGAATGAACATTTTACCTAACATATTTTGTGTTAATATACATTATCAACAACTTTTACCAGTATAATCTGCCGTACGTTTGTAAACATCCTCCAGATTAGTCAACAAACTAGCAACCTGATATTCTGTCATACATCGTCGTAAGAAAACTTTATAAATTATATCACGAGAACCGCTACGTATCGCTTTATTCATAATGACACTGTATCGTTACCCAAAATATAAAATTTAAAATATAGCACATAAAATAACAATTAAATTCATAACCAACGGTCAGAAGTAGCTAGATGCTTGATAATTATGGCTTTTATGACAGACTAGCGTCCGCCCGCGACTTCATCTGCGTAGACTTCAGAACTGAATCCAGATAGAAATAAAATTTTAAGACAGCGTCACCTAGTGACGAAGTAAAATTTTCAGTTTTTAGCCATTCCTCCCAGAAACCCTCGAGTTTTCCGAGATACAAAGTTAGCCGAGTGTTTCATCTATCTAACTACCAAATTTCATCCACATCCGTTCAGTAGTTTCGGCGAATTCGGCGTGAAAGTGAAACAAACAAACAAACATCCATACTTTCGCATTTGTAATATTAGTATATGTAGTAAGATAAGAAAGTAAGAAGATAAGATAATTTGTTGATGCCAGGAAATGAAACAATTTATACACGAATATTTAATTTTTACTCTTTCATGTCGCACTGTACACGAATATTTAATTTTTACTATTTCATGTCGCACTGCAATAGATGTGTTAAGTCCCAAATATAAATGTGTAAAAATTTTTCATGGAAATACCCTTTACCAAAACACTTTTCCGAGTAATTGTGAATGTATTATATTTTTTTAGTTTGTCATCATTTTCAGGCGCGTTTGTCTTCGATGTGCTTTCGTACTTGCACTATGCGTCGATGTTCACCTTGAATGACGATAATCACCGTTTGGTCAAGATAGCCTGCTACTTTATGCGCTTGCACACCTCCTTCAATTTTTTATGTAAGTTCGCTTCTGTTAGCGTCAATATTGTCACCGCTTATAACAAGATATAAGGTTTTATATTAACCAGAATATGGTAGCTCATTAGTTATTACATTCAGATTAAATACTTTAGAAGCCTAATATGTAACAGAATATAGATATAACAAATCTATATGCATGTTGTTGTAAACCGTGCTATTTAGGGTATATTTTCTGCACCGCTCTTTCTCGCAAAGCTTAAATAAAAAATATCACATCTTTTGTTACGTTTCACAAGCTGACACTTCATCGCTTTCTCGCAATTTTATTTAAACACTAGCCCGCTAAAGAAACTCGTTTACTTAACTAACACTATTATCTTTCTTCATAGGGGCTATGACAAACACAAATTTGAAAGGCAGCGTAGTTGGCACAGCTCTCAAGTTCTGCTTCATATTCCTGGTAACATGGCTTGTATGTACTTTGATGTGGATGCATGTTCCAGTGGTTCGTATCGTTCTTAATTTATATAATTGCAAGCATTCGCCATAGATAGATGAAGAATGAACGTCCATTAAAAGTCATGGACTTTTTGTATCTCGTTAATTTTCTTTCTATTCAGAATAGCCTGATATGGAACAGAATATATAACAAATCTGTATCTCTTTTCGTGTTCTATTTATCTGTTTCTTATCACCAAAAAAGTTTTTTGTTTAGCTGAGCCTGTGATCTTAAAGTCTTGATAGTTATGAGGTTAGATTAATCATGAATCCCCTAAGTGCCACAAAACTTGTTACTCACTTATGTTCGCACATTATACCTACTCTATTGACAGTTCCAGCACAGATTCTACAAGGGAGAGCATGTGAATCCTCCAGCATTCTCCCCCAGGCCCTCCTACAATAAAAGCAAGGATACTACTGTAACGATCAACGACACCGAAGTTAAAGACCACATGGGTCAGGGTGCACCGTGGTACGTCGCCTTGACAGATATAACGGATGATACCTCTACCAGCAAATTCTTCAGAGCCGCTTATATCATCAACATGATGTTTCTACCTATTGGGTAAGTTGATTACTAATTTAGCTTGCAGAATTTAATCGATTCGATTATTAAGCATTTAAATATTGTCGTAGATTTCATCTGCATCCAAGAACAACCTTTCTGTAATAAGTAGGTAGATATTTGCTCTGTGTCCGTGTATTAATGTCTATGTAATATCTGACAAAATTATGTGTAACTATTAGTATTGATTGTTCGCTCATTTCTGTATGGAGAATCCTTTTTTGAAAATACATCAAAGCCAAAGAACAAAAGGTGATAGTTAATAGAAGATAGTTAAAAAAATACTCTCTATACCAAAGTTCTAATAACTGGTTTTTTATGAAAAGTTTTAAGATTTTTCAGCAATTACTGTAGGTATATTGGATTTTTTTTATTATATCAAATTAGCATGGCATATTTTTTTTAAACAAGTCTAAATTTTGACTAAGTCTCAAAAAAGTAGTGGAGCCCATTTATAAAAACAGTTTTATACCTTATGTACTTTGTTTTGTACTTTATGTCATTGACTTAAAGTACATTATCCCTCGCTTACTTTAAATTAGTTGGAACGTTATGGCATAACTATGGCCATTTATGACATAATAAACTTATTTAAGTTTTTCCGCACACCGCGGTCCATCGTAAATACATCATTATTAGTATTACACTTACTATTGATCAGGTCAATAATTCGCCCATCAAATGACTACGAGCGCGTGGCAATCCTGGTTGTTATGGTGACCGGAAGTTTGGTGGTGACAGGAGCAGCCGTTGCGTCCCTGGCACTGGTTATCAGCTTGTACATGAGGCCCGAGGAGGAGTTCCGAGTCAGGTTCAGGCTGATTATGGACGAAATGGTGAGAATTGTACTTTGTACGTCCTTCTTCTCTTCTTGGTCGAATCACTCTTGGTAGAGTGGTCGTGGTCATCATGTCATAGTTTTTGTGGCCTGCCCAACAACAGTTGCGATTTTTCTTTCTTTGTACTTCTAAGAAACAAAAAAATATAGGAAACTAGCTGTACCCGGCAAGCGTTGCAATGCCACGTAAAGTAAAAATTGTTTATTACTTACCTACTTATAGTAGATCTAAAGGAATATTATGTACGGAACCAAGTTAGTTACAAAGCAGCTACCTCCTTTTGGTATTTAATTTACGTTCACTTTTAGAAAAACACAGATGTCCCACAACAGCTGAGAGATAAAGTGGAGACTTTTTACCGGATGTACTGGCACAAACAGAAAGCCGTGTCTGTGACGGAGCTGTTGCCAATATTCCCACCGACCTTACCCTGTGCTATTTATACTGACATTTACTTCGAAGCTCAACAAAAGGTACTTTTTCTTATTGATCATCTTACTCCATATCTTAAGGTGTTCCAGCGCTAGAGCAAGAAAATTATTATTAAACAAATAACAAACGTCCATGAAAAATGATATACGGGGTGCGTGGCGTGGGGGGATTTACGAAATGACCCTTGTTACAAACAAAAACAAGAAGTATCCGAGTCAAAAACATACATATACACATACACATTCGAATACTGAATGAACGTATGGCGAAAATCGTCGCTTCGGATGAAATTCGGACGAAAATCGTCCGATGGTCCGAAATCCGTACCTTCGTCGTGCACCGCAGCTTCGTACGAAATTCGGACGAAAACCATCCGTTGTTGCGGAATGCTGTCGCATGCGAATTTCGTCGCTTCGGACTTCCGTCCGATTTTCGGACCAGTGTGTTTCCGTCTAAGATATAAATAATTAAGAGACATAGCAAACAAACCTGCTCATCACACGAATAATCGCCATGATGATTTTTCTTTTTATTTCATATTTATTTATTTTATTTTTTATTTAATGATTTATCGTTTCTGCAACTGGGTGTTAGAGTACTAGATGAATTATATTTCAAATGATAATATTTAATTTGATATTCTAGCTTGTTATTTTCTAGAGTCCTATCCTTCGAGATTTATCTTATCAATTTCTATGGGAAATTGCGAAAGTCATGGATACCATTCACTACATCCCAGGAGATGCGATCATCAAACGAGGCTCTGTAAAATCTGCCATCATCTTTATCACTTATGGTGATGTTGAAGTGAGTTCAAATAATTGATTACCAGTTATCATCATATCAGCCGAAAGATATTCACTACTGAACAGACTTATCCCATAGTCGTTTTACTTCTTTTGCTTAGTTTAGTATAGTTCTGAATCACTTATATTCAGTGACTTTTTGTAGGTGTGCATTGTGCAAGCGACTAGATCTTCAGTGTTGGACACAAGTACTAGAAACATCAATTTTATTTCTTTTACTTTTCACTTTTGTCTTTTCCTTTTGATACGTCTGGTTTATTCAATTTTAACATATATATTTTTATTATGTATATCGAATTTACGTAGTTAATAGTTTTTATTTTGTCCCTCGCCTCGCGTCGTCAACAATTAGTGGCCAGTACCTGTTTCCAATAATCAGTATATCTATCCTATCCTCGACGTCAATGTCTGATCATCAGATGTGTCAGATATCGGCTCAATAAACAGATATCAAAGTCCATTTGGCATGCCATACGTATCCAGAATACTTTTCCTTATTATTTATCATGTGGCCAACTATACAGGCTGTAACAAAATAGGTGTAGAACTTGTTAACTGGGGATTCTACTCATCGTACTGGTAAAAAATGTCAAAACAGATGATCAATTTTCTTAAATCCTGTATACAGCAGTTGTCTGGTGTTTCATAAGTCTTTGTTAAATCCACAGATGCTTACAGCAGAAGATGATGAAACAGCAATTTTACGCTTCACACGAGGCACTTGCCTGAGTTCTTGTGCAGGACACCCAGTAATGGCATGTAGTGAAGCCTTGGTTGAGATCAGAGCGGCTACCTTCTGTACTGCACATGTCCTGACTGCAGACAACCTATGGAGAGTTGCCGCGCAATATGGGAAGAATAATGGGCAGGCATTCATATTGCTTTCTTCTTTTGAGGTTTGTTGAATTCATTGGTAAGGACTTGTCTAGTAATCTTAGATTTAAGTCTGTCTGTGCTCATTGATTTTGTTGAACTTTCATTTTTCAGGAGCACATAGAAAGAATAAAGAGACATTTTAAAGGAAGAATTTTAAAACAAGTCAAGTGAGTCAAAATCTCTTATAGGGTTATACAGGGTGTAAGGGACAGGTTTCCGAAAACTTTAAGGGCTTGCTCAGTAGATGAAACTGAACAACTTTCCACAAGAAATTTTTTCAGGAAACGAAAAAAAAATCGGCTTCTCCATACAAAATTATAAATTTGATTGGACAGTTTGTATGGAGAAGCCGATTTTTTTTTCGTTTCCTGAAAAAATTTCTTGTGGAAAGTTGTTCAGTTTCGTCTACTGAGCAAGCCCTTAAAGTTTTCGGAAACCTGTCCCTTACACCCTGTATACTCTTGTATCTATCAAAATAGGCATTTAAATGACTTCTTATTTTAGGCACAAAAGCAATATAGTTCAGTTTAAGAGAAACTTAATGGCTCTGAAAGAGGCGAAAGATGACGATGACAATCAACTTTTGGCAAGAACCGACTTCTTTTTGGAAATTGCTGGCTGTTATATTATGAGAAATGTAGGTATTTCTTCGTATGATCTTTACATACGAACAGAATGGGATTGAGTAAGATAAAGCTAGGCTAAGTAATATCCTATTCTAATATCAGTTTATATTTACTTTTGTAAGTATGTAGGTACGTTTTAAGAAACAAAAATCATCGCAGTTTTGTGTTTCACCTATAGCTACAGACTAGCATGACAGACTAGCATTACATAATAGTGTAGACTGAACAATTTAATTTTTTAGCGAGCAGATGCATCCTTGATTGACGAAGCGGATGAGATTTGCCTGCGGCCCACGTTCCCCTGCATATTTCAGCCGCAATCTTCGCTGCTCCTCGCTTGGCATTCCTTCGTCACTGTCGTAATTCTCATTGTTATTATCGTAAGTATCTTATTCTGTCTGATAAAACATTTTCGAGAAACTACAATTTTATGTGTGGGCATCTAATTAAATAGCAGTAGGCAGATAAGTAGGTAGTAACTTTAATTTTAACGTTAATATGTTTCACTTGACCTAATCAATTTAAACCAAAACACAGCCTTGTCTTTGGCATCAGCTTCCTTTTTTAAAGGTTCTTATTTTTAATTAAGACTATTTTCCGCTTTCGTAACAACTGTATTCTTGTATAGCTTGCAATATTTAATTCATAGTCAAAATATTCGATCAAATCCCTCTATGATATTTCACAGACTCACCCTTACTGTCTGGTGTTCTTCAAAAACGTTAGTTTCGAGTTCAGGTTCTACGACTACATGGTGACATTTATCTTTACTTTGGATCTCATTGTGCACCTGTCTACTGGAGCTAATGTGGAAGAAGGTTCCTCAATTTAATTTTTAACATTAAACAAGTCAATTATTTGTTACTTGATATGTTCAATCTTTCAATCAAATAGCTTACTAATTGCCGATCATTATATATTTAATATTTTTCTTTTCTTACATTATGTATTTTCATAAATAGGCGTGCCTATAAACTTTGCCCAAACATCAACGCAGCAAGTGCGTAGCTTCTGGTTTATTCTGGATGCGTTGGGGACTCTGCCTATATTCGAGTTTATTTACAGTGGCAAATTTGCTGGCATCAACAAACTGCTCAGGTTGCATAAGGTAAATTTCAACGTGTTATTTTGTGCTAAAATATCCTGCAAGCTAAGAAGCAGTACAAAACATAAGTAGTAAAATAATTATTAAAGTAGATTATTCATAACACATATTTTATTCATTTTAAACTATGATAATGATAGTACTGTTTGTAATCTGAACTGAATCGAAAACACTTATTATGTTTATACTCATTGTATAGGGTTTCGTAATATATTTACAATATTGTATCTCATCAGGTTTTCCGCATGCTGAAGTCGATGGAGGAAGTTTGTGTGTACCACAGCAACGCGCTTCGATTAATGTCTTACTCGCTGTTGATTCTCATATTATGTTACTTGATAGCGTCACTGCAACAGGCATATATGTGCTATGTGTGAGCAACATAATTATAATTTTGTAGTTTTTTTTTATGGCAGAGGTGGCAAACGAGCAGACGAATCACCTGATAGTAAGCGATTACCGCCGCCCATAGACACCCGCAACACCAGAGGAGTCACAAGTGCGTTGCCGGCCTTTGATATGGGAGTACGCTCTTTTCTTGAAGGTTCGAATGTCGTATCGGTCCGGAAATACCGCAGGCGAAAATTCATTCCACAGTTTGGTTGTGCGAGGCAGAAAGTTTCTAGTGAAACGCACAGTTGTGGACTGCCAACCATCAATGTGATGGGGATGAATATATTGTCGCCTAGAACGATGGCGAAAAGAGACGGCAGGGATCAATCCGAACAATTCCTCGCAGCACTCCCCATTGTACATGCGATAGAGAATGCAGAGCGAGGTTACATCTCTACGCAGCGCCAAGGAGTCAAGCCGATCTGAAATATCCTGGCAGCCGACGATTCGAGTTGCTCTCCGTTGAATGCGATCCAGAGGGAGAAGCTGGTACTGGGCTGCCCCTGCCCAGAGATGAGAACAATATTCCATGTGAGGCCGAACCTGCGCCTTATAAAGTTGGAGACGATGAGCCGCAATGAAAAAAATATTTAACGGTTACGGTTACGGTTAACTATGATATTTCAAAAGATAAAGCATCTAAAAAGAACGAACACTAAGAAATCGAGCTTCATCCAAATTATTATAAATACTAAAGTAACCCTGTCTGTCTATTACATTTTTACACCTAAAGCGTTAAATCAATACATAGGCTTCATTTTGTTGCGAAAATAAAACTTGAAGGGGGTGAAATACGGGATTAAAGTTTGTATGGGGAACCAATAATTTGTCAAGTCATAGATATAAAAAATCATCATATTTTACTCTTATTATGCAGACGAACGAAGTCGCAGGCATCAGCTTGTGCGTACCTAATCCGGTAGTTGACTGCTAGTCATTTGAGTTACTTTTTATCAAATGTCAAAAACGGCATTTTGTTCTAAAAATGTTTGAAATTCTGTACGATGACGTCATTGTTCAAAATAGTAGTTTGCATACTTATTAGGTAATTTTTAAAAATTAAAAATTGAAAATGCAATGAAAATTATAGTGAATAAGTTTTTCAATAATTTCAATGAAAGAGCTATTTAGTCAATAATATTTCGCAATTTAATTTTCATGCAGTCAACTCCCGGATTATCCAATTTCCTCAAAATATTTTCTTTTACCTAAATGCACATACTTAAAATTTATTGTTACGTGGGCGGCATTCGCAGAATTTTTAGGTAATAGTTGATGTGAATGACGCTTTAAAATATATAATCAGTACGTTCTTCACTCATAGACGAAAACTTAGTTCTAGTCTCTTCTTTCTTCTAGTAGTTAGATCTGCCTTAACACATTTCCAGGCATGGCTATTGCAAGGTAGAAAGCCTTACTGTGTCTCCACACTGGGCACAAGCACCTCTGACTGACCATGTCAACTATCGTTTGGTCTTTGGCATGTACTGGGCAATGAGCATGCTCACTTTTACTTGTAAGTGTAAAAAAACTTTTCTTCATGTAACACATTTTCGTGGTAGTAAATGTAAAAGTTTGTGAAAAAAAATTTGAAAATCCAAAATTTTTTTGCGATGTGACTTGTGCTGTGCTTATTTATAGTACTGTGGTAGGTGAGAAGAATGAGACAGCTGTGTTACGGCTAAAACCCGAAGTATAGTTGAATCAGTTATTCAAGAAAGGGAATAAGTCAAATGCCTTCTGGTTCTTAAAGGCAAAAGTTACGAAATAGTTAAGAAATGGAACACGTAAAAACATTCGTCTGAATCTTATATGAAGCGTCAAGCTTACCTTCACTGAAGAAACAGAACATTTTAGAAAACAGAAATCCGTTTTTTTTATCTCCTAAAAAGTAAGGTCATTTTGACATGTTCCCTTTCTTAAATAACCGATTCAGTTACTAGATACCTAGTATTAAAATTACGTGCAGCCGGTAGCATACTACGATAAATGATGCTTACAGCACAAAATACACAGATACAGAAGGTCCGCTCAATACGCTCACTAAAATCCTAAGCATATACATGCTTATAGACGTATACGGTCGTTGTAGGCAAGGTCGCGATACTGTTGTGATACTTTGCCGCGTGACCTTGCCTCGAACGACCGTATATTTCTACAGCATGTATATGCTTACGATTTTAGTGGTTTGTATTGAGCGGACCTTCATTGTCTGTTGTTAGTATAGTTATGTATTAGTGATGACTATATATATACAATGACTATGTATAATTACCTGAATATTATGACAAAGGTTGTCTTAATACATTAATAGATTGTGCGCAAGCAAGAGGTTAATTGTTCCATAATACGTTCCTTAATGAATAGAAACGAACATGCTCCCTTTTGGAATTCTATTATTGTTTTTCTTTCTTTAGCTAACAAAACGCTGCACTGGAAGCTTAATGACTGGAGGAATTTATTGTACATAGCGTCTCTTCTTGAAGCAATCACCATTGTTTACACCTGTTTAGAAGCAATGTACTCTGCTACGATCATGGTCACCACTGCACTAAAGTATGATTTCATTACACATTTATCAAAGACAATGTTAGACATGTCTCCTCCGAGGCGCGCCACTAATATCTTATCTTCGGCCATTCGTATTCAGCTGTCATCAGTAATGTAGAAAGGTCTTGGAAGGTCTTTTAAACAAATAATCTTTATTTGAATAATATGATATTTACATCTGTACGAGATCAAAAATTATGCTTTTTGTTAGTTTGAGAATGTTTATATTTACTTTGAAACGCCGTAGATGTCAATTTTTATACATAAAATTATACATTTAGAAAATTCATATTTCAGAGAAGACTACGTCTCTACGATTGCAAATGTAAAGCATTTCCTTATCAGGAACGGAGTAGATCCCACTTTGCGACACCGGTTCATCACCTACTTGGAACTTTGCTGGTATACCGACAAGGTCATTTAAAATTATTTTAATCGACTTATTATGCTATTTTATCTATAAATGTGGTATTATCGTCCAATAAGTGAAGCCAATGTGCACTTGAATTTTTTTTATTTTATCTGTGGTTATTAAAATAACAAGTATTTGGCTTCCTGCCTATTAAAGCTTCCCTGTTACGGACGACAACTGCAATTGAAGAAATTTACGTCCTTTTAAATAAACTTAATGAAACATACAAACTTTAATTTTATTTTGCTTTGTTTCGTATAACTCGAACATGAGCTAAAATTAAATCATTCAAGTTCAATCAATAAATTGATATTATACAGGCGTACTCCATGACACAGAAAAAGGAATCTATCTTCTACGACCTACCCCCTCATGTATACCAGGACATTGTTTCGAGACAGCGCATCAAATACATCCTTTGCGTTAAGTTTATGAGAGTATGTTTCTTTACTTATTTTATTATTGCCATAAAATTGAATAGCGTTTTTACGATTTAAAAAAATATGGAAATCGTTCAGTTTCAAAAATAGAAATTCCTTGACTTGACATATTTTTTAAAATATTAACAAACTCAAACTAATATAATATGTATTACAAATAATTACAAGAGTGACCAAGGCAATTTGCTGGTAGTTCTAGTGGTTCGTTAAATATCCTTATTGTTTCCATTGATGAGTGGGATTGTGAATTTAGAATTTTCCCTAAAAAATGCTTAATGTAATTGGTCAAACCAGTTCCGTTAGTATACAAAATCATTTTTTTTTTGTGAATAGACTGTAATATTATTGTACTACTGCAGTTATACACCTATAATATACTCATTGGCAAAAATACAGTAATACCCCGCTTAACGCGAGTGATGCGTTCCAGACAAAATCGCGTTAAGCGAAATTCGCGCATAACGGGGCACAAACAAATAACGAGCTAAAATATAAATCAATGTACTTTTGTTAGAGAAAATTGTCACAAAATATTAATCACTTGCACTTTTTTTTCGCACTTTAGAAAAATAGCTGTCTAAGGTTTTTTGTGTCGCATTTTGTTTGCGCTCTTGCAAAATTCTAAAAACTATTTTCCTATCTTTGGAGTTACCGGCGAGTCAACCGTCAATCGTTTTTCAATTAATGAGCAGTTACGGTTTGCTATTGGTCAATGCAATCACACCACTTAGCATGCAAATGGACCAATCAACGCATTCGCGTAAAGCGGGGTAAATTAGCGCGAATTTTAAAAATCGCACTATAACAAATCCGCGTAAAAAGGGGTCGCGTTAAGCGGGGTATTACTGTATCGACTCAAGGTTTGTGGCACGACTTTTGAAAAAATAACTCTATCTAGCAAAAAAAACTAAATCAAAAGTTCAAAATCTGCGTGTTTACTCTTTATGATTTTAGTTTGGTGATTTTCTAGTTTTTTGTTTTTTTTTTTATTTTAGTAGTTTTGTAGAACTGAGTTATTTTTTCAAAAGTCGGTCAACAGATTTTGAGTCGATTTTTTAGTCCACCAGTGTAGGTTACACACCTGTACATCTCTCAATATTTTTCCATTAACAGTTTTTAGAATCATTTAAAGCGTGACACTAAACTCGTTTTTTAGTACATTCGCAAAGAAAACTTGCGGGCCGTCTCGTCACAGGCGCGCCTGTTCTACACTTCTCCCAATGAAATCCTACTCAGTACTGGCGACATCAACAACGAAATCTTTGTCATCAAACAGGGCATGTGCGAGGTATCTTGTTATTGTTTGTACATTTTAGTATTTTTGACATGATAGTTCAATCAGTTTCTTCTTTATTATATTTATTATTTGACCAATCAATGTTTAATCGTATCCATTGTCTATCTCTTCTGCTGCTTCATATAACTTATTTCAACGTTCGCCATGTGCTTTCTTTTTTTTGTGCAAAAAGATATTTAAAATGGTGGTTTCGTGCCACAGAATAACGGTTTTTAGTAAAGTACTAGAATTTGCTATGATCTCGAAATTCCACTGATTATTTTTTGCATCCAACTTATTGCAATTGCATCTATATTTACTTCCAATTTACGATACTGTAATTAAATCTAACAGATATAATATCTATAAATAATAATATCTGGGACAAATCACACACGGTCATCTGGCCCCAAACTAGGATTACCTGTATCTTGGGAACCAGAGACTGATATACATACACATATATTTTTAAATACATACATATATAGATATAATACACCCAGACTCAGAGCAAACAATTCTGCTCATCACAGAAAAGTTTGCCCTGTGTGGGGATCGAACCCAGACTCTCGGATCAGAGGTCAGGATCGCTAACCACTTAGCCACCGACTCAGTCAAAATAGCGTATGAAGACATAAGACATAATTCGCAGTAGCGTATGAAGATAGTGCTCTTAAAATCTTCGGTTATTGCAAAGAACTTCTGTACCCTATGAATTATTTATCAGTACATTCGGTTATTGTCATATTTGGTTTTCAGATTTATGACCCGGAAACTCAAGAAGTATGCGATACTTTAACACCAACTCAATCTTTTGGAACGTTGGAGTGCTTATTAAGTGAGTTTAGTTACTTGTAAGATGATATTATTATATCATCCTACTTTAGTGCTACTCGAAAATATGTTTTATATAAGTATCTATTATAATATGACCAGAAGGTTTATTAAAAAAGCTTCTTTATTATTACTGTTTATGCTTCTCTTAGAGATGATCAGTATTTGGTGAAGAAAATGAACGTTTTTTTAACAAGCGGGTATGATTCATCATCATCAACCGAAAGACGTCCACTGCTGGACAAAGGCCTTCCCAAAGGATTTCCACACCGGCCGGTCCTGCGCTGCCCGCATCCAGCGGCTTCCCACAACCTTTACCAGGTCATCGGTCCACCGTGTGGGGAGGCTTGCCTACACTGAGTTTTCCGGTACGCGGTCGCCACTCGAGAACTTTAATGCTCCAACGGCCATCTGTTCTACGAGCTTTGTGCCCCGCCCACTGCCACTTCAGTCTAGCGATTCTGTAAGCTACGTGGGTGACTTTGGTTCTCCTACGTATCTCCTCATTTCTGATTTGATAACGTAGGGAAACTCCAAGCATTACAGTTACTGCTGCTGCTGTACAGTATAGTAATCCGTGGGGCCTTAGTAGAATAGACATTAGACATGCATGCACACTTTCTTTTTAAATCTTATTATCATCTCGATAAATGCAATAAAACTTCTCATTATAAAAAAGCTATAATTGAACTATTTGTAAGTTCAAATATTAACAATTTTTTTGTATTTAGGGTTCCCAACATACTACACAGTGAGAGCAATAACTCATGTTCAAATATTCGCCATACCCAGGAAAAGTTTTCAGGAAGCAATCCGGGAACCGAGGATTAGAGATGCTCTTGAATTTGTCAAACGACAACCGGTGAGAAAGCATTTGCTTGTTGCAATACTTTACTTCTATTGAGCAAATTTATATTAATCGTAACTGTTGAAGGCCTTTCGTTGAAAAAGAGAGATAAGAAATTATTGTGTACGATTCTTAGCATATTGGACATGAAAAACAGCGTAACTATCCTTATTAACAAGGAGAATCGAATAGACTTTATAGCCTCACTCATAAAACTATCCCCAGTATCATAAAAAAGGTATGTTTAAATACTAAGTGCAACACCAGACAACTACCAAACCCAGGTCTACCCAGTACAAAGTGCCTATCACTCGGAACTTGTACACTCAACGTTTCGAGGAGTATTAGTGGAGCAAGAAGAAACGTCGAGTCCAAAAGAAACTCGCCCAACACATTTTTTTTTTACAAAAACTAAATATCTATTACAATTGATGTTATTACTAAAGCTATAAGCTGGAGGATCAAAACATGTCCATATATCTTTATCTTTTACATAGTCTAGTGTTTTCTATTAACCTTTGGAACGTAGGCATTTCTTCACATGGGTTTTAAATTTATTTTTTGGTAAACCATTTTCATACTCTGAGATTTTCTTATAGAATTTAATACACTGCCCCATAAACGACTTATTAAGTCTTTCTTTACTTAGCCTCGAATATGCAACTTCAATATTATTTCTATTTCGAAGGTTAAAATTTGCATGTCACTGTTTTTTGGAAACAAATCTAAGTTCTTACGAACATACATGATTTTTTCATATATGAACTAACTGGCAGCAGTTAACTTATTTATTTCTTTAAACTTGTTCCTCAAGTTTCTCAAATATTTTGTCCTTTTTGGTAAAATCGTACTACACGATAGAGATTGAGGGAGTGCCACGCATCGCACCTACTTGAGGTACCGTTTTAGTTAAATAATCGACTTATAAATATATCACTTCTCTTTTTCTTTTCTTTTTAAAGGAGTACATAGATATACAAAGACGTCGGGAACAATTTCTCATCTATGAACCACCACCACCCACACAGAATCGGTCTATGTTTCCTCTGCCTAGGAAGTATGAGTCAGATACAGATTTTCAGCTTCCATTTACTAGTCTGGGATTCTTATCTATTCTGAGGTTAGTAAAACCAAGTTCATTTTGCCATCAAGAAAAGTTTTGTTGAGAGTGATTGTAATTCTTTTAACAATTTCAGGTATATTTTTCCGCGATTTACCATCCGTCCTGACGGTACCTATATTCACCGGTATGAGTGGTTACGCGCGTTATGTGCACTCACATCCTCCATGATTTATCCCAGTTACAGCTACATGGTACTGCAGATATCGTGGTTGTACTGGATCTCCTGGGTTTTGGATATTTTGGCTTATTTTGATATGTAAGTATACACAAACCGTTGAAATTTAACTATTTTGCTTAAAGTTAAACATGTACTTATACTTATACACGCTGAGCTGTTATTTTTTATATTGCAGATTTTTTTGTACATTTTTATTATAGACTATTTTGTGCAATAATTTATACTTTAATTATTTATTACTTTTAACTGGACTTTTGTTAACAGTAGCCAACCATTAGTTTATAGATTTGAGCTTATATTTTTACTTCTCTTTCCTATCCTATTCTTTTTCTATTGTCCACCAATATTTATTTTTTAAAACGAATAATTTGTATTATAGTCACATCAGCTGCACACCTATCACTTCTTAAATTTATTTTATTTCATGCAAGGAATCTCATGTTGTTACAGATGTCAACGCATGCTGGTTGGCTACTACAATGAGCAGGGCATACTTGTTTATCATCCATCTAGCACTGCTGCCCACTATCTCAAAGGTGCTTTCCTTGTGGATTTATTGAGCTGCCTACCGCTAGAGCACCTTGAATCTACTAGAGATACAACGTCTTTAAGTAAGTAGTGATAAAATATTATTATGTTTATTATTTGACACCTGACCTTTGTAAATATAATTTTAAAACGTATAACAGATACATATAGCATCAGTCCGTCACATTACCTCTAAATTAAAGACCTAAATGTATTTATTGTCAATGTTAAGCTTTGTTTTTTTTTTTTATGTGATAAGGAAGGCAAACGAGCAAGTGGGTCACCTGATGGTAAGTGATCACCACTGCCCATAGACACCTGCAACCCCGGAGGGGATTCCAGATGCGTTGCCAACCTAGAGGGCTAAGATGAAATGCCTCTTGTGCCTGTAATTTCCTCGGCTGTCTGTCGGCTTTGTTTTTTGTTCCAGGTCCAGCTGATCTGATTGAGGCTAATGTTGTTAGCTCTACAGCCCAGCTGTTGATGCTCAACAGATTGCTTCAACTGTATCGTCTGCCAGGGGCGATGGTCATTTTGTCCGAGTATTTTGGCAGGGAAGATGTTATTCTTGTGTAAATATTCTTCTTACGATATAACATTAGTAACAGTAGTAATCTCATTGTTTTATTGACATCAAAATACATGATCAATTTCTTCTGAAATGAAGTGAAATTATTTGCTTCGACAGGTTTTATTAAGTACAGATTTTAAATAAGTAAAATTGTTTTGGACATAATATAATAATTTATTTAAACTTTTATTTTCAGCATTAAATCCATTCCTCTTTTTATGATATTGCTGAATGTCCTAACTTGTTTTATTATGTTTGCTTCTGTCAAAATATATGGGCCGATTGGTAGAACTCCTTGGAGAATAGTACCTCACAGTGATTCTGGTGGCTCCTGGATTGATTTGTTTAAGGACGTTTGTAAGATCCAATTTTAAGTTTATTTACTGTACAAAATATAACTACAAGGTTTTTTTTCTATGGTGGATTTGAACATATCCACGTTATTGCCCTGATTAAATGTAAATAATTTTGTGTTATCACTTTAAAAAAATGCCATTATTTTACATGCAAAACATCTTCAAACATTTTGCCCTACCGCAAGTCACAGATATCTTTTTATCAACTGTAGATCGTTTTAATATCACTGAGACTCCATGGAATCTCCACTTGACAATATACTCATGGGTGGTGTATGAGACCACCTCCACAGGCTACAACATCTTCAATCCAAGTAATGTGCAGCTCGTGGAAATTTTGGTGTTCGGTATGCTAGTTGGTGAGTTTTTGTAGCAGCTTGTTACTGTATATTTTTTGCAATTAGTTTACCAAGCCTGCAAAGTTAACTACATTTATAAAATCATCATACTTGACTGGAACTTTATTAATAATAATAAAAATATCTGGGACAAATCACACACAATCACAATCACAAATCATTATGAAGATACTTTCTAGCATCTCAAAAATAGAGCTCTAATTTCTTAAAATAAAATCTAAAAATAATAAATCTTATTAAGAATACTTATATACTTTTTTAGCGAAGGTAATAAAGTCGTGCAATGTTAACATCAAATGTACAATTCGTTATTTTCAGCGAGGGGGCACTATAGCGATATTGTAGACATTACTTACAAGCTCAATTAACTCTCTGTTTGTACTCTGTTAATGGATAGGTTATTTTGTTTGTGTCCTGAACAAATAAATGAAAAAATAAAAAAATACCATCTCCACATCTACCAAGGTTACGAGTATACCAGTTATTTATAAACTAAGATTTGGTAATTTCTAGAATATAATAGTCATCAGTTGGGTATTCTAACGCAAGGCTTACTTTCTTCTTTCAGGTGCTATGATGACCACTTATTTCTCTGTGCGCATTATCAGTCTCCGCGCGAACGTAAACAAGATGTTGGCCCACTACCAAGATTCAATGAAGGACATATCTCAGTTCATGGTCAAGGAAAAACTCGATAAGAAGTTGAAGGAGTAAGTAAATAATTTTAATTATTTTTTGTCATTTTCTTAACTCTCTCATTTCTTTGGTCAGGAGATCTTAGTAAACCGTGGTTTATGCTTAACTATTCAAGGATAAAATCTATGCTACTACTATGATCTAAAGTCAGTGATTCTATTATCTTCAGTCAAGTGATGGCATACTACGAGTACACCTGGGATACGACCGGCGGAACTGATTCTAGAAACGTGCTGAAACTGTGCGATCAGAGCACTCTTCGAACCGATACCATCCTGCATCTATATGGAGAAACTTTTTCTAAGGTTGGGTTTTTCCTTAAATATTTGTTCCTGATTGTGAATTACTTGTACTTACGACTCAGATAAGATCGGCCATTCTCTTAGACTGGGTTTGACTTTTCGAGAAACATTTCGCGTCCCATAATTTTTTACTTTTTTGCAAACTGATTAATTACTATAGGTATACCAATGAAATACCGCAATAATTCTACGTCAAGTTATATTTAATCTTTGTGACTAACGATAGGTGATAAATATATTTAGAGCCACTGTGCCGACTCTTAAGTTTGACTACAATTTATTGATATTACTTAATCTCACTAATATTATAAATGCGAAAGTATGGATGTTTGTTTGTTTAATTGTTTATTTCATTTTAATGTCGAAATTACTGAATAAATTTAGACGAAATTTGGTAAATAGATAGATAAATCACTTAGCTAATAAACAGAATACTTTTTATTTCGGAAAACTAGAGGGCTCCCGGAGTAATGGCAAACAACTGAAATTTTTACTTTATCACTATATGGCGCTGGCTGCCTTAACATTTTATTTCTCTCTGGATCAAATTCTAAAGTCCAAGCAGACGAAGTCGCGAGCGGAAGTTAGTTTTTCAATTACTTTTGGTGCCTGAAGATAATAACGAACGCAAATATACCATTTCTTTCTTTTTGTATCCATACACATATTTTCTGCTGCCTACTATTTTATTTTTTTCATCTAGTGTCCCATTCTCTACCATTGTGACTTATCGCTTCTTCGCCTTGTGGGTCGTTCAGTACGCAGCGTACATTTTCTTGCTGATACGTGCATCATCCAGAAACATGATGTGCTCACTGACATGTTCTTTGTGGATCATGGTACCATTGACATAAAGGAGAGCCAAGATGCCATTTGTCCTTTAATCACCCTCATCAGAGGCAGGTATGGAAATCAAGCAATTTTTAGGATCTTATTTGCTAACTTATAAAAACGTTGCCACTGTCGATATCGATGTTGTACCTTGTTTAAAAAAACATAAATTTTCTGAATAGTTTCTTTTATTTGAAAAAAAATTTTTTTTTGAAAAATATTGACGAGACTGTTTTCAGTGTATTCGGTAACTTGGAAAATTTGAGAGCGGTACTCAGTCCAAATGAACTGCATGTCGCTAGCAATGCTCATCTCTTGCAAATTAATTCTAAGATCTTTCATAGAATTATTTTGGATTTCCCTACCGTTAAAGTACTTATGAAAAAATATCGTCGCAAGAATGAGGTAAGTTTACTTAAATATTTTATAAATTGAAAAATCTTATTCCTTTATCTGTTCGTCAAATTATTTTATTTTTACTATTCTAGCTGCCAAAATCAACTGCTTTATCTCTAATTTAGTTATAATAAATACGAATATAACAAGTTAAATTGAATGTCTTGTTTCAGAATTATATTCTCGGTAGAGAAGATAACTTTCCTATCAAGCACTGGAAGCCTACCTATAATCAAGCATCTATGACTACTTTGACCGGTGGCAATAGTATTGTTAAGTACTTCAACGTTAACTCCAGAGGCGCCCAGTATTACTTAATTCTCGTATCGTTGCTCTGCATCTACGGAGATGTCTATAATGCTGGCTTTCAGTTTAACCACATTGCTCTGCTTTCATGCCTCTATATACTTGACATGGGCTTCTTTATAAAAATCCTGTTAAATTATATTCTGCCTTTCATTGTCGGGCCTGGTGATACAAGAAATTATTTGCTGGAAATGAGAAAAACGTAAGATATTTATTAGAGCAGCAATTTATTACCTTTTTAGTATAATTATACTTCTTTTCTGATAACTAAAACAGTTAAATTTTATCGATGTCCAATTAATATTTTAATAAGTTCACTTTGTATTTTTTCAGATACATTAAAAGTGAATTCAAGTATGATATTTTGTCGTGTCTACCGATTGAATTTTTTAGCTTAATCAGACACGATGATAGTAAATGGCGATTGTTTGCGTTTCTCAGACTCAACAGACTTTTTCGAATCGTAAGATTTACCTTACCTTAATTACCTTTTCATATTTTAGTTATTTCCCAATGGTAGTCTAATTGTGAGTGATTCAAGTATTAAGACTGGTTATAACTAGGACCCTTCCTTTCAGTTAATAATGTTCATGTTATTTACTGCTGTTTTGCTACCAAAGTTTTATTAATTGTAGGTGACGATAAAAAAGTGCATAAAAATTAACTACTCACGGCTCTCTACCAACTTGATTTTTAGCACAGTAGTTACCCTTGTCATCTGGTTCTCATTATTTGTCCACACCTCTTCTTGTCTATGGTATGCTATTGGTGTGCTTGTGAATGAGAATAAACCAGAATCTGCTTGGTTTCATAAGCCACCATCCGCTTATGAGTCAGGTTAGTGGAATTTATCAAGAAATATTAACAATCAATATTTAATTACCTCCAGTAATTTAATTTTAACATCGTCCTTTGTAGTGGTTTATTTACGTGGGCATTCGTTTAGTGAACCTTTAAGTAAGAGCATTGATAATTATATTTTGTTCCAGTCTGTGACAATTTGTATATCTGTTCAGTGTATTTCATTCTCACCACATTTACACAAAAAGGTGTTGGAGATGTATTGCCTAGGATGCAATCTGAAGTAAACATTCTTGATTTAATTAAAACTGTTATAGCTTTTGATTATCCTATTGACGCTCAATCAAACTAGTAACACCAGATTAAAGAATTTAAGTGCTAATATTTACTGTCATCAGTATTGTAAATTTAAAATGTTTTAATGTAGCCAACTTATTGATGACCAAAAAATAGTATTAAATTATTATTCAAACATTATCACCTTATTATGTTTATATTTATACACTCCGTATCTTGACACAGGTAATTTTTACGATAGTCCTGCAGTTGATATCTACGATGATGTTCATGATCTACGTGGGGGAGTTCTCCAACATCTTCCAGTATCAGTCTTTCAGATCTTTTGGATACTATCGCAAATATCTTGAACTTAAGGTCTGTATCTTCATTTTATTTGATTAAAAAGTTAGTTTTTTTTTACTTTCTCATCAATTAAAGTGTAAAAATTTTACTTGAAAATGTGTGTTTATCATTAAATTTGTTTTTTAAAGATTTTTGGACTCCCAATTGTCCATACAGAAATAGTCAATCCAACTGATCATATTGTATAGAGAGACCAAAAACTTTTGACGTTTATTTAAAAAGTGGCAGCAAAAATTTACATATTTGACCCGATACAATATGGTTCAGTAGAGCGATGGTTGACACTCGTGATTGGGTGCTATCCGTGTGGAGTGGCCTGCTCTTTTTATTGGTGTTTTGTCATAATAATAAATTACCTGTTTGCACATAATATGTATGTATATGTTTATGTTGATCCTTTATTTGAAATATGAAATACCATGTAAGATCTTTATTTGAAAAATATATGTTGGAGGGAGTTTTTTTGGACCCGACGTTTCTTCTCTCTTCGCAAACACTTCCCGAAACGTTGGGTATACCTACGAGTTCCAAGTGGTAGGAACTTCGTATTAGGTAGATTAAAACATGACTTTCGAAAAATGTACGATGCTACCTACTTCGAATAAAAATATTTAGATTTTTTAAAATTATACATTCGCCAAAATTAAACGAACTTCCAATTGTAATAGTCGTTCATTATCTTATAGGACTTCCTGTCCAACAATAGAGTATCCAAGAACTTGGTGTCCCGAGTCAAACAGTACTCGCTGCACTTGTGGCGTGAGTCACGAGGGGTACAGATGCCACATTTCTTGGAGATAGCGCCACCCTGCTTCCAGCTCAAGATCAT
This sequence comes from Coleophora deauratella, assembly GCA_958295455.1. Lineage (NCBI taxonomy): Eukaryota > Metazoa > Arthropoda > Insecta > Lepidoptera > Coleophoridae > Coleophora > Coleophora deauratella. Next base: position 1,766,674 of record OY282388.1, read on the forward strand.
GGCTGCGGCGTATATGAAGCACTTTGCTAACGTAATTACGTAACGTATTCAAGACTATTCAGTATTTGTGAAGAAATGATAACATTTCATTTTTTTTACCTCCAGTATTTTTGTTTTTTCTTAATACCGGGGGACTTGTACCGAGCACACGTCTGCTGAGTTTTTTTTTATTATTATTTCCATTTTAGAGTAGTCTCAACGTTATTTTTGTGATGGAGAAATAGCTGTGACTCCGATTCAGTGATAAGCGGTCATAAGAAGAGGATTAACTCGGGAGACAGCAAGAGTTTTCCGAGTTCCAGCAGCAAACCACCACTTGGAGCATCTTTAAGTGCCCATCACCCTTAGAGCCGCGTCTTTCACTTGACATTGGCGTTTCGTCATTTTTTTTATTGAAGATTCTCCCAAGATTCTCCCGACTGTATATTGTTTTCTTTTGTATGTTTGTTACGCGATTACTCCGCCAATTATGAATCTATTTTGATGATTCTTTTTTTGTTTGGTAGGTAATAGTTCAGAGGTGGTCCCATATAAATTTTATCTAAATTGAACCAGTGGTTTTTGAAAAAAACATTAAAAACAAAAAAATGCAAAATTGTAGCTGTTACGATTGAAGTCCGTTTTTTAACGTGTTCAGCGTTGTTGATTATTATTTTATTTAGTTGCCACCCAGGTGACGTAGACACCATGTATTTTCAAACATCCTATTAAACCCTGACGGAGAAAAATCAAATTTTCTCGAGAAATATGTAATTATTTAAAAGAAGGAAAGATGCGGCTGTTTAATTATTGCATTTTCTAAACACAAAAGTGGAGAATATTGTCAATTCATAAACAATAAATTAGAAGCGCGGTAAACTTTAGTTTATATTTGTGTTAGTTGATCGTAATAGACGTGTTCAATACAATTGACGCTTAATAACATTTTGCCGATGACTTTATACAAAACTACAATTTAAGCCTTCTGTTTAAAAATCCTTAATTTAGTTTCGGTATTGTGGATATTCTTTAAGTTTATCACACCTGTGAACCCATAATATTTTTAGTATTTAACCAAAATTATAGGTTTTTTTTTGTTCTAGCACCCTGTGTTCCAGCACTGTGAGCCAGCGTTCTTACGTCAACTTGTTGGTTGTCTCCAGTTGTACACGTACAGTGCAAGTAAGGAGTTAATTACTGTTGCTATGAAAAAAGCTTACCCCAACTAGTGTTCATTGGTTAATTTTCAACTTGAAATCCGTGACGTGTTTTTTTTAAATAGCAATATTTGGATAGGTTAGAATAAATCGGTTTCTGCAATAAGATCACACAGATTGTACTTCTTTGTATTTTTATTTTTGTTTCTGGTTTGGGTCCAGATGACATGTGTAATTTGTACCGAGATATTTTTATTATAATTATAATACTTAGAATATTTGATTGGATATTTTTGATATTATCAATTTATCAGTGAATAATGATGATAATGACTTTAACAAATTTTTGCCTTTTTTATTTTATTTTCAAATAAAAGAAAGAGTGTTTGCAAGACTCTTAGATTGGATGAGAAATGTTCACATTCATTTGACTCAGTCATTTAATTTAATATCTTTTATAGATCGATCGATCGATATTACGGATATTTATTAATCATGTAATCGAATGGTAGCATGTAACATAAACAAAATCCTGTATAAAAAGATCAACGATTCTGTAATGATCATTCAAACGTAAATAAATCTAAATTTAGTTTTAATAAAAACAGCAATATTTCTTTTTTTTTTTTTTCCATCTACAGATAATTTTGTGGTAAAAGAAGGAGAGATAACAGATTCAATGTATATTGTACATAGAGGACGTGTCACTGAATACGATGAAGAAATGGATGTCACAATTAAAGATTATATTCCTGGACAACATTTTGGCTTGGTTAGTAAAATTGTAACTTCATCTAATGTGTGGAACAATCCACCGTGGTATCCTAAAAAACAGATGATGATTGCAGGCCGAATTAGTATGTGTAATTATTGTCTTATTGTTAGTGTGGATGTCAGGAATGGTATTCAGTTACTCATGATTTAAGCTGTTTAATATTAAATGTCATTATTTTCAGATTAATGGCCTAGTTAGGGATTTGCCATTCACATTTACGTACAGAACATGCAGAAAAGCTGAAGTGCTCACATTAAATCTTGACTCCTGGGAACATTTACTACATTTATTCCCTAAAAGCAAATATGAAGTGTACAAAGATGTTTCAAACCACCCTTACAATAAACCACCTGACGATCATAGTGCACCGTCTGAAGGAAATGCGACGAAGGTTCCCATAACAGAACAATCATCACATGCAACTTTAACACCACCTACAACATTTTTTACACCAAGCAAAATTCCCACCACAGGTCCGAAAGTTCCATTGCCAAAAGCTCCAGCAGCTTCTGTTGTTACTCCTAGGCCTTTGGATGGTAAAATTGATGTACATTCATCATCTCTTGCTGTTGATGTTGATACGGAACAGCTTTCTACAGTATCTTCAGAAAGTCCACGAGCACTAGAGGGTGAAAAGGAGGAATCTAAAGATGAGATCGAAGAAGAGTCTATTGATTTTGAGGAAGCACCACCAAGACGTAATACTTTTATAAGAAGGCTTACGATACAAGCTAAAAGATTAATTGGAAAGGAGTCATTTGATGCGAAAAATATCACAAGTAAAGATATCATAAAATATGATAAAGCTGGAGCAGACAAAGATACTTTAGTTCTTGATGAGGATATAAAAATGACATCAGCCCTTTTACAGCGGTTTGAAAGAAAGGCTCGACAGTCGGTTTCTGAAGGATTTTTGGAAAGAAGTGGTTTAGAAAAATTTGCTCAAGAACATTCCGATTCGCTACATGAATCTATTCTGACTCAGTACATAGATAAAAGGGAGGCTGAAAATGCTGAAAAAGCTACTCGTAAAAAAAGTCTGGCTATACGTGACTATACTGAAGATGACGAAAATGAATTAAATGCAGTTTCGCGGGCGCCAAGACGTTCTGTAGTTATGTTTGGTGATGACGAAGACAAACCAATAAGAATTCTCCCTCCGAGTGAAACAGAAGCCGAAGATCGAGCTCCAGCCGTGTCACTTACTTCAAGGCGTTCAATTGTTATATTTGGAGACAATGATATAAGAAAAATACATGATAAAAAAGATGAAGAAGAGATTGGTGATGAAGAAAAAGCACAAGCCACCATGGCACCAAGACGTTCTATACTTGTTTCTAGAGAACTCAAACTTCAATCACAGTCTCAAGATGTAATGGATAAAGATAAACATTTAGAAGATACAAATTTTAATACAACTGATGAAACAGCTCAAAAATTTACAGAATCTTCTAAAGTTCAAAGCATTTATTCAAAAGAGGTATTAAAAAATAATAATGAATTACATTCTAGTGACATTAATGGCTCCGAAATAGCTCAGACTATCAAAACTAATGGAGATGAAGCTTCATCATCAAAGGGCAAGATTGAAAAACAAACTCTTGCAAAAAGCGATGATAATAAATTATCACAAAAGAAAAAAGATGAAGACAAAATCTCATCTCATGTGGAATCTAAGCGACCAAATCTTCCGATTTTTATTGAAACTGATAAAGATGACGAGCCCCCGCGTAAATTTGAATTTGATGGATCTTTTCCATTTCCTATACGTGGAAGAATGTCAGATGATGATGGCAAAACCGACAAAGATGAGGGTTATACTTCAGTTAAGCATGACGCTTTAAGTTCTATTGAAAAGGACACTGAAAGTGGTAAAGACGTTGAGCTTTCAAAAGGCCCTTCAAGCGCAGCTTTCGTCAATAAATCTCAAAAAGAAATTAAAGAAGATGAATTGTCAATTAAAGGTTCATATTTAGTAGAACAAAATAAAGAAACGACATCTACTGAAATTCCAATGCTGTCCCCATCCGATGACAAAAACAAAAACTTGGCTTTAGAAGAAAAAAATAAGCATCAACCTTTAATTCACAGGGAACCAAGTAATGAGACCTCTAAAGAAAAAATACAGAAACCCAAATCTACAAGAAGAATTTCACTCTACGTTCCTCCAGCCGATGAAGACCTAATTGAAGAAGAGATGAAGGAGGAAGAAAAAGCTCAAGAAGATGATTTTGAATACGATATGCGAAAAATAAGAGCTTCAAGGAGAATTTCTGTATACTCACCACCTGGAAAAGATCAGTTTAATCAGGATATACTCGAAGAACTTGACGAACCTATGGCACCCATAGCTGGAACCTCACGAAAAGTTCAATTAGATAAACCCCATGACAGCAAATCTGTGACTAAGCAAGAACCTAATACCAAATCCATAGAAAGAAACGATTCTCAAGAGAGTATTGAAGGATATATTGAATCTAAGCGATCTAAGAGAAGACCAAAAAGCACAGATGAAACTGAAAAATCTATATCACGAGTGCGTTATGAAGGTGATGAGGATGAAGAATTTTCTCAACCACAGCCTTTGATGGATCAACGGCAGTCGACTACGCTTACATCGCCTAGGCAACAACAACGAAAATTTAGTGAAGTCGTAAAGCCCATGTCAACAATGACGAAGGAAGAGAGGAACGCCATGATGATGGACAGTGATTTAGATCCTGAAGTTCTCCCAGAACTGGAAAAACCTTATGACAAAAAGTCTAAACCGAAAAAGAAATAGAATATTCCTAGCTTTTTTACAGATGTAGTTTTACTGTGTAAGTACATATTATCTACTTCAATAAAATGTATTTGTTATTTATTCTCGAGTACCTTGAAAAGAACGTTACATCATCGATTTTCATCATGTATCATGGTATTACATTATTTTGTAATCTGTTCATTTATAGGACCCTCTTTTTAATAAACCATCTTGTAGTCGGTTCCTAAAGCCCTATTGACAACATTTAAAATTTTTGGCCTCATTTTTTATGAGTGTTTTATGTGTAGGTGTGGATTGAGTCAGGCGCGGATCCAGGATTTCGTTCAGGGGGGGGGGGGGGCAAATTTTCAGTGTACCCGTATTTCTGAAGCTGTCGATGGTTTTAGATTATTAATATAAAAAGTCGCAAACTTAGCGAGCGCGAAATTTTTTGAATAGTTAAGAATTGCCTCTATTTATTTGCATTTTATAGAAGTTTTAGTACTTCGGTCAGGCTTCAGGGGGGGGGGCAATTGCAACCATTGCCCCCCCTCCTGAATCCGCGCCTGGATTGAGTGATCTTTTCAAAAACCTTGTTCAATTCCATCCAAAATTGGGAGGATTTAGTGAATAATTGTGAAAATTTCATAAAGTATAAAATTTGTGAAACCTGAATCGAGAAAGTTATAGTTAATTAACTGGATCACTCAATCCGGAGACCTGAAGAAAAAGCCATGACGCGTATCTTAAATATAGTAGGTATATAAAAAGGCAAACCTGACTGACTCATCTATCAATGCACAACCGAAACTACTGAACGGATTTCGCTGAAATTTGGCATACAGATAGTTGTAATGACGTAGGCATCCGCTAAGAAAGGAGTTTTGAAAATTCGCTCCCTAAAGGGGGGAAAAGGGGTTTAAATTTTGCATGGAAGTCCGTCATTTTTAGAGCAACAAGCCTGAAACTTTGTTTTTAGGTTAACGATTAGAAATAAACAATTATGTGTCCTAGAGTTTTTAAAAATTCAACCCCTAAGGGGGTGAAAAAGGGGTTGAAAGTTTGTATGGAGAAACAAGATTAGTTAAGCTATTTTATTAGAAACTTTACAGGAGTACTCCTATCAATAAATGAGTAAACAAGTGTTTCAGGCTCTTTCAGAATTCAACCCCTAAAAGTTGGAAAAAGGGTGACAAATTCTGAAAATCAACATGGTTATCGTTTTTATGGTTTATCGGGTCGCTGATTACGAAAACAACAACTATTTCACAAAAAGGGTGGACGAACTGCTCATGCTACCTACAAGTTACCACTCAATTTAACAACAGCTGATACTCCCATTTGTAATATATCGAAACAAAGTAATTTTGCTGAAGTATTAAAACATACGAAAAGATAGTGTGGGATGATAAATAACCATGGCTCATAAGGGTGGCGTAGAGGCTTTAAACAGAACTCTACAAGATATAAGAGGAAATAACAATTTAATGGATGGTGTAACGGTTTTGCTGGCTAGAAATTTTAGGCAGACTCTACCAGTAGTGCCAAAAGGAACTAGAGCAGATGAGTTTAAGGCGTGTCTTAAGAGATCCAGTTTATGGCCTCTAATTAAAATCCTCAAGCTTTCGAAACATATGCGGGTACACTTAGGAGGAAAAAGAGTCCGCTGATGGATTTGCGAATCTCCCACTTAAAATCGGCAATGGTGATTACCCGATAAATGACGGAATGATAACCATCCCTGATAATTTGTGCACAGTTGTATTTACGTTACAGGAGTTAATATCCAAAATTTACCCAGATATTGCTCATATCCACGATAAGCTAATGAAATGGTTGTGTGAACGTGCCATACTAACCCCGAAAAACGACCAAGCAGCGGCAATTAACGATATACTGTTAACGTCTTTTGAGGGGGAAGAAATGGTGTACACTTCAATAGACTCTGTGGTCAACACAGATGACGTAATTAACTACCCTGTCGAATTTCTTAATTCACTGAAACCATCAGTTCTTCCGTTTAAGGGGGTGAAACAGGGGTCCAAATAAGATAATTCAACGCACAGGCCAAACTCCTGGGTCTAGAAACTTAAAATTTTGCAGAGTTTTCTTATAGAACGGAGGCAGCCACTAAAGAAAGATTTTTCAAAATTCACCCTCTGTAGGGGTAAAAAGGGGGGTTGCAGTTTGTATGGAAAAGTACAGGCCAATCCCCTGGGCCTAGAAACTTAAAATTTTGCACAGAGTTTCCTTATAGAATGGAGTCATCCAATAAGGAAGGGTTTCTCAAAATTCATCCTATGAAGTGGTTAAAATGGGGGAGGAAGTATGTATGGCAAAGTACAGGCCAAACCCCTGGGTCTAAGAGACTTGAAATTTTGCAAAGAGTCTCCTTATAAAACGGAAGCATCCACCAAGGAAGGGTTTTTCAAAATTCACCCCCTGAAGGGGTTAAAATGGGGTTGGAATTTTGTATGAAAAAAGTGTTATTTTATGCGGGTTTCAACTTGAAACTCTCTACTACTACGCTTAAAAACAATTGACAAGTGTAAAATGTATTTTCATGTTCGCCCCGAGAGGGTTTGAAAGTGAGGGTTGAAAAGGATAATGTCAAGTCCTGTGGACTAACCTATGGGTCTAAAAACTTAAAACTTTAACGTAAGGTTCTTCATATAACGCAGGCATCTATTAAGAAAGGGTTCTTCGAAATTCGAAAAAGGGGGGTTGAGAATAATAATAAAATAATAATAAAGGGGGTTATATGTAATGTCAACGCACAGGCCAATACCCTGAGTATAGACATTTGTAATTTGTCATAGGCGTTCCTTATATAATGGAGACATCCACTAAGGAAGGGTTTTGCAAAATTCACCCCCTAAAGGGGTTAAAATGGGGGTTTAAATTTGTGTGAGACAGTCATTTTTTTGCGTGTATTAACTTGGTGTCTCGCACGCAGGTTTGACGACTTCCAGCCTCCCGAACAAGCCGGTTTCCGAAAAGGCTTCAGTACCATAGACCACATACATACGCTGCGGCAGATTATACAGAAGACCGAAGAGTATAATCGGCCACTATGCTTGGCGTTTGTGGACTATGAGAAAGCCTTTGATTCGATCGAGACCTGGGCTGTGTTGCAGTCTCTCCAACGGTGCCAAATTGATTATCGATACATCGAAGTATTGAAGTGCTTGTATGAAAACGCCACCATATCGGTCCACCTCCAGGATCAGAATTCGAAACCTATCCGGCTGCAGCGTGGGGTGAGACAGGGAGACGTTATATCTCCGAAACTGTTCACCGCTGCACTGGAAGACGTTTTCAAGCTTCTGGACTGGAGAGGACTCGGCATTAACATCAATGGCGAGTACATCACTCACCTTCGATTTGCTGACGATATCGTGATCATGGCTGAGACCTTGGAAGACCTAGGCGCAATGCTCGAAGGACTTAGTAGAGTCTCCCAACAAGTGGGTCTTAAAATGAACATGGATAAGACGAAAATCATGTCAAACGTCCGTGTTACACCCACTCCTCTGAAGGTTGGAGACTCTACACTCGAAGTTGTTGACGAATATGTATACCTGGGACAAACAGTCCAGTTAGGTAGGTCCAACTTCGAGAAAGAGATCAATCGTCGAATCCAACTCGGCTGGGCAGCGTTCGGGAAGCTTCGCAATATCTTTACGTCCAAAATACCGCAGTCCCTCAAAACTAAAGTCTTTGACCAGTGTGTGTTGCCAGTGATGACATATGGATCCGAGACATGGTCGCTTACTATGGGCCTTATAAGAAGGCTCAAAGTCACCCAAAGGGCGATGGAGCGTGCTATGCTTGGTGTTTCCCTGCGTGATCGAATCAGAAATGAGGAGATACGTAGGAGAACTAAAGTTACCGACATAGCTCTCAGAATCGCTAGACTTAAGTGGCAGTGGGCAGGGCACATAGCTCGTAGAACAGATGGCCGTTGGGGCAGTAAAGTTCTCGAATGGCGACCGCGCACCGGAAGGTGCAGTGTGGGCAGGCCCCCGACTCGGTGGACCGACGACCTGGTAAAGGTTGCAGGAAGCCGCTGGATGCGAGCCGCACAGGACCGGTCGGTGTGGAAATCCTTGGGGGAGGCCTTTGTCCAGCAGTGGACGTCTTTCGGCTGATAGATAGATTAACTTGGCATAACTATTTTTAAAAACAAATGATGAAACTTAAGTTGAATATCTTTTATAGTTCGCGCCATGAGGGAGTGAAAGTGAGAGGTAATATTAATGCGCAGGTCAAACCTGGTTCTAGAAACTTGAAATAATAAATAACAAAATGACAAAACATCGAAACGTCAGTATACGTCAACTTCAGTATACGTAAATATTTAATATCGAAATAACAAACTACCGAAATAACAAAATATCGAAATGTCGAAATATCCAAATTGCGAAAAAACGAAAATCAAATGTCGAAATATCTCAACTGTCAAAATGTCTAAAAGTCAAAGTGTCGAAATATCAAAATGTCAAAATATCAAACAATCAAATATATTAAAATATCAAAATGTTAAACTGTCAAAATATCAAAATATCAAATCTCAAAATATCAAATATCAAAATACCAAAATACCAAAGTATCAAAGTATCGAAATGTCAAAATATCAAAATTTTAAAATATCAAAATGTCGTCACAAGTTCACAACGTCAAAGCTTCGAGTTGTCGAAACATCACAGCGACAAAATTTCGAAATAACAAAATAGGAAATGGTCAATATGTCAAAAAGTCAACATGTCAAATCTTCTACATAACGTCTAAAATCTCAAGAAAACATCCTTCTGTTTCTGATGCCCCCTTAGTTTCTCAAGTCACTACCCTTCGACAAAACCTTTCTGCTCCGCGGACAGTCCGTTTTCTTCCCTTTTTGACGTCTTCTCCAACTCTCTAGATGGCCCCCTTCGATGCATACTGGCCTCTCGGCTCAGTTATTTTTGAGATTAGTCCCGGATGAATAAACAGACTTTACTATTTCAATATTTTGTAGATTATAATAGGATAGTGTGACCGTTTTTTTAGTCTACGCGGGCGAAGCCACGGGCACAAGCTAGTATTTACATAAGTTCACATAAAATAAAAAATAAAAAGACAAAAAACTATAAAGTCTCGTGGGTGGGATTCAAATCCGGACCTAAAAGCAGCAAAACGTAAGTGGCTCGCACCAAAACCGCTACCCTATCAAAGTACTTATTAGCGACGGTTAAAAATAAGCATCATATGAATAATAATAATAATAATAACCGGGACAAATCACACACGGTCATCTGGCCCCAAACTAGGATTCCCTGTATCCTGGGAACCAGAGACTGATATACATACACATATACATCTAAATACATACATATATAGATATTATACACCCAGACTCAGAGCAAACAATTCTGCTCATCACAGAAAAGTTTGCCCTGTATGGGGATCGAACCCATGACTCTCGGATCAGAGGTCAGGATCGCTAACCACTTAGCAACCGAGTCAGTCAAATGAATTATGTTATGTCATGTTCTTGGCTTTCCTAAAGCGGACTAGACAGTAATAACTACAGTATTTATCAGTAATTTATCTGACTGACTCGGTGGCTAAGTGGTTAGCGATCCTGACCTCTGATCCGAGAGTCGTGGGTTCGATCCCCATACAGAGCAAACTTTTCTGTGATGAGCAGAATTGTTTACTCTGAGTCTGGGTGTATTATATCTATATATGTATGTATTTAAAAGTATATGTGTATGTATATCAGTCTCTGGTTCCCAAGATACAGGGAATCCTAGTTTGGGGCCAGATGACCGTGTGTGATTTGTCCCAGATATTATTATTATTATGCAGAAATATAAATTTGTGCTACTCTGACCACTTCGCGCTAGGCGAAGCGACGGGAGCTACTCCAGCAGAAGCACAGTCGGCTGGAGGTCAGTGCGACGAGGAGAGAAAGCGTCGGACAATCCGGGCATTGTCGAGGAGGACTGCCTTTATTATTATTATTATTATTATTAATAATTACAGTATTTTCAAGTAATAACAGTATATTGAAAATATACTGACAGTATAGTGGTTGGAATACAGGTCTGACGCCATTCTGACGCATAATAATAAATAACAATATACTGATGTAAAATATTGTCAGTATTATTGATTGTCTGGTCCGCTTACTGAACCTAGTTTATTTTTCCATTTTTTTACCTCAGTATATGGTCACCCTACACAATATTTTTCTTAAGGAATGTAAAAATTGTGTTATCTTTTAAAGTTTAAGGCTTACAAGGGCCGATGGTTTATCAAATATAAGTGTTTTTTTTTCACAATACTATAGCCTCTGATATAGAAAATAAGGATCACTCAATTGGAACATTCAATGAAAATATTTTTTTTTTTTTTCAATTTCTCTTGAACCAGTAAAAGTTAGGTCACGATTTTTGCATCACAAATTCACCCAGAGGCAACATTATAGTATACACCGGGAATATTACATACTTATTTAGTTTAAGACGGTTATTTATAAGATCACGGCGGCGCATAGGACGGATTGTGGGATCCACATAAACGGTTATAACTTTTTAACGCGGCTTTCAAACGAATTGAAAATTTGTAACAAGCTATCACTAATTTTTCATACTAAAGTTCGAAAGACATATGCAGTATATTCTCAGATATGCGTTATGGCTTTTTCTTCAGGTGTCCTGATTGAGTGATCCAGTTAATTAACTATAACTTTCTCGATTCAGGTTTCACAAATTTTATACTTTACTATGAAGTTTTCACAATTATTCACTAAATCCTCCCAAATTTTGGTAGGGACTGAACAAGGTTTTTGAAAAGATCACTCAATCCGCACACATACGTGTTTTGTGTAGAAAATCCAAAAAAAATAACCCCATTTTACAAATTCCGAGTAGTAGGAACTTTATACTAGTAGAAAAAAGACGATTTAAAAGAATGTATACAACATCTATCTAAATAAAAAACATTTTGATATTGCATTAAAATTTTTAGGGTTCCGTACCTTAAATGAAAGAAGCTAGGGGAGGTTTTTGCCCTGCAGTGGAACGTTAATGGCTAATAAAATTTAAAGAAACCTAACTTTAATTGATCGTGCCACAAAGTGGAACAAAAGTTGTTCAAAAGTCGTTCTTAGGCCGTTCGCTACATTGCAAGAGCATCGCCACAACCCGGACACGCTTCGTATGAATTCGTCGCTTTTATTATTACCAACTACGAATCTTCTTCTTTGGAACCTGTAACACGCGACAACTTTTTTCCACTCGGATCTGTTCGCAGCTGTAGACTTCACGTGCTTCCAGAACATGACAGCCGCCTTTAGTTACTTATTCAGTGAACGGTTCCAGGTTACTTTGGGGTGACCTCCCTTCCGAATACGAATACTTACAGAATCATATGACGTTTGTACAGGCGTAAATACAGGGTGTTTCAATAAAAGTGCCTTTGAATAAGGGCTTACTCAGAATCAAGTATGTAATTAAAAATATTGTAAAAATTCGATCTTCATATTTTAGATGTTAATTGTAGATCAGATTTTTTCAATATTTTTCCTGTAATTCTAAACTTGATTCTGAGTTATCATCATCGGCCGAAAGACGTCCACTGTATAACATGAATATGAATAGATCTGAGTATTCTAACGAGAAACAACACTTTTTTGTTGCTCCTACTTGTACAATACTTATAGGTATTCCCATTGCAGTAGGAGAATAGGACATGTATGTCCTTGTGCTCCTACCAGTAGGAGAATTTAGTAGGAGAACGAGGCCGCAGCGACTTAATCTCAGCTGTTGTATTTTTTATTAATATAATAATTTTTATGGAGGTTCATAATAAAAAAGCATTGTCGAGGAGGACTGCCTTTATTATTATTATTATTATTAATAATTACAGTATTTTCAAGTAATAACAGTATATTGAAAATATACTGACAGTATAGTGGTTGGAATACAGGTCTGACGCCATCGATATGAGAGACATTAGCCTTTGTTCCCACCAGTTCAGTTGGACTAGTTCAATTGACTGAACAGGTGGGTTTTATTCCCATATGTTCAGTCAACTGAGACCCTGTGCCATATATACTCTCCGGTTTTTTTTATGTTAGGGAGCAAAAGGCTGATGGAAAGTACCTACCGCTGCCTATGATCATTTTTACTGTAACTTTCTCGATTAAGGTTTTACAAATTTTATACTTTACTATGAAGTTTTCACAATTATTCACTAAATCCTCCGAAATTTTGGTAGGGATTGAACAAGGTTTTTGAAAAGATCACTCAATCCACGCACACACAGGTGAGATATCAGTGCCATGGCGACCCTTGAGGTTGTTTTCACCAGGGAACCCGTTCAATTCAATGTGGTAACACTGAGTATCTGCACAGACACAACCAAGCAGCCAAGATCTTCCATCAAAAAATCGCTCTAAAATAGCTCGGCGTTTGCCGTTTTACATGTACACGCCGAAGTCATCATCACGGAGAAGTCTGTTCATCACAATAAACCTGATATTGTGTTGATGGATGTTTTAAATGTTTTTGCTCCTGTTTTTTACAATAATCCGATCTTTGTGAAAAAGATCTCTGATAATATAACCGGCACTGTCTACCTTCTGTTTGGTTATGCTCTCCTGGTACTTTTGAACACGAAGAATTCCCAACGTTGTACGCACTAGGAATTGAACGAAATAGGAAGTGTACGAATTAGGAAAAATATTATTTTGTACGAATTAGGACAGGTGATATGATTGTACCAATTAGGAGTTTTATTGTACGAACTGTACAGAAAGGAAACTGTCCTGGCAGATGCCTTTGCCTTCTATCTATACTCGTTTGGCCTAATACTGTACTACATTCTTGAGTTACTCGGTGGCTAAGAGGTTAGCGATCCTGACCTCTAATCCGAGAGTCGTGGGTTCGATCCCCACACAGGGCAAACTTTTCTGTGATGAGCAGAATTGTTTGCTCTGAATCTGGGTGTATTATATCTATATATGTATGTATTTTAATATATACGTGTATGTATATCAGTCTCTGGGTCCAAAGATACAGGGAATCCTAGTTTGGGGCCAGATGACCATGTGTGATTTGTCCCGGATATTATTATGATTACATGAAAAATGACGTATATACACGCACAACGCTGGTGGCGCCGGATCTTACTCGCAGTGGAGTGAGATCACCTTTAGAGAGGGCAGAAAGTGGTCGTCGATAAATTAAAAAACGTTACGAACTGCCTTAAGTCAGGGGAAATGAGTTAGTCCACGGGTAATTTCAATAATGTGTCACGTTAGCAACCTAAGAACTGTAGAGTCACGGGTGAAAAAAGTTGCCTTTGGCGCTACTTATACTCCGAATCAGCAGTGCCAGTAAAGGGCACTGTTTCTATTACTACTACTAATCTAAAAAAGGTGGTTCTTTCCCCCGTTTTCTAGCCGTCCCATATCGAAGATTAAAATTTAAAAAGATCAAAAATTCCTATCTGCTTCAGAATTATTGACACTGTATGTGAACGACCTTATTTTGGAATAATTCCAGAAAATACTCGAAAACGCCTTTAAAAATAAACACGCGGCGGTCGAATACCTACAGTGCGACGACACGCAGTATTCTGTATTGTTTACCTACTGCGTTATTTTCACTTCACAGCAGTTCATATTTTTAGAAGAAACATCGCAATTTGTATGTAAGTCTGATACATAATATATTGGCACAAACATTTTGTAAATTGGCCATAGTTATGCCATAACGATTCAACTGATGTAAAGTACGTAACGGACTTTAGTAATATGTTGTTGCTCCTACATGTACATGTAAGCATTCCCATTACAGTAGGAGCATCAGGACTGTGTGTGCTCCTACCAGTAGGAGAATTTAGTAGGAGCACGAAGAAGCAGCGATTTTTCTTGCTATTTTTATCCAAATCGGTGCATGCAATTTTAAAAATGTCTCAAAAAATAAAGAAAGTTTTCCTCGGTTTACAATAAAAGCAAGTTACTGCCCTTCCTGTACTAGCACATAAGCCGGTCCTGTTTACTTCATGTTAGAAAATATGCATTTGGGAGGCAAATAGAGTTAATAAAGTCATGTCCCAGAAACAAGGTATGATTTACTGAAGGAATTTATATGTAGTACTTGGATTTACCTAACAAGAGTCCGTCTGTCCCTTTCACATTTAAAATATTTACAATAGACTATCACCCCAATAGATTTATCAGACTTGCACCCCCCCCCCCCCCACGATATGAAACTTCTTTGAGACATGAAATAAAAACTCTTTAGTCTGAGTTTGAGTTAAAACACAGTTGAAAGCTGTATTGTTAAAAATGTCACTACTAAAACAGAATATTTCATTATAAATACTTGAAAATACTAACATATTTTGTATTTCATTAATTCAAGTTTGCCTTCAGTGATTCTATAAAGATAACTTATTGTTTATCTCACCGAAACACTATCAGCAATGAATGTGGCTGGAAGCAGGCGGTCCCAATGCCGGGCGAGATTGTCCACTTTTGGGTCTCGCGCCATATCCAGACTTGGAACAACGAGTCCTAAGGACTATAAATTTGAGAGTTTTGTATTTTTTCAAGAGGTTTGCATAAATATTATGAACGTATAAATTCGTAAATAAAATCAGCACAAGCGAGACTGACTCGCGCACTGAGGGTTTCGTACAAACAAACAAGAATGAAAAAGTACTAAGTTCCAACTTAATCGGTTCAGTCGAATTCATTCGATTTGGACCAAATTGGCTGTGATAGATGGACAGACAAACGAGTGATCCATAAGGGTTCCTTTTTTCTTTTTTTGTATATCACATGAAAAGGCTTGTTGTAAGGATCAATTTTTTTTTAATAATTTTAAAATGAATAGATTTACAATTATTTAAGAAAATAGACGAAAATTCACCATTTCCACTTATCTCCAAAATTACTAACCTAAAAAATCTGATAATAGTTCTTTACTAATCATCATCATCGTCATTATTATTGGCCTGTGTCGTCTATGGCAGATGATTTAGTCAGTGTCGCGGATGCATTGCTTTTGGTACCCAGCCTTTTTACTATACAGCCCGATACGAGATCTGCATTTTACTAATAGGTTACACGAAAACCTATAAGAAATCTGTGGTTTTAAAATAACTAACCTGTGTATGGATGGGAGACATTTTTTGACTCCAAAGTTAAGATTTTCCTTCAATCGGACTTATATTTTCGTTAAAGCAATGTTCGGTGTTTTTATACTTTGTACGGAACCCTTGGAGCGCGTCGTCTCGCTCTTGTCCAGTTGTTTTAAACTTTGATGTTGGTGGCTTGAATTTTGTCCATATCCTTTGTAAATTTTCATGAATTGAATTAAAACTTTGGCTTAATTATTTTCTTAGGTGAATTATCCAGTATGGTGGAGACAGCAGCGGTTAATTAAGTGGCTTTGCAGTATCGGTGAGCATGACTTCTGGGACAGCAATCTCTGCATCTTATCGATATTAGCCCTCCTTCAGGTCGCAGCGGACATCGAAACCTACAGTGCCGTTAATAAATTAATCGATATCACCTACAATGTGTTATATGCTATCCACTTCAGCTTCAGCTATTACGCGAAGTGTATTGATGCCGTTAACAGAACTGCCAAAACGAAAATGTTTGATAAGTGTGAGTTTTTGTAATTTTTTATTTATTTAAAGATCTTACTTTACATTTCACTCGCAGCTGTTCACGACTTTTTCTGCGTTAAGTATGGCAATCATATCAGTTTTTAGTTACGAATGCGTCTCCCGTGAGAACTAATACCACAGAATAAGATTCACGTTATACATCTCAGAAATAGTCTTAGGTATTACGGTAGGTGAGGTATTCTTTTAACTATGCTCTAGCTAGAAGTCCTATTTCATCAAACACCTTGCTCCTGCTTTTGTGTGTTTCAGTAACGATCCAGTCAGAAATACAAATTTATTAAAATACATTTAGTTTTTCAGTGGTAATAAGTGTGAATTGCCTTACATTTCGTTTGCTTATATTGTATAAAGACATTACGTTTCTTTTCTTTTATATAATTTGTTTTTCAGTTGTATTGGCCCTGGACGTGTTGTCGTATGCACATTACTTGCACGCATTGATACCGTGGAATCGACGTCTCATAAAGATCTGCTGCTATTATGTGCGGTTGCATGTGCCGTTTGGTTACCTCTGTAAGTTTACTGTCTCTTTTATTTAATATTATAAGGGTAGGCCATATTCCACACACAAGGGCCAAGTCCGGGTTAGCGAAGGTTGTGTGCATTTCACATATTTTGAGTAAATACTCTCTGATGGCATCTACGTGTTGGATTGATATTCCCATGCAAGCCTTAAAGGACCGAATTTGTCCCATAAACTCCTACCCTTGAGAGATATAATTTTAGAAGGAACCTATAATATACGCTTATGCTGGGTCTTAAATAACAGTTGAGATATTATCTCGTACACCATGTCATTTTTGTTTACGTATTTATTGCAGGGGCACTGAGCGGTTTGAACTTGACAGGCAGCATGATTGGCATGGCTTTCAAGTACTTTTTCTTTTTTATTGTTCTGAGAATCACTTTTGCTCTGGTTTGGATCACTGTGGCTGAGGTTCATATCTTTTGTCATTATTTAAAATTGATCGATGATTTTATAGTAGGTATCACTTGAATCAGTTAGATGATAATCCCACTAATTAAGTTTGATGATTGTTGTGAAGATTATAATGAAATTAATAATGATTTTCACGTCTGTCCTCGCCAAGGATTTCAGAAAAAGTCAATGGGTATGGGGTGTAATTGGATATACTAAGAATTGAATATCCACCTGTCCGTAGATCGAAGGAGGTCCGCAAATGCCTTTGGGAGCGGCAAATCACTCGGAGCCGATTTTTGTGATGCTTAGTAGCTTCGCGGATCATTTCGGCATCAAGTCGACCAGTGAGACTAGCAAGTTCATCTACTCCATGTACATCATCAACAACATGTTCTTGCCTCTTGGGTATATTATTATTAAGTTAATGTATTTTGTTACTCCACACAGAGAAAAAAATGCTATTAAAGTTAGCGAACAAAAAGTAGCGGACGCTTCTTGTGGAGTTGTGAATTTCATGCCTTTGATATTTTTATTCGAAGTAGGTAACAGCGTACACTTATCGAACGTCATTTTTTATCACCTAATACGAGCTTCCTATCATTTGGAACTCGTATACCCACCATTTCGGGAAGTGCTGGCGGAGTGAGAAGAAACGACGGTTCCAAAGAAACTCCCTCCAACACATTTTTAATACTCTCGTATATTAACTGACAACAAACAGCGTAATTATCTAGATTAGTTGGACTCTTCTGCATTTTTGTTACCCTCAAGCTACGACAATTTTAACGTAAAACATTGTTAAAAATATTATACGATACATTTTTGACTAGTAGCGTGGCTACTTTTTACACGACGACAGCTTCCCTTTTTATCCTAATGGGATCTTTGTACGATTATCAAAAAATTAGAAATTTTAAAACAATTGTTTTCTTTCAGGCCAACTGTTAAACCTCGCAACGACGTTGAACGTCTGACGTCTCTGATAATCATGCTTACGGGTAGCCTGGTGGTGACAGGTGCAGCCGTAGCGTCCCTTGCGCTGGTCATCAGCCTATACATGCGACCTGAGGAGGAGTTCAGAGCTAGGTTTAGGCTTATCATTAAAGAGATGGTGGGTTGTGTCAAATAATTAATTCTTCAGCTCGTATTGATAAAGTAACCCTTATAATATAATATATAAGTAGTAGGGATGTTGATGCTAGTCATCTGAGTTAGGTACTTTTATCAAATGCAAAAAAATACAAATTCTTCTCAAAAAGTTTGAAATATCATAGTAGACTACGACTTCGTATAGTCGTTTCTATACTCATTATGAAAATTGCACATGTAATATTTCAAGCCAGTAAGTTTTTCTATTGTTTCCTTAAAAGAGCTATTTATTTATTTAATTTTTTTTCACAATTCATTGTTAATGCAGTTATCTGCCTATTGTTTTGGGAAGACTGTTTGTTTGTTTGTCTAACAATTGTGTAGGAGAAGCAAATAATGTTGTCACAATTTTTTAAATGTTATTATAGGCAACAGCGAATACAGTGAATACAAAATGCCGTATAGTGGAAATACGAAAACTTTTTTTACTTATATCATATTTGAAATAACTGTCATTAAAGTAAACGGATACTCTGCATACACCTTTCTCAACAGACATAAAACAGTACAGTATGTTTTAAATATATTTTTCTTTTTCTAACTTGGTAATGTATTGTATATCCAGGAATCTACTCTTCTCCCTATGCAATTACGCGAGAAAGTGAAGACGTTTTACAAAATGTACTGGCATAAGCAGAAGGCGGTGTCGGAGACGCAGCTACTGCCAATATTTCCTCCGACTTTACCTTCCACCATTTACACTGATATTTATTTTGAGGCCCAGCAAAAGGTAAACAGAATGTTACAGCAAAACCATATTCTCTTGCAAAATAGGAATTTATTTGCAATGGAACGAAACAGAGAGGTTTGCTTAATATGTTGAACATTTTTACAAGGCTCTCTAATGGGAACTAATTACTTAGGTGAACCAATAACATCCATCTAAGTCCAAGAGTGAACTGATAATAATTTATGATAATGATGACGATTTACATGGTGTTCTCAGTTCAGATTTTGTTACTTTAGTATTTTGTTTTCGAATTTTACTTTATTATGTATGAAATTTAATGGTCTTTAATTATAGGCTTTACTAATGACTATGTTTTAGAGTCATATACTGCGTGACGTTTCGTACCAGTTTCTATGGGAAGTTTCCAAGTGTATGGCAACTATACACTTTATTCCCGGAGATGTTATCATCAAACGCATGAGTGACAAGTCTTCGATTATTTATATCACTTATGGAGATATCGAAGTAAGTATTATACTTTCCAGTTTCTTTGCTGTTGAAAAGTTGTTTTTTGAAAATTCAATATTTGAATAGTTTTAAATTGTTGTACCTAAAGTCTGTTTTAAAATTTTTTTTTGACCTTTTCGTCTTTTTTTTGAGACGCCTTTAACAATTTAATATCCTAATGTTTATCATTCTTTATATATTTATTATTTTAGAAAAGATTATATTAATTTCAATACAAAAGATTATATTAAGTAGCTACTACTTGCCGTAAGTCACAAAGTACTAAAATGCCTATCCTTTCTCTTTTCAGATGCTGACCCCAGAAGACGATGACACAGCGATGCTGAGGATGACATGCGGCACCATGATCAGTCCATGTGGCGGTTGTCCGGCAGCAGCTTGTGATAAGTCTCAGGTTTATACTATGGATATTATGCACTCTCTTTATATTGTGTAATTTTTTGTGGCACGAATAATAGTTTATAGTTCTTCAAATGTACCCGTGTATGTACAGTGGATTCAAAATTATAGACCCGGGAATGGTTGGTGAGAGCATGCCTACGTAGATAACTATCGAATTCTTATATTTTACTGCCACATATGGAGTACTGTTCACATCTTTGGGCAGGAGCGACCAAGTATCAGTTGAACCCCCTTGACTCCATCCACCGAGGCCCAATCAAAATTGTCGACGACCCTATACTCACAAACAGTCTAGAGAACCCCTCAGCTTTCGGAGAGACTTAAGCTGCAGCTCTCTCTCTGTATTCTGCTGCTTATACAGCGGCATGTGTTCTGAGGAACTGTTCAACATGATATCTACAGCACAGTTTTATCGCCACACCACTCGCTAAGCTTATTTTAATCTTATGTTAATCCTGTTTATGTTCTCTCGAGCGTGTCTCTGTTATTAATTTTGAAAATTACAGAGATTGAAGTAGGAGTATTTCCTTTTTTATTAAATTATCGAAAGTTTGTATTTTATTGTGATAGTAAAATTAATGATGTCACGACAGAAGTAATCTTATCATGATGTTCCGACCCAACCTTAACTGGTTACCAATTTCAGATAGTTATCACCTCTGTCGTTATCGCCTGCCTATTCAGGAATTGTATGGTATTGACCAAGTAAAAAATTTTTTGAGTAGGTTGAGATCAGAGCGGCTACTTACTGCACTGCACAGGTGCTTACGGCGGACAATCTTTGGAAGATAGCCGTGAAGTATGGAAAAGCTAACGGACAGAGCTACATAATACTAGCTTCATTTGAAGTGAGTCAACATCGAAATTTCGGTCATATTCTTTCAGTAACAATAATCCTTAGACAAAATAAATGGTCATTACAATTTTGATTTCCAGGACCACTTAGAAAAGGTGATGAGACATTTTTCAAGAAGAACGCGTCAGCCTGTTCAGTAAGTTTTTTGTAAAATTACATCTTTAACAACCCATAACGTCCCCATTGATGGGGCACGAGTCTTTTCCCATTGCTCACCCATCCCGGGTATACTTTACTCACACACCGGGGTCAAGTCCGGATTGGTGGAGGTTGTGGAGCTGGTGGCCAGCCCCAGGGTCAGAAGTTTTTAAGCCTCCTATAATGACATGTCACTGCCGTCTGATTGTGAAATTTTGCAGAGGATTTTCAACTAACGTTATCTAATATTTTCAACATTATATTCTCTACACAGATACAAAAGTAGTATCCTTCAACTGAAGCGCAACTTGATGATCCTAAAAGAAGCCAAAGATGAGAAAGGAAATTTATTGTTAGCGAGATCAGATTATTTTTTGGAACTTGCCAGAACATATGTCATGCGAAATGTACGTTTGTATTTTTTTTATAAAGTCTTTCTTCTTTTGTGATGATGGCACATCACTCATCATTGTTTTATTTTACGGTGTTTAACTTTTATCTACTAGAATGAATACGGGTGTGCTGTCACTTACTGCGTCTGTTTTTCACTGGCCGATCCTAATAAAAGCTTTTATATAAACGAAACTAGCTTATTCATATTAAAATAAATAACGTTTATCAGCGAGCTGACTCATCGCTTACCGATGAAGCTGACGAGGTTTGCCTGCGTCCTACTTTCCCCTGCATCCTCAGGCCCGACTCCTCAATGTTGTTCACCTGGGATATCTTGATGTCCATCATTATCCTCGTTGTCACTTTTGTAAGTTTACCTTTTAATTTACATTTCATTTGTAGGTAGCTTTATATTGCTCGATACATTTTTAATATGTTATTTTTCAGGTTGCGTCATGAATTCAGTGACATGTTTACGAAATTAAATTATAAGTATGCTCATGTGAAAAGTGCGCACCTTAAAAAGCTTTTTTCGTTCTGTCTATTCCTATCTGATACAGAGTACAGTAGGCGTCACTAATAATTCCAAATATTCCAATATTATATTTTATTTTTTCCGCAGACTCATCCTTACCATGTAATATTTCTGGAAGACATTCCATTGAAATTCAGATTTTTCGATTACTTGATATCGGGGCTTTTTATTTTGGATATTTATGTTTATTTGTCGACAGGGACAACAGTCGAAGAAGGTAAACTTTTAAACTTTTAACGGAAGACTGAAACTGTAACTATTATTTTTACCAATGCCTCATCACAATGGAGTGTACAAGTTCCAAGTGGCAGAAACTTTGTAGTAGGTAGAAGAAAAAGACGATTTAATAGAATATGTCCAGCATCTTCTTAAATACAAAAATATTTTGGTTTGATTTGAATTTTCTTTCGTCACTGGACTAGAACATGAATTATGAAATCATCAAGTAGTAATAATTTAGGTATTCAGGGTACAACATTTACATTTAATGGAAACAAGAAATTGCTTTTATCATAATGATATTATTTTAGGTGTAGCAATCACATTCGTCGAGATATCAATGCAACAGATGAAGAGCGGGTGGTTCATACTGGACGTGGCTTCTATCTTACCCTTCTTCGAGATCATCGGTGATGGGAGATTGGCAGGCATCAACAAACTGCTTAGGGTGCCAAAGGTTCATAATATCATTATACGTTTAAAGGTTCATATAATATAATATCATTTGAGCCTAATGTTCTCTGTTGTTAATGTAAGCTTATTATTTTAAGAGATAAAAAAACTGAAGGATACCCTAATGTTACTTAATCTTAACACTGGCTGTAACTATGTGCCTGTGACCGAAACTCGGTACTTCGCAAGCACGTAAAGTTGTGGGTGCCGGAAGCTATCACTAGTTGGCAGTCGTTAAGTATATTAAAGGCCCCCTTTTGTGGAGTATCGCCTTACCTTCCTAAGGTACACGAAGGCCACGGGGGCCGAAGTGAGGACCATATGCGTTGTTAACATAAATAAAAATTCAATTTAAGGGAACGTGTAAAGGAAAGTGTAATAAACTAAAAATTGAGTCACCAACTGACACTCAGAAATAAGTCATCATCCCTTCTGGATGAAACATACAATTGTTCATCTACGAAAATTTACTTACTTACCTAGCATCCCCACTGTTAGGGCACGGGTCTCTTCTAATATCTGGGAAAGATTTATATCATTTCGAAAACCGGTAAAAGAAACAAAAATGCTATTCCTTTTTAATTTCTGTCAATTAAGTCATACATATAAACGAATGTATTCGTAGGATATTCGTAGACTCCTTATTGCAAACAATTTCACTACGAATTTATTTATTTTAACATTAAATCCTTTTTTTTAATCTCCCAACAGGTGTTCAGGGTCCTCAAATCCATGGAAGACACGTGCGTGTACCACAGCAACGTGTTGAGATTCATGTCCTACACACTTCTGACTGTCATCGCTAGCTACATCATTGCATCTATGCAGCAAACCTACATGTGCTTTAAGTCAGTATTTAATTATGAAATATATTAGGTACTTTTTAGGGTTCCGTACCTCAAAAGGAACCCTTATAGGATCACTTCGTTGTCCGTCCGTCTGTCTGTCTGTCTGTCTGTCACAACCCTTTTTCTCAGGAACGCGTACAGACGTGCCAAGTTGAAATTTATATCAAATATTCAGGCCTACAATCCCTTGAAGCTGTGAAAAAATCAAACTTCCATGCCAACGCAATCAAGAGATACGGCCGTTTATGCTGCATATTTGGACACTCGCATGGGATTCAAAACCTATAGGATACTTCCTATGATTTTTTTTATTTTTTCACAGCTTCAAGGGATTGCAGGCCTGAGTATTTGATATAGAGCTCAAGACATGTGTGAATATGAATTTATACGGAACCCTCGCTCGGTGCGCGAGTCCGACTCGCATTTGGCCGGTTTTTTCTCTTTGCAATGAGTGACAAAATCCGTGCCTGGCATAACTAAATTGATATGTCCAAAATTGCAATTTTACAGGGCAGTAATTTTAAAGTTTGATCTTTCCTGTCAAATATATTTAAGAATCCACATAATTATGAACAATGCCGATTATACATTTTTTGTATATATTCAGAGATTCAATTTTTTGGAAATAAAACCATTGGCGTAAGAATCGTTTCAGCCAATAAAAAGAAAAACATATATCTCGAGATATCAACGGTGTCAACTTTATTATAATAGATGAACCTCCAGGTCTTTTTAAAAATCTGTTTTTATACATCTGCTTTCATGTACGACTGATTGTGTTCTGAAAAAAAAAACTTGTGATTCTGACTAAATAAGAAGCTCTAGAGTTCTGGATTGTTTTGTATCGGAAGGCACTATTTAGGCACAAATTTTTGACATTAGATTGGTCTCGAAATTCGCTGTAGTTTTGCTGGAACCATGATGAGGTTGCCAAAAAAACGCGTTCATGTAGCAGCCTCATCTTGAGTGTTACTGAAGCAGTCATTCTGAAATTTTACATGTGGGCGGCATTCGTTAATTTTAGCACTAATTTTTGACACATAACCGATAACAATTGGTGCAGTAGTTCCTTGGTTCCAGAGATGAGGTTGCCAGCGGAACGTTCCGCTAGCAGCCTCAGTGAAAAACTCGATTTTCTCTGAAACTACGATAGCACTATTCTTTTCCTTTGGGCACTAATTAGGCACTAAGTATTAGCATAATCAGAATATGAAAATTCGATCATGAGGATTATAACTGAACGCTTACCTTTTAATAAAGAACAATGAGGGCTAATTGAATCTCGATTCAACCCTAGTACATCACGCACACATTTACATAATTATGTACAAACATGAATGTCTTTGTAGTAAACAATGGTGCAAAATCTGTATGAAGTGTCCGGGGTGTGATTATACACATTTGCTTTGTTATTTTCAGATTAGAATTATGCGCAGTGAAGAATTTTACCCAGCAACCAACTTGGGTCAATGATCCTCTCGACGTAAATGTGGCCAATCGATTAATTTATGGGTTGTTTTGGGGAGTGTCTGTTTTCACATTTACTTGTAAGATTTAAGATTATTAATCAGCTTTATAATCACAACAAAATTAGGTACTTTATCAGGTACTGGACTAGAACCAACAGAAATGACAAAGAAAAATGATGAAATATTAAAGCTAATACTGTAGTTTCTTATAAGCTTCACATCAGGAGGTCGCGGGTTCGATTCCCAGCGGGGTTTAACTTTGTGGACTTGGTTTGGTTAGTGGTAGGGCATTTCCTGAGCTCGCCTGGCTAGCCACCACTATCTTATCTAAGTCTTGCCACCAAACATCAATGTTAACAGCGGTTCCGGCATGAAGATAAGATAGCCAGTTCCCCATTGTGTTGGGGAATCTTAGTAAGCCCGCTTCCATCTTCGGCATCACATCACTTACTATCAGGTGAGATGATGTTAAGGGCTTACCAATTGAGGGTAAAAAAATCATTACCTATTTCTGATCTTCAACTTTATTGCCACAGCACGAATTTCTCTTGACACTTGAAATATTTTTTCAAACTTCACGTGGAATTTGTGTTTTTACTTCTAGCCTACAAAATACAAGACTGGTATACAGACTACTGGATGAACATGGTTTATACTATTACTTTGTTGGAAGGATGTGTCATACTCGACATCTTCATGGAAGCAATGTACTCTGCCAGCATCTTAGTGACAAGTGCTATGAGGTATGTCTGTTCGAACATATTTTATGTACGTATCTGATGCAAACAGCCCACAGTTTTGCGTTATTCTGTGACTTAAACGACGTAGAAGATGGGGAGACTTCCGGACTTTGTTCTTGCCTACTAATAAATACCTTATACTAAAACAGTTTTGAACTAAAACAACAAAACATCGCTTAATATGAAGTAAAGCCCATACCGTTTTGGCCAAGAGAACGTATTTTTGGGATTGACCCATTAGAAAGTAGCTCAGATTTCGTCTTCTTATTCACCTCCTTCAATGCTTCGTCTTATTAATTATATGTGTCTACACAGCAATGGCAGATGGCCACTTTTGCAAACTTTTACATTATATAAACCTTATTTCCATTGTCTTGCAGAAAAAACTTTGAAGAAACCATAGCAGATGTAAAATCATTTTTGATCACCAACCACGTAGACCCGCAGCTCCGGCAGCGGTTTATCACCTATCTGCAGCTTTGCTGGCATACTGACATGGTATATAATATTATTCATCACGTTTCTGCCCCCGAGACGACAAATTAAAGTCAGCGCATCACAGTAGCATAACATGATGACACCTCCTAAACATGCTGCAGTCTCTGACTGGATAAATAAGAATATTTAATTGTTGTAGAAACAACATATTATATAACGTAATGGAAATTATTCGAATCACCCTTGAAGTGTTGTTGAAATAAATAAAGATCCATTCATGACTTTCATCATTGATCTAGTAGAGTCAGAAGTCTGGACTAATCACTGCTGTGAATTTATATGATTTTCACGTATAACTTACCTTCGATATTATTTCTTATCTAAGGCGTACTCCATTACCCACAAGAAGAACTCAATCTTCTTCGATCTGCCACCGCACGTGTACCAAGATATTGTCGCAAAACAGCGCATCAATTATATCCTCTGTGTTCCTTTCATGAAGGTATATAAAATTGTTTACTTCCATGTCAAGTTATTTTGAGTATTTACTCATATTGCACTTGTGACTCCTCTGGTGTTGCGGGTGTCTGTAGGCGGCGGTAATCGCTTACCATCAGGTGATCCATCTGCTCGTTTGCCACCTCTGGCATAAAAAAAAAATATATTGGTTAACATGAAACTTTGACCAGTGGGCACAGCGGACATTATTTTTACTTCTAACACTGACTTTACAATAACCTTATCATTTTATTCCAAACAAATTGTCTTAAGAAAGATGAATCAGCTTCAAAATATTAGATCGAAATTAGTCTTCATACCTATAGAACTAATAAACTAATAGAAGTAATGATGTACCTTATAACTTTACAATTTGAAAAATTGGAATATAAACTTGGGGACATACTTTCCTTAAATAGTGGTGAGGATTACAATAAAAAAGGATTTTTCACATTTCGATATGTAAGAAGTGTTAAAATTTGTTATGAAAATTAAATTTTCAATGCGTTTAACAGACTTTTGCATACATCGTGGTGACACTACTTAACTATAGTTCTACAGAAAAATGCAAATTCTGACAGTTACGTTATCCTTACGATAATTCAATAATTACTGATATTTTCCATCCACAGTACTTAAATAACGAAGAGCTTAAGGCAATATCTTCCAAATCCCGTTTCTATCATACATCGCCAAATGAGATCCTTCAAAACACTGGAGATGTGGGAAATGAAATATTTGTCATTAAGAAGGGATTTTGTGAAGTAAGAATCGAAGAATATACGTTTTAACAAGGCGATATTTTATTCCATGAAATGCGGCAAATACTCGTAGTAGATTAAACGATGTCATGAAACTATAATACACAGCTTCCCTCAAGGAACCTAAACAATCGGTGCCACAACATGTAAAAAATTCCGTGAATTCCATACAGTTTACAAACCTAAAATCAATTATTGACAAGTATTATGGGAAGTTTTCCAGCGTAGAAGCTCCCCACTTGGTAGACCGATGACCTGGTGAAGGTCACGGGAAACCGTTGCAAGCGGACAACGCAAACGCAAGACAGGTTGTTAGAGAAAGCCTTGAAGGAATCCTTTGTTCAGCAGTGAATATCTTTCGACTGATATAATGCAATGGGAAGTTTTTTTTGTTTCAATTGTATCTATTGAAACGCAAGTACCATTTACTATTTGTGGCTTGTTCTATAAATAAAGAGGCACTCTTTACACTTGTGTAAGGCACAGTGTGATTGTGTAATTTACCATAGGTTCCTATTTTATTCCATTTGACCTATAGGATCTACGTGATCGAATCGGAAATAAGGAGAACTAAATTAACCAACGTAGCTGACAGAATTGCTAAACTTCATTAGTAGTGGATGGGGTACATAGCTCGTAGAACAGATAGCCGTGGTGCAGGAAAGTTCCTGAGTGGCGACCGCGCACCGGAAGACGTAGCGTAAGAAAGCCTCCCACTCGGTGGAATGATGACCTGGCGAAAGTCACAAGAAGCTGTTGGATATAGACAGTGCAAGACCGGTCGTCGTGGAAATCCTTAGGAGAGGTCTTTGTCCTGCAGTGGACATATTTTGTCTGATGATATGAACAAGACCCCTCCTCAAAGTTCTGGCTATACATGTCATGCGACAGAATACGTATATTGTGGTCTCAATAAAGTTATTGACAGCACAATAAGTATAAATTTTAATGATAAATGAACACAAATGATTACGCTTGACGTATTTTTTTTAGATTTTTGACCCAACCACACAAGAATCTGTATGCATTATCGGCAAAAAAGATTATTTTGGTGTTCTTGAGTGTATGCTCCGTAAGTTTCATTAAATTTTATAAAATACGTTATGTTATTGTTATATAGCAATAATTAGTTAAGTATGTTATTTAATATTTGAAATAATATTTAATAGTAAGCAGCGTTGATCAGCCTTTGTGACAGTTACAGCAGTTATGTCATCAGTTTCGATGTTGTACTAGACAATCTGTAATGAAGAATCAGAATCAATTTAGATACCTATGATTATTTTACTTCAGGTGTCCCAGTATACTACACAGTGCGAGCTATCACCCACGTGCAGGTGTTCTCTATTCCCAACAAAACTCTTATCAAAGCTCTGAAGGTGCCAAGAATAAAAGATGCTATCAAATATTGTAAAGTTCTACCGGTTAGCATTTTTTGTTTTGTTTGCTACCAACAAAATAGATGCTTCATATTCGATTTACAGTTTTAAATAGTATTGTAGTTTAGGATAAAATGAAAAATAGCAATAGCTCATTTGAAACAGAATCACTTTTCTGGAGACTGTGAAGGAAGTGAAATTAAAAAGGTTTCTTAAGTATTTATAACGCATCAGTTTTATGTAAGCAACAATATCTTTGTACTGATTATTGGTATAATAATTAGCAGATAAATCGACCCCAAATGAAGAAAGGAGATTATTCTGCAACCTATGATTTGTATAATAGTACATTATGCTGATAAAAAACTTAATAAAATTCATAATAAAAGTAGCGTAGAAAGCCCAAAAAGTCTGACGTAATGCACTTTTAAGTTTGTACCAAAAGGAATCTTGTAAATACAAATCCCCAGCTAATGCAATAGGCATAGTACATAGTCATAATAGAATCATAGTTATATTATAAGCATTATTTCATCATCATGGTCATAGTATTTATAAGAAGAATTGCATTCTTTGTGGATTTGAGATTTTAAGATTGAAGATTTTATCTTCCGCTTTCAGGAATATGCCAATATTCAATTACGGAAAGAGAGTTTCCTCAAATACGAGTGCCCTCCGCCTATACCAAACTTATGCAGATTCCCGCTGCTCAAGAAATACGAACCGGATACGGCTTTTATCGAGCCCTTCACTAGGCTCGGTTTTTGGTCTATCCTCAGGTACGGAATTTATCTATTTATATCGGAAGTCAAATTTCATGTCTACCTGCCATCTCACCCAAAACTTTAGTTCCCCTGTACCATAAATAATAATACATGCTTTAAAAAATAGGTACAGAATTAACAGGTCCAACAGAATTTTATATTCATACTAAACTTCGTATTGCAATAACTACAAACAAATCGAAAATATATTTTGTCTTTAAAATATTGTAACATGTAATTTGTTTCTTAACTGAAAATAGTTCTTATTTGTCTATTTCTTCCATCAGATATATATTCCCTCGCCTTACAATTCGACCTGATGGGCAGTACATATACCGTTATGAGGTGTTTCGCGCCTTATGTGCCTTAATAGCTAGCATGGTCTACCCCAGCTACACGTATATGGTGCTGGAATACAAATGGTTGTTGAATGTCACGTGGTTTCTAAGATTTATGGCTGCCTTTGATATGTAAGTTTTGTATTTACCTTTTATTACGTAAGACAATCAATGACCTAAGGGCAGTATACGAGAGAGCTATTCTATGGCTTCCTTAAGTGATCGATCGACTTGAAGGGGCAGGCCGTAAAGCTCGCAAAACTTACAACCATGCTGAAAAAAGGGTCTCGTACTTGGTTGCACAGTCGTGCTCAGGTGGACTGATGATTAAGTTTGGTTTGCAATAAGACGCTGAATAAATATGTTAATCGGAAGTTTAACGTAATGTTAAGTCTACTATCGGCTTTATGATAGAACTTGATGATTATCATTATCAATAATAATGTCTCAATCGACGCATTATGTACCAAAACTTTTTAAACTTGGTACATGATGCGTCAAACCGATAAATAGATTTTTTTTTCTATTTTTTTACTTTTGACGAGCTTTCAGACTTCAACGTTGCCTTGTCGCATACTACGATAAAGACGGGATTCTGATTTCACACCCGTCCATCACTACTGTGCACTACTTGAAAGGAGCTTTTCTCATAGACCTGATAGCTTGCCTGCCTCTGGAGAAGCTTGAGCATGATCCTTCGCATGCGCAATTGTATTCAAGTAAGTTCCTTTAAGTTTTACTCATATAAACATAATGCGATAATGCATTGTTCAGTAGGTAGGTGCTACTCTGTTACCTTCAATGTGCTTGGCGCAGCCGTGATAGGATTACTATGGAAAGGAGTCACAATCGATTTACATTTCAAAATTTTACAAACAAGCCATTCGCAGCTCGTGCTGAGTGGAGGGCCATTTTTTGGCACAAATAGCTAATATTGTATTTTCATAGTCTAGTATTGATATTATTTGTCTATTTTTCTTTCTTTGTGTCAAAAATAAATACATGCCTATGTCTAAAGAGGAGCCTCATGAAACATGTAAACATCGCATCGTTATGTCTGGACTAACTGTTGTAACTGAGTCTTATCGTAACAAGATTATCAACCTCTATAATATTCTATATTATAACTGTTGCATAAAAGGCCTTTGTTTAGAAAAACGGAAAGCCTAACATTTCTAAAAATTGTTTAAGGAAACTTTTAAGTACCATTGCTTACATCCTATTTGGTTTGACAGACTCGATCGAGCAGGTGAAGCTTAACCCGATTCACCAGATTTTGATGATGAACCGGCTGATTCAGATGTACCGAGTGCCTGGCGCCATGAACGTTCTATCAACCGTTATAGAGAGAGAAGACATCATTCTTGTGTAAATTTTAACTTCGGTTTTTTATTGTGTAAGACGGCAAAAGGCTAACAGCCCTGCTAATGGAGTGTAGTTACTGCCACTAACTCTAACCCCAGAAGTGTTAATTTTTTTTTGCTGAAAATACTGTAAGTTTCTTGGTGCTAGGTTATAAAGCGAGAAGTGCTACCAAGCCAGTTGAACCTTGTCTAATAAGATTCTAAGGAACCTTTCTTAATAAGCTTTATAAGGTTGAGTCTACATTCAGCAGTAGACGTTCTACTTCTATGAACTAAAGTTTTTCAAAGGCTTCCTTTTCCGCAGCATCAGAGCCATACCATTCTTTATGGTCCTGAATAATGTGCTGGCTAGTCTGATGGTGTTCTCTTCAGTGGACATCTATGGATCCTCCGACAAGGAGCCTTGGGCTATAATACCAAAGGAAGATCTTGGTGGCTCCTGGATCTATCATTTCAAAGACCGATGTATGTGTCGTATATACTTTTTCTTTTAACAAGTGAGAACTTGGTAAGCCCACTTCCATCTTCGGCATCATCATCACTTACCATCAGGTGAGATGATGCTAAGTGTAAAAAAACTTTAATTTGAATAAACGATTTCGATTAAAATCAGAATTGTAATTTCCGCCACGGTAATAACTGCCTGCTAAAAGCTTTCGTACGGAGATATTGGAAAATAAGATCTCTCATATTCTTGTGTGGTAGAAATCTTGTTGAATATTCCTAAGGGTGCGCCTGTTGAAGGACCTTACCAGAGATTCAGGACAAAGTGCTACTTAGGGATAAATCAGCTACAGCTGTTCTCTGACTTGGATCTCTTAAATCTCTGGTTTAAATACTGGTTAATGTTCTAATATTTTTTTCAAAATATACGTAGATATTTATACCAATTCCTTCAACGGTGAAGGACGATACAGTGAGAAAAGCTGCACATCTGATTACGAAATGTGTACGAAGGACGCGTTGCACATGTCCGTAGATGTAAACCGGTGACCACGGGTGATGCTAAATGCAACACCAAGCAACCAATAGCTGTTTCTTGTATCCCACTTCCATAATATCTGTTGTAGCTACTTCAGCGAATACCTAAATCGCTTTGCTTCCAACAGTTCACTTCAACATAACCGAGAGCCCCAGCAACCTCCAGTTGACCATCTACTCCTGGATTGTTTACGAGACGACGAGCACTGGCCGCGACTTGTTACAGCCGTCCAATCTGAATCTAC
This sequence comes from Coleophora deauratella, assembly GCA_958295455.1. Taxonomy (NCBI): domain Eukaryota; kingdom Metazoa; phylum Arthropoda; class Insecta; order Lepidoptera; family Coleophoridae; genus Coleophora; species Coleophora deauratella. The sequence goes on from OY282388.1 coordinate 1,799,112, forward strand.
TGATGTTACTATTCTTTGGAATGACTATAGGTGAACATCCTCAAGAAAAAAAAACACTGAATTGTGAGATCTATTACCAGCACATTAGAAGTGACTTGAACATTAAGAGCTTTAAATGACCATAACCAATATAGGACTGACTAGATGATGTAGTGGTTAGTGATCCTGACTTCTATATGGCTTAAGAGTCGTGGATTTAATCCACACTTATAGCAAACATTTGCATGGATAGCAGATGTGTTTGGCCCGTGTCTGATACAGGTTGTTAGTATTTTTTATCTGTATATCAGTGAAGTGGTCGTGGTGCAGTACGGCTTGCATGGTCTTGTCAGTCACGTAGGTTAACTGTCCACAGACATGGTCATAACCTGTTTTTTTATGTGATAGGTGGGAAAGGAGCAGACGAATTACCTGATGGTAAACTATTACCGCCGCCCATAGATACCCGCAACACCAGAGGAGTCACAAGTGCGTTGCCGACCTTTGAAATGGGATGGGGGGTGGGGTTGGGCCTCCGGTACCCTCACTCACTCGCCGAAACGCAACGCAAGCGTTGCTTCACGCCGGTCTCCTGTGAGGCCGTGGTATCACTCCGGTCGAGCCGGCCCATTCGTGCCGAAGCATGGCTCTCCTACGGTGAAATGTTGGTGATTATCTCGACATTTTCAATGACTAGATGGCAGTCGTTTAGGTATTTTAAAGGTCTTAAATGCAGCATTAAAACTTCTGACACTGGTGTCGATCTCTATCTCCATATACACTACCAATAGGAGGTGGCGGCCCCTGTGTGTGGAGTGACCTTACCTTCCAGAGCTACGGGAATAGATCCGTGTCCCAGAAGTTGGATGGGACGAATTGGGTTGTTTCTGATAGTTTTGGGAATCCTGTTTGGAGCCAGAATATGACCATGTTTGATTTGCCCCGGATGTGGACTTGTATTCAACATTAAGCCAAATTTCCTCTATTTCCAGGAACAATGATGAACACGTACTTTTCTGTGGAGATTATCAGTATGCGAGCCAACGTAAAGACTCTCCTGGCCGGCTACCAGGAGAACTTGCTGGATATCAGCCATTACATGAAGAAGGAAAAATTGAATCCGGAACTGCAAAAGTAAAGATTTATTGTTTTAGTGTAGTTAAGAACGTGGTAAGGCTGCTTGATTCTCATAAAGTTCCTTTACTTGCCAACGCTGTTTGCAGAATAGGATTTTGTAATCGTCACAGGATAGTTCTATGTCTTGTTCTTTGGTATGCACAAAATTATTGATATGCCTTAAAGTACAGTAATATGTTACATGAATGAAGTTTTTTAAGTATGTTGAACATTGAAATTGTTAAACAGTGAATTTTTTTGTAACATTACTGAAAAATCGTGAGAGAGCCATGCTTCGGCACCAATGGGCCGAATCGACCGGAGTGATACCACGGCCTCACAGAAAATCGGCGTGAAGCAACGTTTGCGTGAGTGAAGGTACCGGAGGCTCAACCTCCCCCCCCCCCCGCCCCCATTTTGCCTTATCCCCCCCCATCCCATTACAAAGGTCAGCAACGCACTTGTGACTCCTTTGGTATTGCGGGTGTCTATGGGCGGCGGTAATCGCTTACCATCAGGTGATCCGTCTGCTCGTTTGCCACTATCACATAAAAAAATCTTTAAAAAAGAAAAGAAATATACTTAATACGACAACTGACAACAAAGCTAAAAAACGTTTTCGAAATATGTCTACATTTTAACGAGGAAGTGTAAACTGACACTCCCCATTGATTGCTGCGTCGTCGTATGTATCTAGATTTTGAAATCCAGATATTTTACTGGGATAAATTCTAAACATGACAATGCTGCTGGGAGATACCAGATGGCAATTAAAACCCAAAATCTATCGATGCCAAAACCGGTAAAATAGGCACCTATTGCTGCACCTACAACTGATTTTAGAGACGTGCTGGAATACTACGAGTATAACTGGGACCACACCGGTGGAATCGACAGTAGGAACGTACTCAAGCTTTGTGATCAGATTACCCTGAGGACCGACGCCATACTCCATCTATACGGGCAAACTTTTACAAAGGTAAGACCTTTTGATATAATAGTTGCGTTTTTTGTTTTTATACGAGCTCATTGTAATCATAAAACAGAGTCCAGTCCTTAGTACTCCGTGAATTGGACCAATACAATACTTAAGTTTTTATATCCATTGTTTTGAAACTTTCTATTATACAGTAACGTTCATTCCGATAGCTGTGCCGTTATACCGAAAAACAGTGCTCTGAACAATTTTCCCCAACAAACCATTACTCTTACCAGGATATACTAAACTGTAGTTACTTTACATGATGTAAAAATTAAACAGAACTTCTACTCATCCTGGTGAAAACTTTTCTTAAGGAATCCATTCTGAATTTTCCAAAACCAGAAAATTTCAAAATCAAATAAAACTCAAAAAAGTTTTTTGAGTTTTATTTGAGGCTGGTGAGCTACAAGCTTTGGAAGTTACTAAAGATTCTTTGCTGAATTAATTTAATACTCTTAAGATGAGTTAACAACCCATTACGTCCCCAGGGGCATGGGTCTCTTCCCATAACTCGGTAAGGTTAGGCCATACTCCACACACGGGGGCCAAGTCCGGATTGGTTGGAGGTTGTGGGGCTAGTGACCAACCAACACCAGCGGCAGAAGGTTTCAAGCCGCCTATAAGGCCTCCAATATGGCTTAACGACTGCCAGCTAGCGATAGCTTAGCAAACATAAATAAACATAGCAAAATTGGAGTTGTTCCGATTGAAGTCGGTTGTTTTTAACGTACGAGTATTCAGCGTGGTCAATTATTATGGTAAAGGAATATTTCACATGACAAATTTTTCAAATGACATTCGCAACGCAATATTTAAAAATTTTATTGTTCATTTTGACTTCATAAAAGGTAATACAATCAACCAATAAGAGTCACTACAATCAAGACAGTCTACTCTTTTTAGTGTCCAATTCTCTGCACATCGGAACCCCGTCTCTTACGCGTGGTGGGGCGCGCAGTGAACTGTTTACACTTTTTGAAAGACACCCGCATTTTTGAGGAAGATGACGTTCTCACCTACATGTATTTCGTACACCGTGGCATGGTGGAAGTTGGAAGAGATGGTGAATTTACCGATAATTTGCCAAGAGGAAGGTATGGTGAACATTACTTGTATTATTTTATTTGTATAAGTGAACTGACTTGTCCAACCATGAGGTTCTCGATAAAGCATGAGCTCTATCTAGTATATCCATATACGTAAGCATTTGTATTCATGCATATTGTAAATGAAAATATTGTACAGGGCACCGACTACGTGGGTGCTGGGGGTCTAGGCCCGAGAGTAGCGAGAATAGGCATGAAACTGATCAGTAATTACTAGGATTTTTACCGGTACATAACTAGTTGTTACATTAGTCCGGATATTAGCATGTATTTCTCTTCTTACACTTAGTAAAATCTCACAAAATGAGTCATCAAATGTGCATGAGCACCCACGAGGTTTTTTAAAACCCGGCGCCCTTGACTGACGTCGGCAGCATTCGATATCCTTAAATAAAAAATGTATTCATATTCGCAATTATTTATATTATTTATTACGTTCTGTCTTAATGTAACTCTTATAATGAGCAAAGGTATCTGATATGTTAATTAAAAATAGGTCCATTCTGCAATTTTTTACAGTGTATTTGGAAATTTGGAGAATATGCACTCTCTTCGAAGCCCGACATACATTAAAGCTGTGACGAACTGCCACATTTTGCAGATCCAATCGAAGATGTTTTATGGGATCATAGTAGATTTTCCGAAAGTCAAAGAGTTGCTCAAGCAACTACGGAATGAATATGAGGTATTAATTATGATCAATAATAATAAACTTACATATACGTTTACAATACGAATGGCAAGAAGTATGTAGTTATGTTCCACCATTGATAAATTTGCAATCATTTGTACGTCTATTGCTAAATTTAGTTTCAGACATTATGTGTGACCATTTTCTAGGTAATGGTATTTTTACTATAAAATACAATAATAAACTTAATTAACTATCAGGATTGGTTTACATTGACCTTTCTCTATAATTTGCAACATCACTAACGAAATATTGATCGTTTCCAGAATTATATTGTTGGAGATTTAGACGACACTTCCGAAATTTCATCTAGATCTCTTCAATGCCCTATCGACGAAAAAAACGTGAACATCGTTTCCAAGTTCAACTTCACGTACAACATCTATTTTCTTTCGTACCTCATCATTGTTTGTGTGATCAGTATATTTGGAGAGACTTATTACGCTTTTTTCGAGACCAGCTTCCCACATTTCGTGATCACTCTACAGTTATTCGATATGTTGTTTTACGTGAAGCTTGTTGTAAATATTTTTCTGCCTTATTTCGTGCCACAGGATATAATACAAGCTATAAAAAGGAACCGAAAAGAGTAAGTTTATTTATTATTTTACTTCAGATAATAAATGCTCAAATAACCTTGTTTTAATTTTAAGCTTAGAAGGTTTATGTTGCATTTAGTACATTTAGTATTAGGGTTTATACATAATTGACAATAATTGTCAAATTTAGATGCGTTTTCGTGAAATACATATAATATCGACCTATAGCAGATAATCCTTAAGTTGGAATTGTATTAATTTAAGTGATGGTTTTGGGAATTCGATTTCACATACTCGTACTTATTCTTACTTACAGGGCAAATTTTTATATTCTTAAACACTCGTAAGTTTGATTACCTGATTTTACTTTTCAGCTATCTGAAGGGAGAATTCAAATACGATTTACTCTCTATATTACCGACAGAGCTGCTCTGGATCATACCATATTTCAGTGATAAAGTCAAATTGCTGAGGTTGAATCGAGTGTTTAGAATTGTTAGTATGTTTTTAAGGAAGGGTTAATTTTAAATAATTTACTACACATTTTTTTTACCCTCAATTGGTAAGCCCTTGGCATCATCTCACCTGATGGTAAGTGATGTAATGCCGAAGATGAAAGCAGGCTTACCAAGATTCCCCAACGCAATGGGAAACTGGCTATCTTATCTTCATGCCGGAACACATCAATGTTGGCGGCAAGACTTAGATAAAATGATGGTAGCTAGCCAGGCGGACTCAGAAAATGTCCTACCACCAACCAAATCGAGTCCTACAAAGTTGGACCCCGCCGGGAATCGAACCCGCGACCTCCTTATGTGAAGCGAGCGGACAAACCACAAAGCTACGGAGGCGATTAAAATTTATCATCGAAGGTATTGGTAACCAATTAAAATTATAGTTCGATGCTCTCTCTCTTAATTTATCTACACATCTGTCAAATGAAATTACATATAAATTAAATGGCATATTATGACTTCAGCCGTTATTTAATAATAATAATAACAAGCTGATGCCGACAAGAGGATGCGGTACCTTAACCTGGCGCACGAGGTTACGGATGTCTGGCAAGTGCAGTCCACTAAAATCATTCCTGTAAGCCTGTCCGTTAATGGTTTGATCCCCGCTGACCTGGATCGTAACCTTAGACGGCTGGGTTCGAAGCAGGCCGATAATAGCGGCTATGCAAAAGGCAGTCCTCCTCGATAATGTCCGGATTGTCCGACGCTTTCTCTCCTCGTCGCACTGACCTCCAGCCGACTGTGCTTCTGCTGGAGTAGCTCCTAAGTGGTCAGAGTAGCCCAAATTTATATTTGAAAATAATAATAATTTATTTATTTCAGACCATAAGTCCATAAAAGTAGTTAGTAGAAACTAACAAAACTTAGGTAACCTATGTTAGTTACCAATAACTATCACAATTACATAATTTCATTTTTATTTTATTACGCCGATTACTATGGGTGGGGCCCAGTGCTTTAGGAAGGGAGAGTCAAACCGTGCAGCCAACGTCTTCATGATGCCATTGTCGCTGCCGCGCAACCGATGGAGAAGTGAGGACACTTTCTTTCTTATAATTGCGTGAAATCCATCGGTTCGCGCCTCCGCAAACATTTGAGACGCGCTACAATAGCGCGGCAACCCCATCAGCATCCTGAAGGCGTTGTTAAATTGTACTCGCAGGGCGTGTGTGCCTAACCCACAGACCGCTCGAGTAGAAAGATGTACAGTAAGCTTTGAAAAGCGTGACTTTTACTTCCACTAAACATCGAGCAAATCGGCGAGCCAGGACATTACTCCTTAGTGTCAGCGCCCTGCGCTCCCTCTCTATATCTAGGTCATCTCTTAAGTCTTCCGTGATCATGTGACCGAGGTACTTAAAGTTATCGACTATCTGTAGAGCAGTACCGGATAGCATCACCGGAGGCACTTATTTAGGCATTTATTTAAGAGAACCTTGTCAACATAATTTTATATACAGTGTATTCGATTGTTTCTAGTTCACAATAAACACGTGCCTCCAGCGTCGGCCGCAGACCATCTCAACAAACCTGATGCTGTACGCTATCATCTCCGTTGCAATCTGGTTCTCTCTCTTCATTCACATCAATACCTGCATCTTTTATATTATTGGGAGCAGAGAGAAGTTCATGAGCACCAATACGTCTTGGCTTTTCAATGGTTTGTAACCATTCTCTTGAGTAGCTTGTTGTTGATTTCTTTAAAGATATTTCACAAAATATCTGCCCGATTGTAATTTAAAAAACACAAGTTAGTCATATTTCTTAAATTATTTGCTTTAATTTTTTTTCTTCTTCTACTAAGTTTAAGGGTCCGTTGGAGTTAAATATAAAAAATGGAGATTTATTTTATAAAAATTTTATTAAAAATGGTGAAAAATTAAAGACAAAGAAGTTTTATCATAGTTCATATCTTTTTATGATAGGGAATTTGGTATTCAGGCTTCTGTTTTAGTTTTACCTTAAAAACCCAGTGGAAAAACCTACAGCTAAGCTTCCAAATAATATACACTACAAAAACATTCATGAACGATGTTAACGCGGCCAGAATGCTAGTTCCGTATGAATGAAACTGAACACATTTTCTCTAAAAAAATATAATCTGTCTACTAGAAACTCGAAGCGGTCATGGCTCGGCCTGCGTAGTAACGTCGATCACGCTGGTAACGCTGGTTACCTGACTACAGACACGATCATAACCTAGATTTGGTCTCTTCATTCTTGGTTCTGGTCATTTATCTCAACTGTTTCCGTGCTTCGCAAGGGAATTTTTGTCGTTGCTGCCGGCTGCTATCGCTAGATAGCAGTCGTTATAGTATTTAAAAAATGCATAGCATGTTCTCAATAAATCTCTAGCAGTAAATATATTAACGCTAATAAAAATAAGTGTAAGGCTACTTGGAACTTTATCAAATCTAACGTTTCTAGTAATCTTAATAACAATAATATTGACATAATAAATTTTGACAACAAGACATTTTCGAATCCTACTGACATAATATTATGTAATATTTTCAATATTTTTTCATAAATTTGACAAAAACGCAAGTTCCTGTAAATAATGCCAAGAATGAAATTGTTTCACCTCAACCCACATTCGATATTTTTAAAACCGGTTAACAAGCATGAGATTTTCAAAAGAATAATGTCCTTGAAAAATACAAAAACTAGTGGCTATGACAACATCACTACAAATGTTCTGAAATCTTGTGCAAATCACATAAGTCTTCCGCTAGCACATATTATAAAATCATTTGTAGATGGTATCTTTCCAGAGCAACTAAAACTATCCATAGTCAAGCCCCTCTTTAAGAAAGGAGATAAACAAGAGCCAAACAATTATAGACCTATAACTATTGTTCCAATTGTGTCTAAAATACTAGAAAGAGCATTTCTTGTACGGCTAAATGATTTTCTGGACAAACATGAGATCTTGCATCCTAAGCAATTTGATTTTCGCAAGGGAAGTTCCACGGCACTAGCTTGTTTCAATTTAATAAAATTTGCTACAGAAACCTTAAATATTAAGTCGAAATCCGTATCCATATTTCTTGATATGAGCAAAGCGTTCGATTTTGTGAACCACTCAAAACTACTCAATAAATTAGACAGATTAGGTGTTAGAGGAAAGGCACATGATTGGCTTCAAAGTTACCTGACAAATAGGCAACAATGCACGGAAATAACAAAATTTTCTGAAGGAAAAAATAATGTATTAAATAAAGAAGTATTTAGGTCTGATTTGGTAATAAATTCTACAGGGGTACCACAGGGCAACATTCTAGGTCCGGTTCTTTTCCTATTATACATACTTTTTGCAGATGATAACACAATAATTGTTGACAGAGATAACAATGCAGAACTAGGTCCTGTTGTGAACCAGGCAATATCAGACGTTATAAATTGGTTGGAACAAAATAACTTAAATATTAACATAAGCAAGACAAAAATAATGCAATTTCAGTCCTACAATTCAAAGCAATTGCCTATCCAAGTTATTTATAATAATACTGTTGTAGAAGAAGTTGATACTATAAAATTTCTGGGGCTGCATATAGATAAACATTTAAATTGGAAACAGCATGTTGAAATTACTTGTCAGAAACTTAATTGCTTTGTATATGCCTTAAAAAGATTGAAACAAACCGTGTCCACTGAGGCTGCGCTCACAGCCTATCATGGATACGTTAGTTCAGTACTGAGCTACGGAATTATCATGTAGGGTAATTCTGTGGAGATGGAGAGAATTTTTAAAGTTCAAAAAAAATGCATTCGTGTAATCGGTGGAGCCTGGTTCCTGGACAGCTGCAAACCGTTGTTCAAAAAGTTTGACATTCTTCCATTGCCTTGCATGTACATTAAAGAAATTTGCCTTTTCGTTAAAACTCATTTACATTTTTTCAAAAGACGTGGTGAAGTAAGACTTCGACAGACGAGGGCTAAATATATGAACTTACTATATGAACGTCTTTGTCGCAATGACATATACCGTAGAAATGTTTATAATATGTGTATTTTTATTTATAATAATCTTCCTGACGATATTAAATCCCTGGACATTAAATATTTCAAAAATGAATTGACAAAATGGCTTAATGTATTTTTTTTTTATTGTGTGAACGATTTTATTAATTTTAAGAGGCAAAAATATTGATATGTAATTGATTAGTGTATTAATTTGAATTTGCAAATTTTGTTTTATTATTATTAGTGACGACATGAACTTTTTATATTTATTTTATGATTATTTTAATATTCTAATTTTGATCTGTGTATTAATTTTTTTCTGCCAATTTTGTTTTATTAGTGTTTTACGATTATTTTAATTTTGATTTTATGCATATTTCAATATTTGCACACCTGCATGCAGGTTGGATACACGCACTTTATTAATGATACCAAGATCAGTACCTACTGTATTCTGGCAAATAAAGGCTTTTGACTTTGACTTTGACTATGCCATATCGGGGGCCTTCTAAGTGTCTTGAAAACTTATAATACTGAGGTTGTCCACTAGCCCCCAACCACCACCAATTCGGACTTGGCCCCCAAGTCTGGAGTATTGCCTAACCCAGTGTTTTTCAAACTTTTTTAATACCCGACCCCCTTGCAAGTAAAAAAATTCTTGCGACCCCCTTCTTGTACAAAATGTTAGTGATTTGAAAGACTTTTTTCAATTAGAAAATGATTCAGTTATTAACATCTCCAAAATAGAACCGCGTTTTTTGACAAATTGTTAAAAAATAAACAGGCCCAGCCTCCTCACTGAAATCGTCTTTTTTCATTGCAGTGTAGGACCTACAAACACTTATTTTTCTTTTGTCCGCGACCCCTTGGATTTAATTAATATCTGGAATAACAATATCTGGAACAAATCACACACGGTCATCTGGCCCCAAACTAGGATTCCCTGTATCTTGGGAACCAGAGACTGATATACATACACATATACATTTAAATATATACATATATAGATATAATACACCCAGACTCAGAGCAAACAATTCTGCTCATCACAGAAAAGTTTGCCCTGTGTGGGGATCGAACCCACGACTCTCGGATCAGAGGTTAGGATCGCTAACCACTTAGCCACCGAGTCAGTCAAAGGCTTTGAGAAAGGCTTTGCGACCCCCCTGGGGGTCGCGACCCACAGGTTGAAAAACACTGGCCTAACCTTTCCGAAGTATGGTAAGAGACCCGTGCCCCTGCAGTGGGATTAACGACTAGAAACTTACAGCCAGTTTACAAATATTTTAGACTATCAATACAACATTGAAGAGATGGCTGGACAACTGGAAGAGATCGCTCTTTAGCGATAAGACCGCCTACCTGTATATCTTTTATCTTTTCATGTTTATGTTTCTATTGTATTTTCCTGTCTTGTTGTGCAATAAAGTGTTTTCATTCATTCATTGATTAATAAACACAGAAACCCCTTTATATTACAGAGATGGGTCAACCTGCGTGCAACCATCATTACATCTGTTCTTACTACTTTATACTGACTACTTTTACACACAAGGGCGTCGGAGCATACACTATTATACCCAGACAAAAATTAGAGGTAAAGCCTAATAACATTATATTTTATACATATACTCGAAAACATATTGTGTAGTTATCCAAATTATTTTTACAGTTCCGTAGTCCCTAGAATGTTGTCGCCATACAAGGAAACCTTATAAGATGGTTCTATCATAGACAGTAGTGTCATAACTTTTAGGTTTTTGAACGAAATCGCATATTGGGCACAAAAAATATTATAAATGAAATATTGACATTGTAAATATAATATCATAATATAGGTTTTTGAATCAAATTGCATATTGGGCACAAAAAATATTAGAAATCAAATACTGACATTGTAAATATAATATAATAAATAAATATAAAATTATGACGTTTAAATTTTGTTTTAATCCACAGAATAATTGAAGTTGATTAAACATTGATTAATTAATACCTAATTTATTGTTGTGTTTTCCATACATGTAAATGGGTGTGTTTTATTTCATCTTTTTAGGTCTTTCAAGATACCTAAAGTTTTCTGCAAAATTTCGTCGGTAAAAACCTTACAAGAAGGTTTTACTGGTTTTACTCGTTACAATAATCTGATTTAAAACACATTTTATATGTTTTCTTTATTTTATCAACAGTTATTTTTTGTGACAATACTGGAGATCGTATCTGCGATGATATACATGATCTACGTCGGGGAATTTTCTAACATCATACAGTTCCAGTCCTTTAGATCCTTCAGCTACTACTGCAAGTTTTTGGAACTGCAGGTGACTTTGACTATAGTGGAGAGTGAATACTTCGATATTATTATTTGAGCTTGCGTTTACCATTCTCGACTACATTATTACTTTTTTATCAGGTGAGATATAGTCACCTGATGGAATGTGGCTCAATACGGCTTACGTGGTCGCATCTATGACGCAGGTTAACTGACTACAGACATGGAAATAACCTGGATGGCTTTGACTGTTAGTGGCGTTAGCCACTAGCCCCACAATCTCCACCAATCCAGACTTTGCTCCTATGTGTGGAGTATGGCCTAACCTTCATGAGGTATGGGAAGAGACCCGTGATCTTGTGGTGGTGACAATATAGCTTGATAACGAGTTGTAGTCAAACGATGTAGTAAAAAACCGGCCAAGTGCGAGTCGGGCTCGCGCACCGAGGGTTCCGTATAAATTCATATTCACACATGTCTTGAACTCTATATCAAATTCTCAGGCCTACAATCCGTTGAAGCTGTGAAAAAATCAAATTTCTATGCCAACGTAATCGAGAGATGCGGCCATTTGTGCCGCATATTTAGTACTTTCCGTATACCAAGAATCATGAAATTTAGCAACAAGTAATGCTTATAGCACAAGTAAAGGAAAAACAATAAAATTGTGATGTAACTAAAAATTTTTGGTTTTCGGACTTTTTCCTTTACTTGTTCTTGGGTCTTGGACTTGGACTTGAGGTACGGAACCCTAAAAACAAGAAATTGTCGTTACATGTTAATTAAACATTTCACAGAACTTTTTGGGCAACAATCGCGTATCGAAAAATCTAGTGAAAATGGTGAGCCATTATTCACTACATCTGTGGCGTGAGTCACGTGGCGTGCAGATCCCTTATTTCCTGGAGATGGCTCCTCCTTGTTTCAAGCTGAAGGTCATGGGTGCCGCCTACATGCACCACCTACTAAAGGTAAAATTTTGAATCTGATATACAGGGTAGATTAAAGTACGTTATGTTAAATTAGTGCAGTTCCTTACAATTTGTTGCCGCGACCAGGATACAAACCTAGGTTCCTACGGCACAACTTAAACGGGCTTTTCTACTCAGTAGTAATTAATTCTAAGGCAAACCACAGACGGAGTACCACAAGGCAATTTTCTTGGTCCTCTGTTGTTCTTGGTGTACATAAATGATTTACCTGACATTATTAAACATATGACTATATTTTTTGCGGATGATATTTTAGTAATCATCATCATCATCATCAGCCGAAATACTTCCACTGCTGGACAAAGGCCTCCCCCAAAGATTTCGACACCGACCGGTCCTATGCTGCTCGCATCCAGCGGCTTCCCGTAACCTTCACCAGGTCGTCGCGGTAGGTGACTTGACATGTAAACTAATCGATTTGTTATATTTTGTATTCATGAATATTTGCATGCTTTTACTTATGTAGGTAAACAAGAGAATCTATTTATACGATCTCACCAATGTGCCTTGTTTAAAAGTAAATAAAGAGTCCTATTTTATTCTTATTCTCAAAAGAAAATATTTAACTTACAATTCGACCAGCTGACTGATTTGTACAAGATGCCTTTTTGATAATTCATTGTGGGTTCAGAAAGTTGTTCTCTATGAAGAGCTTTATTTGCAGCATCATCGGGGCTTTATGTTTTATTGATACCATTAACTGTACTTCGGTACATTCCTAATAAATGCGAAAGTGAGTGTATTTTTTTTTTGTTTTACCCTTCACATGGAAAACTGTTCTCATCTCTGGGCAGGGGCACCCCAGTACCAGCTTCTCCCTCTGGACCGCATTCAACGGAGAGCAACTCGAATCGTTGGCTGCCAGGATATTTCAGATCGGCTTGACTCCTTGGCGCTGCGTAGAGATGTAGCCTCGCTCTGCATTCTCTGTCGCTTGTACAATGGGGAGTGCTCCGAGGAATTGTTCGGATTGATCCCTGCCGCCTCTTTTCGCCATCGTTTTACGCGACAATATATTCATCCCCATCACATAGATGGTTGGCAGTCACAACTGTGCGTTTCACTAGAAACTTTCTGCCTCGCACAACCAAACTTTGGAATGAATTGTCGCCTGCGGTATTTCCGAATACGACATTCAAACCTTCAAGAAAAGAGCGTACTCCCATATCAAAGGCCGGCAACGCACTTGTGACTCCTCTGGTGTTGCGGGTGTCTATGGGCGGCGGTA